>JARJLE010000096.1:0-353978 GCA_029289555.1 Mycena latifolia
GTGTGGAACCGACACTATTTCAGATTGAGATTGAACAAAGGGCGAAGGTCAGAATAGGAAAACAGAGAGTGTATGCCTGCCACAAGTGTAAGCCAAAGCCTGGGACCAGGTTAGTGGTAGAAAGCCTGATAGCACAGGGCGCACCTGCAGAAATGTGGGCAGTCGTAGTACTATTCATGCAGGAAGCCCGTTCGACTCGGGGTCAGGCTATGGTCTTATTCTGTAGCCCCTTTTTTTGCTCGTCATTTCATCCTCGCAATCTAGACTGCATCAGAGCATGCGAATTGAACTACGAGTAGATATCTCTCGGACGCGGTGTGGGATGGGTTGATTCCACCAGAGCTTGAAGCTGGATGAGCAGAGAGTACGGGAATGTCGAGCTCAAGGTTCCCGAAATAGTGAACAGCACTCTCTCAAAGTGTAAACCAAAGCCGAGAACCAGAGTGAGGGTGGAAAGCCTGATAGCGCGGGTGCGCATCTGCAGCGATGTGAACGCATTACTCGAGATGTTCATGCAGGCTTCCCGTTCGACTCGGGGTCGGGCCATATAACTGAGGGTCTGTTCTTATTTATTATTTTTGGTCTCAACCTACGAGAGCCTGACTGTTTATCTCAGAGATTAGCTGAGGGAGTATTTGAACCCAGGATGTTGCCGCTCCGTAGAGTACATGCAGGACGCCCGTTCGACTCGGGGTCGGGCTATGTAACTGGACCGGAGCTCTTCTTGGCCCATTTATTTTTTCCACAATCCAGGCCTTGGTATGGCAGCGTTGATTTCACCAGAACTTGAAGCCGAAGGAGCAGAGAGATGGGAATGTTGAGTTCCACGCAATGCGAGGTTCGGAGGTATCCAATCAACCGGACAGCATCGCCCAAAACGTGAGCCAAGGCCAGGGAATATAGGAGGGGTAGGAAACCCGATAGCGCGGGTGCGCACCTGCGGAAATATGGGCAGTCGTATATGTATACCATCCATGCAGGGAGCCCGTTCGACTCGGGGTCGGGCTATAGTTGTGGACTTGGAGATCTTTTTGTTCTCAACGATCGGCGGAGCGAGTATTTCAACCCAGGATGTTGCTTGAGGTGGGATGGATGGGCGTTTCGGACGGGCTCTTCGCTCCACGACCTAGCTTGACAGGTTAAACTCTCCACGTTGATTTCCACGCGAAGGTCAGAATGAGAGTAGAGGGAGCATGCCTGCGAAAGTGCAAGCCATAGTCACCGACAGGGAGAGGGATTGAAGCTCGATAGCACGGATGTGCCCCTGCAGACACATGAAAAAGACCCATGGGCGATTGATCAATGCAGGCGTCCCGTTCGACTCAGGGTCGGGCTATACTGTGCGAGTCTGTGCATTTTTTGCAGCCCGGGGACTCGTCCCAGGCATGGTATCCGCGACAATGTGGGTGGTTCAATTTGATTCTGTTAGAAAGCGGGGCGATGACCGACACCGTGGGCGAGGTGAAATCAAGAAGTTGAACTGAAGTCCAAGTTCGAACAGATTCGAGGCGCCTGCGAAAGGTGTAAGCCAACGCCACAGTGCAGAGTAGGAATAGCGAGTCTGATAGCGCGGATGCGCACCTGCAGACACGTAGAGGTAATAGTGAAGTTTATGCCGGACGCCCGTTCGACTCGGGGTCGGGCTATTCGCAATCTGAGTTGTTTTTCTTTTTTTCTTCAACAATACATAATTCACATTCTGGATCTCCACTAAGCAGCCCAACCACGCGGGGACATAGGGACAAGGCACTCTGAAAGTTTAGTGCAAGAGCAGGGTTTCTCAAGCTGGATGGAGCGAAGGCCAAGACCCGCCCGCGCCGAAAATGTAGGCCACAGAAAGCCCGATAGCGCGGGGCGCACCTGTAGACACATCATTGGTGTATTCCCAGGCTTCATGCAGGAAGCCCGTTCAACTCGGGGTCAGGTTATAATACCTAATCCTGTAGCCCCTTTTTTGCTCGTCATATCATCCTCGTAATCTAAGCAGCCATCAGAGCGTGTGAATCGACCTCAGTGAGCAGAGATCCCTCGGGCCCGGCATGATAAGAGTTGATTGGACTGGAACTTGAAGGGCAGAGAGTAGAGGAATGTTGAGTTCAGGCAAATGTGAGGTTCAGTGGCATCTAATTATCCAACAGCGCCTGTCAAAATGTAAGCCGAAGCCGAGAACCAGACGGGGATGTAAAGCCTAATAGCGCGGGTGCGCACCTGCAAAAATATGGGCAATCGTACATGAATACCATTCATGGGGGGCCGTTCGACTCGGGGCCGGGCTATTTAGATTCTTTCTCCTCTTTTCCTATTCTTTTCCCTTGCTCGGACTCTGCATCCCCGTCTCAGTAACTATCCCATAGGTCCAATAGCGGTGCCCGGTTCAAATTCACTCCAACATCAAGTTGGATGCATTCCTGAAATTCAATTGCAGGTCCGCGTGTACAGCGTCCCAAAACAAAGAAGTCATCCTCTCGTAGATACGGGTACTGCGCTGTAGGATTTCAAGCCCGATAGTGCGGCGCGCACCTGCACAATATTATCGGGCTTTTTCTGAGCATGCAGGCGTCCCGTTCGACTTGGGGTCGGGCTATACGTGCTCAGCCGACAGTTTTCCTTTTTCTCGTCTGCTGGAGTGCGTGGAAGGTTATTCATGGCGGGAGGGGGTGCCAACGTAACCTCTCAAATTCCAGTTCATCAGGAGGTTTCCCCAATCTTAGTTGGATGCCGAGGACGCCAAGACCCGCCCATGAGCAAACCCTGCCGAAAATGTAAACCAAAGATGGAGCGCAGAGTAGGGGTAGAAAGCCCGATGCCGCGCGGCGCGCACCTGCACAAAATTGCTGATGATCCCAGAGTTCATGCGGGCACCTCGTTCGACTCGGGGTCGGGCTATGATTGGCAGGAAGATTATTATTATTTTTGCTGAACATTAGATAGAGTCTGCCTCTTCGGCATCCACCCCTGGAGGCGCAATGTTGACCCCTGTACAATTCAATCCGAGCCGAGCCTTTTCCTTTGTGTTCAACTTCGACGCACGGGTGCTGAGACGACATCTCAGATATATCCACTCAGGCCATACCCATACAGGGGAAGATAGCCCGATAGCGCGCGGTGTGCACTGCCCCACTATAGTATAGCCGTATGTAGGTTAATGCAGACATCCCGTTCGACTCGGGGTCGAGCTATCTTCCCTTTTTGTTGTTGGTGAAATTTTGAAGGTAATAATCGTTTTATGGGCACGATTTCGACGACGCTCGACGCTCGTACCATTTAAAGCCGTAGGTAGGAACAGGGATTTAAGCCCGATAGCGCGCGGTGCGCACTGCACCACTATAGTAGAGCCATTTGTAGGTTAATGCAGACATCCCGTTCGACTCGGTCGGGCCGTCAGTGCGTACCACTGCATTTTTGGTTCACTTCTTGAATCTTGCATGCACCCCGGTTGTCGATTAAAACTAATCGTTAGATGTTATTGGACATCGGCAACCCTTCAACTTCACTGGATGACATATTTTTTCTCCCAGGCGGATACGCGTGGCCCCTGAAAAGGAGCTCGCAAAAGTCTGCGCCAAATACGCTTGCATGGAAGGGGACGCAAGCGCGATGGCGCGCGCGATCCATAAATCAGGGCGCGCGCTCGTTCTTCGCGGCGGACGGGCTGTGATTTGGAGGGAGGGTCGGACGCTACATGGCATATTATTCATAATATCGGCCAAGCCGTACATGTGAATCTCGACATCGGACAACCCGTATGAACATCGATGAACCTCGCGCCGCCCAGATCCAGGTCCAGAGCCGCCTCGGACGAGTACAGTACCACGGGAGAAATAGAAATAGCGGAGAACTCACAGCTGTTGCTGAGAGTGAGGGGAGCGGTAAGTATGTATGCGCACAAGGAAGAGAACGCGGAATGCCGACGCCGCGAGCGCGCAGCCGCACGAACCGCGTGGACCGGCGCAGCACGCACAGCATACAGGAGGCGACCGTGGCGCGCGGATAAGTATCATGATCGACAGCAGCGCGAGTCGAGTACTAGCGCGCACGACACAACCAACCGCAGAACTGCCGATCTACTCGAGCGCGTATGCGGGTGGATGACAGGGCGCAGATGTGGAGCGGCGCGGACAGGTGGCGCACATGGAGTATATATGCACACACGCCTCGCGCCGCTGAAAGAGCCCAAGTTCGACGACGGGCGTCAAGCCCAGCTTCGCCAGAAAGATCAGCGTCTGATGATGGAAGTGCGCTACCCGACAGCGATACGTATTACCACGGGAGGGACGCGTACCACGCTGCCGTTCGTAGGCGCGTCCCGAAGGAACGCGGCTGGAGTGATATCGCGGGGGAGAGCGGGGGTCCACAAGCAGGTGTGTAGATTGGGATGTAGTGCAACGATGTGCATACATGTCCTCCGATTTTGGCGTCCCGCCTCACGCCGTAACGGGTTGCGCCTTCGCCGCCTCCGCAGCCTTCGCGGCGGCCAGCTTCGCGATGAAGGCGTGGCAGTCTTTGCGCCGGTGGCCCTGGGGAGGTGCGTTAGTGGGCGTGGGAAGGGGAGGAGTCGGCGCAACGGGGAGGAGAGAGGGAGCGGAGGGGAGTGGAGGAGGAGGGAGGTGGGAGGAGGGCGCGCACATGCATGGAGGGAAGGGAGGCACCAGATCTTGAAGCGTGGCCCGCGGGCGCCTCGGTCAACAGCGGGCGGCTGCGGAGGCGGACGAGGGCAGCGACGTGGAAAGCGGGGACGGCGAGCGGGAGACACAGGGCCAGCGGCGCGCGGAGGCGGACGAGCGACAATATCAAACAGACGTTTAATCAGGAGGGTTGCGGGGCAATTACAAGCATGTCCGATCGGCCATCACCGCGATCAACGGCTATGTAGGTGCACAGCCTCCAGCGCGGGCCTTTTCTCTCAACTCATCCTTTCGGCTTCCTGTGCCATTTTCTGTCAGCGCTCCTTCCTTACTTTACAGCACGTCAAAGGCTAGTGCGTTCCCCTGCGACGAGTTCCAATTCTTCCGCCAATCCTAGTAGATTCTAACGACGGATGTCCGACTGTGGGCGCAATCTACTTTAGCTGACACCGGCAGGCTCGGATGCGAAAAAAAAACACGTATCCCACTCGTCCGGATAAGCAGGTAGGCGTGGTTGACGCCTGGGCCACCGTGGAGCATGACCAGTGGGCGGCGAGAGGTCGGGCTGTGGAGGTCACCGACGACGTCTTGCCTGCGGCTGGAACAACAAACTCGGCCTCCCCTCAGTGATGTTGGGCGACAGTGCGGACATGGGCGGACGCAGGTTTCAGACTGTGGGTCCACGCTCCGCGGTTCCGTGTCTAATTCATTAGCGAACAACCCTCCTCACATGCGACGCCCACGAACCCCCCATGTCGACTACTCCATCGCCCGAGACATGCACCCTCGCGGGTAGCTCGACCATTATGTTCGAGGTTTGCTGCATCGATAATGCTTTCCAGAGTCCATCAAAGTCGTGGAGCGGTTTTTCAGCCTCCCGCTCGATTACTCCGACCCTGCGGGGAAGAAGCACGAAATCTGATCCCGACGCAGTTGGCCAAGATCGCAGAGGAACAGGAGAAACTCCCGTACCGTGCGTATGCAAGTGCAGGGACTTATATTATTTCTGACGAGAATCACGATGTTGTACCTGCAGGGCATGTCCTCTTACTTGAAGATCCGTCGTGATCCAGGCTCGCAGGCGGTCCGGTACTTTAGTGCGTCTTGGAAGGCAGCCTCCAGATTTCCTCCGTTATGCGCGGTATTAGAGTACACCACGCCTGATTTTGCGCTGTGCGTAGATCCATGCGCAAGGGTATCAGGCACGTTCTCCACTCATACGTGCCGCATTCCCTAAACGCATGTGCAGACTCCTCTGGCTGACCCTCGAGGGACCGGACTCCGCACCCCGTTTTCGGCGGAGTTGGTAGAAGGCCGCGGTGATGTAGAGATCATCGAGTACCTCAAACACTTCCGCGCCGATAATATCGGTAAGCGCAGCACAAAGCTCGCAGTGCTTTGCATGTCTCATGAATTCTTCCGCAGTCAGGGACTGAAGCCATCCGTGTAATCTCACTCAGAAATGAAGTCGATCCTGCGGTTCGCAAATGGAGGAGCTTCGGCGGCTTCTACGCCCTCATTTATCTATCTTTGGACCCCACGGACTAAATGAGGTCTTCCTGGCCGCCGGGTCGACTCCTCTTGTCGATTGTCCGGACACCGTCTTCGATTGCCTGATGAGCACGTTCCCCCGCATTTCCCAGGCTTATCGATTGAACCCATCACGCAGCGAGGGTTATCCAGCAGAATCAACTCTACTGCGAGAAATGTCTGAAGGATGTGTATAGAGTGTGGTCTTTCCTGAGCTCCGTAGTCACTGTCAATGTGTACCAGGTTCGCGGAATCTTGAAACACCTTGACACCAATCAACTTCATGTGAGCAAGACCTCGGATGTCGACCATGAGGCACAAGAAAAATCGCGCTTCCAATAAAAGAATCCAGCCAAAGCTGCCCTCAGAAACGCGGGGCGCACCTGCCTCCATTTCGTGTAATCTTCTCGCGGTTCATGCAAGCATCCCGTTCGACTCGGGGTCGAGTTATATTCCAGGTCAAACGACCTTTTTGTTGTTGTTGAAATTCTGAACGTACCGATGGTTCGTAGGCACGATGCCGATGCTGGACGCTCGTACAATTTAATCTTTCCTGAAGGCACCTACACCGCCCACAGGATCAGGAGGAGAATCTTAATATTGAACACCGGACCAACTGGCCGGTCAGAAAACAGCGTCTCCAAACTCTGTACCCAAATTGTAGAGAAGAGTAGGGAGATAAAGCCCGATAGCACGCGGCGCGCACCTGCAGCCTCATCAGTAACGACTTTCATCACACGACTATTTTCTGAATTATTCGCGGGAGCCCCCATGTTGTACGGATTATTCTACTGCCGTCGGCGATCAATAGGGGCATCATTTGGAGCCAATGGATGCGGTTTGACGCGTCATTTCACTTGAACATGCTCCTCTATAGGTCAAGGAGATACTGGGGTAGTTTTAGCATCGCATGTAGCTCCAAATCATTATATTCTGTGCCATCATTTGCCGTGCTTCCGTCAACGGCACGGCCGTTGGCCGTGCCGTCCCGTCAGAGATTTAGAACAGCGCTCGACGGGCCGTTGAAACAACGGCCGTGGCCGTTGGTCAGCCGTCGCGGCAACGTGTGGCAGCCCTAAAATTGCTTTCAGCTTCGTCCAGGCAGTGGGCCAAGCCCCGATAATCTCATTGACTGCGGTACTTTAACACCGGAGGTGATGTTTCGTCATGGAAATTCCGGGCTCCCCAGTTGAACCTGGTAGTTTAACGTTGAACGTGGGGACGAACGGCTTCAACTTGAAGTTTACTTCGAATCAGGCTTTCATAGATGCAAAGTGGCATTTGAGTACATATTAGTGCATTATATTCCTAAGGAATTTGGCCCACTACAGAATTTGGCAGGAATTTAATCGAGGTGGAAGGAGGGAAATGCGCATAATGCCTGGTGAGCTAGTATCAGCATCATCGGACAAATGAATTGGATCATGTACCTGGAATTAGGAAACGACTCGCAGCTATTACCGAATTCTCGGCCCCATCCGGGAAATGTGAGCAATATTCTCCCCATTATGCACTGAGCCAGCTACAACTAATCATGGCATCATGTTGGCCTTTTGATGTACCCGCTTTCGCCCGTCTTTGGTGGATATTTGGCCTTGTTGGGGCTCGGCTCGGCGCGCGTAGCTGTCACGTGGACTCAGCGAATTGACTTCCTCCCACCGACAACTTCAAGACTCTGGATGGTAAACCGGCTTCAGCCGCCTCTCCCTCGTTCTTGGACTACTTCAGCCTCATGCAACATAACTGATGCCTGGACGATCTCTACCGTCCGGTCTGCCTCAGGATCTCTGATTTTGGGCACCACCCGTATTCTCTCTTTTTTTGCGCTCTGGCCACCTAGTGTCTGTAGAAGCAATCATAACGCCACGGTTGAGCATCCAGATCCGTATGTACTTTAGCACACCATATAATGTGCCATAACCGCGGATGCTTTCTGTTCGGTCGATGATTTGATCGGTATCAATATTCGCTCTGGCCGTCCTGCGTCTCTGGAACTTTGCAACTGTCTTCTTTACCCTCGTCCTGACGCTCTGTCAAGGATTTTAGCGGGCCGCGGCAGGCCCAACTTCGCCGTCGAAGGCCATGTCTGGGATCGACTTGTGATTTCTCCTGTCAACTCTCGCTTCGCAGATTAAATGACCAGTGCCACCCGAGCGCCGTAAAGCTGTCCGCCACACGAAACGCGTGCCTATAGCTTCCATAAAGGCTTCCATGTAGGTTGTCAAACACGTGGTGGCCGTACTGCGAGCGAAACGCACCTTGCCTCCCACGTCCACCATGCCGCAGAGCTACGAGCTTCACAGTCAGTCAAGCCCCCCTCATCGCAGCGTACACTCACAGAGTTTTTCCAGTCTTAAGTGTCAGCGGGATTCACTGGAAACTGGGCTTGCTCAGCCGCACACCAAATCTCTATGTAGGGATCGATATCGACGGCAAGCGGGCCCATCGGAGTTCCGCAAAGAGGGCTTGGGAGGGGAAGTGGAATGATCTCGCCCCGATGTGAGTCGATGTGTGCGCTCCGCGCTATTTGGTCACTGACGCTTCCGTGAGATCGGCGGAGAGCCCCTCTTCCGTTATCACTCTGAAGGTTTTTTCGAAGCATACTTTGGAGAAAGATGAATGTCTGGCCAAGGCACAGCTGGAGATCAGTGTGTTGCTTGAGAAATGCAGGACACAGAAAGGCAAGAAACCTTTTGTTTCATTAGAGTCGACATCTGATGCCGTCAACGTAGATTTCCCACTGCCGCTGGATCATGTCAAGGAGAATGTGACAGGAAAGTTCGAACTGGTCGTGCGCATGACCGTCATCGGCCGCGCTCAAGCCGGCGCAATTGCAGTTGCCAACGCCGCACAGGACAGTGCGACTCTCGAAAGCGGGGCGGCTCGTTCTGCCGTCAAATTCGTAGACCACGGAGCGGAACATGCTGATCTAGCATCCACCTTGAAAATCTTAGTTACGAGACTCGATATTGTAGTTCAAATGGCAGCGGAACTGGCCAAGGTACGAAAATACAGCTAGCTGTCGATCCCCCTTCTCATTCGTACATGCCCAATGAAGATCCATCCTTATTCCAATGCCGCATACAAGGTGTTGACTTCGGTGTACGAGGTAGCCCTGCTGTTGTCTATTTCTTGCATATGCTGATCAAAATTAGGCCGTAAAGAAACAAGAAGAGAAAGATGAGAAAGTCATCAAATTGGTCCAGACAATGGCCAATGCTTATTCCTTTGCCGAGGACATTGAGTCGCTGCCAGGAAAGATCAAGCGGCTCGAAGATACGATCAGCGCTTTAGTCAAACAAACAGAAGAATGTGCACTGTTTATTCGTGAATACACCGGGCACGGGTTCTGCGGTAAAAGGTTTTCAAATTTCCTGTTGATGTTACTGACAATGCCAATAGGTAGACTTCTGACTGGAATCTTGTCGGGGCAGACCGAGAAGATTCAGGATTTTATTGCTGCTTTTATTGAGTTCCAGGAGTCTCTTGGCCAGGGAATAATGGTACAAACAGCATTTGTCTCCATTAAAACCCAGAAAATGATTGTGGGCTTGGGTGAGTATTTGTCTACAGCCACATTTTTGCGATGCACTCATATTGACCCCCAAGAACAATCGGATAAGCTCAAAAACCTCAAGCCAATTGACATGAATGCATCCCTGCGCACAGGATGTTTACCGGGAACCCGTCAGGACTTGCTGAGCATCATCACAAACTGGCTGACCACACCCTCCGATGCGAGGAATCCCAGCAACATTCTCTGGTTGCACGGTGTCGCCGGCGCCGGAAAAAGTGCTATAGCCACATCTGTCTCAGAATACTTCCGAGAGCTGAACCGACTTGGTGCATTTCTGTTCTTCAACAGGACCGATCCTGTTGGGAGCAGTCCTGGCTCTGTCATTCGTACAATTGCATTCTGGCTGGCTCGATCCAACAGCTATATTGCAGATGCCATTTGTGCTGCAATTGATGAAGATCCAGGGTTGGTAGATGCCCCAATGCAGACCCAATTCAAGAAGCTCTTGCTTCAACCTCTCAAGGATGCAGAGAAGAATATCCCTGGCCCTATCATTGTCATTCTGGATGCTCTAGATGAATGTGGTGATGCTGAGTCTCGGCGGGGGCTTGTCTCTATCCTCTCTAATGAATTCCCCAAACTTCCTTCAGCATTTCGATTTTTTATCACTAGCCGCCCTGATTCGGACATCGCGGTCAAATTCGAGGGTCAACCAAGTATTACGAGGCACCTACTTGATATTTCATTGCCATCAAGTTTAAAAGACATCCGTCTTTACATTGAAAATCAGTTGATAGAGATCCGACTGCAGCAGGGTTTAGATTCTACATGGCCAGGGGAATCAACTGTGACTCTAGCTGCACGCTCCTCGGGTCTCTTTATTTGGGCTGCGACAGCTACGAAATGGCTTTTGGAGTCTAACGATTCACACACAACCCTTAAGTCTTTGTTGAAGGATGGGCGGAACCTCGATGACCTGTATGCTGAAACACTCCAAAGTACAGGACTATGGAACAACAGGTCAAACCAAGAAGATAATAATATCCAAGCATTAAAGGATGCTCAAGCTGTCTTATCTGCAGTAGTGTTTGGGAAGGTCCCAATGACCGATGCAACTGTGGATGCACTCTTGAATTTAGGACCAGAGCGCTCTTCGAGCCGTATCTTTATCAAACTGCGATGTGTCTTGCAGTGGGCTCCTGGGCAGACCGTTCGAGTTCTCCATGCCTCCTTCGCCGATTACCTTACAGATAGCAAGCGCTCAGGTGGTAAACCATGGTGCATGAATCTCCCTGGATTGGAATCTCAGCTCGCACGAGGATGTTTGCGAGTCCTGAACAGTCGAGAAGGCCTTCGATTCAATATCTGTCAGATCAAGGACTCACATATCTGCAATAGTGATGTTCAGGACATCACAACTCACGTACCACCGCAGTTATCATATTCCAGCCTCTTCTGGGCGAGCCACCTTCAGGGAACTGATTTCGACGATGAGAGCACTGATTCTGAATCATCGGATATGAAGAATGCTTTGCTTGCGGACATTAAGACTCTTATGTATAGCAAATTCCTCTTCTGGCTCGAAATTCTTGGCCTCCTACAGGAAGTCACAAGTGCAATAGATGCACTTACAGCTGTCAGCAAACTTGCCAAGGTGAGTTGTACACATAGTTCTGAAGACTTCAGATCCTGATGGTTCACATCATAGAATCACAATGAGGATCTGGCAGACTTTGCAATAGATGCGATAAAGTTTGTGATCGCATTTGCACCTGCCATCGCACACAGTGTGCCCCACATTTATCTTTCAGCAGTCCCTCTCGCACCAAGAGAGTCCAGAGTAGCGAAAATGTTCTCAGGGTGGTTTGTCCAAAAAGTGGACCTCCAAAGTTCTTTGGGTGTTCAGTGGCCAAGACTTCAAACAACGATTGAGGGCCACAGCAGAACTGTTTGCTCTGTTACCTTCTCACCTCACGGAGAACGGATTGTGTCAGGGTCCGATGACAGCACAATCCGAGTATGGGATGCACGCACGGGCGCCCTTGTGCTGGGCCATTGACTGGACACAGCAAAGAGGTCTGCTCTGTTGCTTTCTCACCCGATGGCGAACACATTGTATCTGGATCCCAAGATAAAGTATTGTGCATATGGGATGCACACACGGGCGTCCTGATTGCTGGCCCTTATACAGACCATAATGATTCAGTGCTATCAGTCTCCTTCTCTCCTGATGGTGGGCGGATTGTATCTTGCTCCTCTGACTGCACAGTTCGAGTTTGGGTTGTGCACAATGTAGACACACCGACTGTGGTAACTTTTTCGGGCCATACTGCATCGGTGTATTCTGTTGCTTTCTCACCTCATGGGGAGCGGATCGTCTCTGGGTCAGCCGACAAGATGATACGGGTATGGGATGCGGACACCGGTGCACTTGTCACAGACGCATTCAAAGGGCATACTGGGACTGTCAGATCTGTCACTTTCTCGCCTGACGGAGATCAGATTGTGTCGGGGTCTGTCGACAAAACGATCCGGGTATGGGATGCACACACAGGTCGCCTCGTTGCTGGGCCATTCAGGGGACACACAGACTGGGTAAATTCCGTCGCTTTCTCACCTGACGGGGAACACATTGTCTCTGGCTCCAAAGACAGAACAGTGTGTGTTTGGGACGCACGAACGGGCACCCTTATTACCAGCCCCTTTGAAGGACACAGTGGTTCTGTCATTTCTATCTCCTTCTCCCATGATGGTGGACGAATCGTGTCAGGATCAGTAGACCACACAGTTCGCATTTGGGATGCACACCTAGATTCTAAAGTCGATGTGGAATACATCAGACCAGCTTCCGATGCCCGCCAAATAGGACATGGTGATGAAGTCAATTGCGTCGCTTTCTCGCCTGATGGGGACCGGATTGTGTCAGGGTCCAGGGACAGAACAATCCGGGTATGGGATGCACGCACGGGTAGCCATGTTGCTGGGCCATTCACAGGACACACAAATGGGGTGCTTTTTGTCGCTTTCTCATTAGATGGGGAACAAATTCTCTCTGCCTCGCGTGACAGCACAGTGCGCATCTGGGATGCACTAACAGGCACCCAAGTTGTTGACCCGTTCGAAGCAGATGGGAACTGGGTGCGTCAGGTCTCCATCTCGCCTGACGGGAAATACATCACAGCATGTGGCAATAAACCTAAGATGTGGATATGGGATACCCAAACGGCTGTTCTCATCAGTGGAGCATTTAAAAAGGTTAACGATGCAGTCAAGCTCTCTTTGGCTTTCTCGCCTACCAGTGACCACATCATAGAAGGAGCTAGCGACGGCATGATACGGGTACTGGAGACACAAACAGGTGCACTTGTCAGTGGACCATTCGAAGGACATGCTGGGGAGATAACATGCCTTGCATGTTCACCTGACGGTGGGCGGGTCGTGTCGGGGTCGTCCGACTCCGTGGTACGCATATGGGATGCACACACAGGGTCCCTCATTCGGGTGCCACTTCAAGGGCATAGCAGGACCGTCAACTCAGTGGTTTTCTCTCGGGATGGGAATGGATTGCATCTGGGTCCCTCGACAGGACCATCTGTGTGTGGGATGCGCAAACTGGCATTGTTGTCGCTGGTCCCTTTGAAGGACCTACCGCAGCGGTCTTCGGCGTCAATTTCTCCCCCGATGGCGGGAGGGTCGCCTGTGGCTCCAAGGATAGTACAATTCGTGTCTATGAGGTTTCTACTACTCTTCTTGGTTTTAATGCCCATGCTGACCATTTCTGAACAGATCAATCCCAACTGTGCTCCGTATCAAGCATTCGGAGATGGTTCGACACTCAAAGAAGGATGGATATTGGACTCGACATCTCAACTCATCCTGTGGATTCCACCTTGGCTTCGAAAAGGTCTGTACTTTCCGCAAAATTCACTTGTTATCTCTCGGGATGGCACAACAAAATTGGATTTTAGTCGGTTTGTTCATGGAACATCATGGGAGGAATGTTTGCATACAAAGATCCGCGGAGTCTGTCTTGATTCTTAATAGTTCGACGATGTATGTCTGATAATAGTTCAATCCTGGATTGCCACATGTGACACAACTACTGAACCTGGAGACTATTTCGGTATTTCATAATCAAGTTTTGAGCGTGCCCTAAGTCGACCATAGAGACGGAAACCATGTCAGAGAGGAAAACTTGAAGTAAAGAATGATGAACGGCATCAGGAAAGAAAAATTACACAATGTCACCTTGGAAAGTTGGCAGTTGAACCGAGATAAAGCTCCCTGCCACAACTCTTTGGCAATTATACGTGGAGAAGAGGTAGTACTTCAGCGGTAGCAACCATAAAGCAATGCCGATTAATTCGACCGAAAATATCCATGGGCGCGTGTTGCGCGCGTTGCGTGCGGCGCTTCAACGTGACCGTGAAATTAATGTCATGACACTGACAGCACGGCACTAGAAAAACCTTCTGATCCCCGATGAAAACGGCCCTGCGTTCTCGCTAGTTTTCAGATTTTCTAGCCTTGACATCTGCGTTTCGTCACTAACTGAGAGCCGTTGAGCGGTAATTTGAAACCTTCCCGGCTCCCAAATTTGACATATCCACCCCTGCAGATTCATCGGAATTCTTGTCTAGACGTGCCGGTGGCTCGGTACATCGACGCGTCCTCGAGCTTCCTGAGAGGCTTATCCGCTCGCAGTACGCAAGCTCCGAATTTCACACGCTTATTCTTTTCCCTTGCCCAAATTCTGCATCTTCGACTCATTACCCACCTCAGAGATCCAATAACGGTCAATTTAATCCAGCCCGAAGCTCTTAGTCCGAGCCACGCCCCACATTAATGCATGATCAAGGCCGGACCACACTTAATGCGCGCTAAAAAAAAAATGGGAGTCATCCTCACGTAGATAGAGGTGCTACGCTAGAAGGATTCAAGCCTGGCAGCACGTGGCGCGGACCTGCAGAAATATGCGAGCGTCCAATATCATTCATGCAAGCAGCCCGTTCGACTCGGGGTCGGGCTGTGAAAGGTTGGTTTTCTTGGTTTTTTTTTGCATCGCCTCCATTCTGCATCCCAAGGGAATCTCGGTCCCAGAGCAATGACAGCGCTTGTGGAGTTAAATTCAGCATCCCACTTGTCTGCTTATTGCTTCAGCAGGAAGTCAGCTGCACAGGAAGACACGGCCCAACCACTGGTTGAACAGAACAGCCATAACCACCGTCAGGACCAGGGATACATAAGAATGCCATTTGTAAGCTTCATGCAGGCATCCCGCTCGACTCAGGGTCGGGCTATGGGTCCGACCTCCTTCCACTCTTTTTCTTCTTCTTCTTCTTCTTCTGTTACCTTCCCCACGTCCTGGAATACCGGCTCAGAAACTACCCCATAGGTCCAATAGCGATGCCCGGTCAACAATTCACATGCCCAAAAGTCCCCTGCACACCTTACAAAACCCAAGCCATCCCGTCTTGTAGATACGGGTACCGCGTTAGACGAATGTAAGCCTGATAGCGCGCGGCGCGCACCTGCCCAACATGAGCCGCGCGTTTTCTGTGCATGCAGGCATCCCGTTCGACTCGGGGTCGGGCTATACACGCTCAACCGGGAATCTTCCTTTTTCTCGTCTGCTGGAGTGCGTGGGCGGTTACTCATAGCGGGATAGGGTGCCAACGCAACCTCTCAAATTCCAGTTCATCAGGAGGTGTCCTCAATCTTAGTTGGATACCGAGGACGCCAAGACCTGCCCAGGAGCAAAACCCTGCCGAAAATGTAAGCCAAATCTGGAGCGCAGAGTGAGGGTAGAAAGTCCGATAGCGCGCGGTGCGCACCTGCACAAAATGACTAATCTTTCAGGAGTTCATGCGGGCACCTCGTTCGACTCGGGGTTGGGCTAATATTGGGAGGGAAGATTTTTTTTTTTTTGCTGAGCATTAGATAAAGTCTGCCTCTTCGGCATCCACCTGGGGGGCGCAATGTCGACCCTTGTACAATTCAATCCGAGACGAGCTTTTTCCTTTGTGTTCAACTCCGACGCACGGGTGCTGAGACGACACCTCAAATATATTCACCGAAGCCAGGCCTATAGAAGGGAAGATAAGCCCGATAGCGCGCGGTGCGCACCTGCACACATTGATCATTGTTCGGACTTCCAGAGGCAGCCCGGTCGACCCGGGGTCGGGCCATAATCCGTCTGCAGTGTTTTTTATTCGAATTCAGCCGAACCCAATCAATCCATCTGCGGGGTTTTGACGCTGCCGACGGAGGGATCGTTTTTATAATCCCTTCTTTCCTTTTGGCAAGGAGCTTCTCCCTTGCTTTCAACGAGGAGCTTAACCTTCTTTACAATTATTTTCTAACATTCTAACAAAGTGCGGTGATGCTAGGGTCAAGCCGTTCGATTCGTGCGCATGCATGCATATCCTTAGCTGCCTGCGGACGGGCAAGGACAGAATACCGATCGCGAGTATTTGGGAGGCAGCGCGCGCGCTCGAGTTCAAGTACAGTCTAGCGTTCCTCCTCCGGCGTGTCGACACCAGAGCGCATCTTGTTTGATTCAGCTCACCTTAAGTCAGCAGGCTCCTGAGCGAGACGAGTCTAGCCCAGCTGAGCCGAGCCGCTCGTTTGAACCGCAGACTCGACGGAGGAGTCGGTAGGTTTGAACGTAGCCTTACTCGTGGGCGGGCCAAGAGTGCCACCTCAACCGGGAGAGCAGCGGTGCGATGTGACGGACGCCGGAGCGCGGTCGACGACGGGCGGGGCGAGCGACAGCGCGCTGACAGGGCGCAGACGTCGAGCGGCGCGAACAGGTGGGGCACCCGCCTCGCACCGCTGAACGAGCCCAGCGCCGCCAGTTGGAGCACGAAAAATCAGATCAGCGCTCGATGGTGCCCGAGCTCGATATCACCGTTCGTAGGCTCGCAGCGAAGGAACGCGGCTGCATTGATATCGCGAGGCGAGAGCGGGGGTCCACAAGCGAAAGCTGGGTGTATAGATTGAGAATGTAGTGTAACGACGTGCATACATGGCCTCCGCGTTTGCAGATTTTGGAGCACCGCCTCAAGCCGCGACGGGCTGCGCCCCCGCCTTCGCCGTCTCTGCCGTCTTGGCCGCCTTCGCGGCGACGAGTTTCGCGGTGAAGGCGGGGCAGTCTTTGCGCGCGTGGCTCTGCTCGTCGCGTCAGTATGGTGTGCAGAGGGGAGGGGGAGGGAAGGGGGAAAAGGACACGGAGAGCGATCATTACGGGGTAGGAAGGAAGGAGAACGGAAACGGAAACTAGAAAGAGAAAGCGAAAAGGAGAAAGGACGCACGGGCTGCCCGCACTCGAAGCACTTGGGCGGCTGGGGGCACTCCTTGAGCGTGTGGTTCTCGCCGCACCGGAAGCTACCGTAACATTCACATTCCGTCAGCGAGCTGCGCCGCAGAGGAACGGCGGAGGAGGAGGGACACACCACTTGACGGGCGCGGTCTTGAGCGCCTCGAGGCGCGCGGGGTCCTCCGTCAGCTCAGGTCCAAACAGAACGACAGGAAGACGCACCTGGTGCCCCTCGACACCGCACGCGACGCAGACCGTCGGCTCCTTGCACTCCTTGTGCAGGTGGCCCTCGCGGTGGCCTGTCCATTCTCGCCAGCTGCATCAATACCAGAATAAAATGGCCCGCGTAGAAGAGAAGAACACCCACAGTTCGGGCTGCGCGCGCGTCAGTATCGCCTTCCTGTATCAGATCATCGAGTGCGGCTGGCGCTTCGGTCGACAGCGCGCAGGATTCGAGGGCGCTGCGGATGCCAACGAGGCAGCGCCGGGGAAGGTGGGGCGCACGGACAGCGGGAGGCTCAGGGCCAGCTGGCAGCGGGCGATGGGGACGCCGGACGGAGCCGAGCTCGGCTGATCCGCTCTTCCCGGACACATGGCAATCCCCGAATGGCGAGGAATTGCGGGCTAATGTGACTCCTCAGTGACGATATAGCTCAGGTTGGGTTGCGGTTTTTGTTTCTCATATGGCACCCGGAGTGTTGATCAATCGAGACTAGTGAACATTTTACAAGCCTTCACTGGTCGAAAGTTTGGAAAGTATTTTCTTCGTCCCAGCCGGTAGTACTCGTGCACTCTCAAGGTAGCTTGCTATGAAATGTGAAAGCTCCGCCAAAGCCGCCCCCAGGAACAGGCATTAAAGCCCGATAGCGCGCGGCGCGCACTTGCACACACACGAGTCTTGGAGGCGGAGTTTTTACCCCAATTCTGTACTCAGGTTTGAATGGAACCTGCGCTCCGCTTGGATTTCCAAGGCGACGGAGGTGCTAGGACAGAGTCCCAGCCCCTACCTTACCAAGAACATTGGCCGCACCTTGTGAAATAAAAGGGCAGATGCAAGGATGGAAAGCCCGATAGCGCGGGCGGAGCTGCAGAAATGTAGGCTGTCGTTTATGAATACCTACTATTCATGTATATTCCTCCTCCTTTTTTCCTTATCCACTTCTTGCCCTGCTAAAATTCTGCATCCCCGTCACACTAACTACCTCATGGGTCCAATAGCGGTGGCCGGTTCGAGTTGGATGCATTCCTGAGATTCAATGCAGGTCCGTGCGTACAGCGCCAAAACAATGTAAGCTAGCCTTTATCGTAGATACAGGCCCTGCGCTGGACGAATGCAAGCCCGATAGCGCCCGGCGCGCACCTGCACAACATAATATGTTTTTTCTAATCATGCAGGCGTCCCGTTCGACTCGGGGTCGGGCTATTCGTCTTGCTTGGGTTCTTTTTCTTTCCTGGGCCCCCTGCGTCGTCCCTCCTCCAACTCTCCTCAACCTCCGCTAACGGTGAACCAACAGATGGAATCTTCATTCGGACGACCGGCGCATTCTTTAAAGATTCACAGACTTATGACTTACACGGGCGCTGAGGTTGCTCGCGCGTGTATTGTGCGGATGCGTTGCGCGTACGTATCCGGACGGCGTACGCATTGCATATTTCATATATTAATTACCTGGAGCTCACCTCTGATACGCTGACGGTCTGCCGTGTCACATCCGTCCACCGCCGGCGTCGACACCGGGACCTGGCAGCGCGCGCTTGGACGTTCTGTACCTACTCGCTCGGATGCGCGATCGCAGACTCGCAGACTCGACGAACGACGAACGGCACGGGGCGCAGTGGGCTTGACGGGCCGCGTGGGCAGCGGGCACTAGCAGCGCAGAACGCGCCCATCCATCGTGGACGCAGCGGGCAGACAATAGTTACGCTGTGGCGCAGTGAACTTCCATACCGTGCGTGCGCGGAGCGCGGAAGACCGACCGCCGCCGCGGACTACAGGATGGTCGCACCGGTGCGGTGTGGAGCACAGAAGCGTGTGCGCTCCGCTGACTTGACGAGGATGGTCAACGCGCTGACGGCGCGAATGGTGAACGCGCTGAGGGTGCGAAAATAAAAATAGCGGCCGCGCGACGACGAGACCACGAAGCAGCCATGAGACGATGGGCGCCGGGAGCCGCTCGACGAGAGACAGAGAAACGCAGCGGGTGTCCACAACAGAAAGTTGGGTGTATAGATCGGGAGGTAATATAGCACTCGTTTCCTCTCGATACATGTCCTCCGCTTTTGCAGATTTTGGAGTGCCACCTCAAGCCGCGATGGGCTGCGCCCCCGCCTTGGCGGCCTTCGCGGCGGCGAGCTTCGCGGTGAAGGCGGGGCAGTCTTTGCGCCCGTGGCCCTACAAGATTTAGATTATCAGTACGAGACGCGAAAGGGGGGAGGAAGGAAGGACGCACAGGCTGCCCGCACTCGAAGCACTTGGGCGGCTGGGGGTACTCCTTGAGCGTGTGGTTCTCGCCGCACCGGAAGCTACCGCCATACAAAACAACGCTCGGTCAGACGACAGAGGGAGGAGGAGGAGGAGGGACGCACCACTTGACGGGCGCGATCTTGAGCGCCTCGAGGCGCGCGGGGTCCGGACTCGGGCAGTGTTTGCGCTGCATCCCGCCGTCAGCGCATGTCGAAACGAAATGGTAGGAAGACGCACCTGGTGCCCCTCGACACCGCACGCGACGCAGATCGTCGGCTCCTTGCAGTCCTTGCGCAGGTGGCCCTCGCGACGGCCTGCATATACACCCCCCACACAATCACACCAGCTCCGTCAATACCTCCACACAAACGGCGCTACACAGGAAACGCACAGTTCGGGCTGCTCGCTCGTCAGTGTCACCTTCCTATCGCACGAGCGGGGGGACGCGCCAGATCATCAGCCCGCGCTTCACAAACGCCGCGAGCGCCTCTGTCGACAGCGCACGGCTGCGGAGGCCAATGAGGGCAGCGGCGCGGAAGTCGGCGAGAAGAAACGTGATTACAAGTTCGAATCAGAATTACGGATGCCGAAGCCGACGAGGAGATTGCAGGTGAGAATGGCGGAAGTGGGTGGACAAAGTGTCACGCGCAAGTGACGCCGGGTCACCGGGGCCGAAGTGTTCGGGGAATTCCGACACCGCCACCCCACCGCAGATTTTTCAGTTCTGTCAACAGTACGCGGTATATTCCGGCGATACGTCGCGATTTAAGCGTTTTTCTCGACACTCATTCCCTCGAAATTTCCTAGAGAGTTTCTGTTTTAAGTGGGGTCTAGAAATGAGTTATTAACATGTAAGATGATCGCTGCGTTCCTTTACCAGCAGAACCCTTGTGCGACGGTGCTCACGACGTGCTTTCTCCGGAGATGCGAATCGTGTAACACTACCTCATTTCCGAGTCGACCGAGATACGCCATTTTATTGATTCTGTCGGCGAACGCCATCGGTTGTCATTCCTAGTTACTGGAGGTTCTGAATATCGGGCGTACGATAAGCTCTTCACTTCAACATATAATTCCGGTGCCTCTTGCGGCTAATGCTAGTCCTCCTTCAGAATGGTTTCCCATCACGAATGCGCGAGATTGAGGTCGGGCCGATGCTGCGATCAACCGGATCATCAGCCGTAATCATTGAGATCAACTTTCTCGATCTCCTTTCTAATTTTCTTGCCTGTAACCATAACCCCACGTCTCAGGCTGCCTCGCCTCAAGATCTCAAGCTACTATGGCTCAAACTAGCCCAAGAGCAAGCACATGGCGCTGGTGGGTAGTGATGCCTGAGACTCGGATTGGCGTCAGCAAGCCAGAAGTTCTTGGGTTCTTCTGAAATGTCTATCGCATCAGCATCTCCTCCTCGTAATCCCGTTCGTGCTCATGAATCCTCGATCCATCGACAGACATTCGTTCCATCCAGGTACTGGTACCTGTGATGATGCCCGGATATTTCACTGCAATTCAAGCGGTCTTGAAATGCGAACTAGTGCAAGAACATCACCATGCTTTCACTCTAGAGTCATCAATGCTGTAAGTGCATTCATCGGGAACAACCACATCGCCTACTCCGTCGCTCGGGATCCGTTTTTTTTCATGGAAGGCTTCAACGTGAACGGATACTCTCCGTCCTGGTTCCCGCATCCCTCTTAGCGCACTCTACACTTGCCCGTTACAGGAGCACAATTTAGCGGGAGGCACCGGCTTGAACTCTGCCACGGTTTACAGATTCGAGGTTAGCTCTCTGGCAATTATTTGCTCTTCACTGAACGTCTTAGATCCTGCCGGGGCGCAGTAACGTGTGCGATACTGCAACCCAAAAGCATCTCCCGACTCACGCAACGTGGAACGTGCGCCTCGCGACGCGGGATGCCGTAAGCTATCAGTTGTTGTTCCATCCAACCATAGAACGGGATCTGTACAATGTGCGGGACGGTATCATTTTCCATGACAGCTGCCAGATTCCCATCGCTACGAAGCGCTCGCGCCTAGTACTTAACTCCGAAACATCCCTGATGATTCTTTCGCTATCCCCTCCATCCAGTGGCGCAGGCTCACAAGACACAACCAACCAAAATCGGTTTTCTGCCGGGTGCTATCCACTCCGGGACTTTCGCCATGCGTCGATATTCAATATGGGCTGCGTTTCTCCTCTTCATTTCCCTTCCTTATCAGCTCCTTGCAATACCCCCGGAGCACTCAATCACCTCTTTCACCAACTCACCAACTCAGTTCTTCTTCTTCGGCGATTCCACGGTACGTTGGCGGAGCATGAGGGAATGCATGCTGGATGATTGATCCCGTTCCAGTCTGTGATCTTTCATGACTCAATCGAAGGGAACATCTATGTTTCTTCCGACGAGGGCAGGAGCTGGACACTTCCGGATGAAATTCCTCGAGGCGCTGCGGAGATGGTTATAGAGCATCCCTTCGACACATCTCAGGTGCGTGATATTAGTCCAAGTATAATTCCCGGTGATGCTCACGGACCCCGGCCAGGCATTCATCCTGACACGGTCAACGACCCATTTCCGGACCGCCGACCGGGGAAAGAGCTGGCGCGCGTTCGAAGTGCCTATCCCACCCGCGATTGTGGCCTCGCCACTCTCATTCCATTCTCATCCTCAAAAACATGGGTATATTCTCTATCAGGGTACAGTGTGCGACAAAGTTGGGCGCTCGGGTATCTGCCACGACGAGGTGAGCCCCTACGACGCCTGAAATCCGATCTCTGTCTTGACTGACTCGCTGCGTAGACATACGTGACCAAAGACGCGTTCGGTTCGACGCCACGTCGGATGCTTTCCGACACATCTCGTTGTCAGTTCGCACACAGTCACTTCAACTTCGATCCCCCTGATGTCCATCCGAACCTCGTCTACTGCGTTGCCTTTGATACTCGGAGCTCCGGCGACGACCATGAGCGCTCGTCATCCCTTCTGCTATCGAGTACAGATTTCTTCGAACGCGAGGAGAAGGTAGAAGAGTTTGGGGTCGGAAAACATGCTAGGGGTGTCATCGCCTTCGCCGTCGTATCCAACTTCGCGGTGGTTACTCTCCAAGATCCCTCTAGCGCAAGTCGAGGAGCGCTATTACTACTCTACGTCACGCGGGACACAAAGACGTGGGTCGAGGCCCAATTTCCCCCTCACGCAAAACTCCACGAGGGCGGCTTCACCATTGTTAAATCCAGAACAGACTCGCTCGCTGTCGACATCGCCGATGACCACGGCGCCATCGGGACCTTATTTGTTAGCGACTCGAACGGAACGTTCTTTGTTCAAACTCTCAAGAGCACGAATCGGGACGAAATGGGTTTCGTTAACTATGAGCCCGTCTATAGCGTCGAGGGCTTTGGTCTCGCCAACATCGTGACGAATGCGGAATACGTCGAAGGCAGGGGGGAGCCCAAGCGGCTGAAGTCTCTGATTACATTTGATGATGGGAGCTCCTGGGCGCCCATTCGCGCACCTCGCGACCGCACTGCTGTCCCGTGCGCCCCTGACGACTACGAATCCTGCTCCTTGAATTTACATCACAGTCTCGGCCAGATCTCTGGTTCTATGGTTCCTGGGCTTCTCGTTGCCACAGGCTCGGTAGGACACTTCCTCCTGCCTTACGAGCGATGCGACACCTTCTCGAGTACAGACGGTGGTATCACTTGGAACATGATCCTCCCAGGTGCTCACAAGCTGTCCTTTGGGGACTCTGGCAGTATTCTGGTTGCTTTGTCCGACGAAGAGGGCGTTCATCATTTACGCTACTCTCTCAACTCTGGGAGAACCTGGTAAGTCTGTATGATTATTTTATATAGCCTCATTTTCAGCACAATTCTTGTAGGGACGTATACGACTTCGGAGTGAGACTGAAGCCGCTCACGCTCACTCCCTCACGGAGTTCTGGTTCGCCGAAGTTTCTTCTCGTTGGTCAGGTTGGGCGCAGGGATCAATCGAGCGATGTGGGTCCATATGTTACGGTATACCTGGACTTTTCGAGCACAAGGAAGAGGAAGTGTACAGATGAGGATTTCGAGGTCTGGGATGCAAGGGCACCAGGAAGCGAATGTATCATGGGGCACAAGGTACGTATAATAACTCAACTGTCGATTCATCTAATTGCTCCACATCCAGCAACGGTACAAGCGACGCAAACCAGATACAGAATGCTATGTTGGTCAAACGTTGACGGAGCCTGATGAATCTTTTGATTACTGTGCTTGCGCCGACGCTGATTATGAATGGTCAATCTTCTTCTGGTTTCTTACAACGTGCTCTACTCATATGAGGATCACAGTGACTACAACTATATCCGAGAGGGCGATGACTGTGTGTCTGTTGGCCCACACAAAATCCCTGCCGGTGCCTGTAAAACCTCAAGGGATTCATTCATGGGCTCTTCCGGGTATCGCAAGGTCCCTGGCAATGTATGCACTGGCGGAACTAAGGATAGGCCGGTTTTGAAGTCTTGTTCCCCAGGTATTTCTTTACGTTTTTAGTCCTTTCAGCCGCAAAACTCACTCCATGGTTTAGCTCATCCTGGAGTAGGGGACATCGTTCACCAACAAGTACGTCTCAGTGCTAAATACTGTATTGCACTCCCGCAAATTAACGATTGTTCCTTCAGTTCAGATTTTCCGGTCGTATCATTCAGCATGCCTACTTTCGAGAATCAACAGTATGTACCCTGCCATGCACAAAAATGAGGAACTGAATGAATCCTGACAGACAATCCTTGTCCGTTTGACTGACAACAGCATCTGGCAATCTAGCAATGAGGGTTACTCGTGGACCCACATCTTCCCTGAAGAAAAGTTTTTGGCCTTCTATCACCACAAATACAGCCCTGGACGGGCATATCTTATCACCATGACCAACAAAATTTACTCCACTACTGACAGTGGGCGGATATGGAACCCTACTCACACGCCAACCCCACCGAACACATTCCGTGCCCAGATCCTGCGGTTCCATCCGGATTCGGACAAGCTTATTTGGACGGGAAATAAGGATTGCGACACTCCGCTCTCTCCGAATTGTCATGCTGAAGCACAGTATTCCCGAGACAACGGCCGCACATGGACCTTTGTGGAAAATTATGTTGTCAATTGTGCTTGGATGATGGACATCACTTTGGGGGCCGACCCGACAGCAATTGTGTGCGAGTCGTACCAGAACAAGACAGGCTCCCAAAGATTTTCCTCGGAGACAATCCTCTCGCTCTGGTCAAGGGATCAAGTTATTTCACGAGAAAAACGAAACTCTTCGATCATGTTATTGGGTTTGCTGGATATGACGAATACTGGATGGTGGCAGAGGTACGCACGCGATTCAATAATCTAAATTCACCGCTGACAATCGTGGAAAGCTTTTGCCTGAGAAACATTCATTTGATCTGCAAATATCCCTTGGTGGGCCATTTGCCACGGCGATGTTTCCTCCTGCGATGCATCCTAGCTTTTATGTAAGCGGTGTTGCCGGGGTCCCTTGTTGGAACTACTCTGATTCTCATCCACAAGGCCTATACCGTTCTGAAATCCCTTACCGGCTCACTATTCATCCATATGACTACATCGGAGCCTCCGCATCCTTACTGGGGGACCATCCTCAAGTCCAATTCTAATGGAACATACTTCGGGATATCCATCAACAATGTCAACCGCGATGAACGTGGCTTTGTTGATTTTGAAAAGATCATCGGAATCGACGGAATTGCGTTGGTCAACGTGGTAGCAAATCCACAGGAGGCTGTTCTCACAGGCCAGAAAGCTCTGTGGACAGGCATCACTCACACGGATGGTTTGCATTCATTCCCCTCCATTTCACTCGACCCTTAAATGTTATGCAGGTGCTACATGGAAGCCTCTGACCCCACCATTGACGGATTCACATGGTAATAAATACAAGTGCCAAAGCACCGCCTGCGCCCTGCATCTACATGGCTACACCGGACGTACCCGTCCGGAAGCCACTTACAGCTCCGAGGCTATTATAGGAGTCCTCGTCGCAGTTGGGAATGTGGGTGAATCCCTTGCACCTTACGACCAGAGCAACATGTTTCTCAGTCGCGATGCTGGATATACCTGGGAGGAAATACGCAAAGATCCGCATATCTGGGAGTTTGGTGACTCTGGGTCAATTCTGGTCATGGCCAGTGCCACGAGTGCAACAGACCATGTCCTCTTCAGCACAAACGAGGGGCTCAATTGGCACGAGTATCAATTCTCCGACAAGGAAATGCGGGTTCGGTCCATCGTGACAGCTGTTCCCGCTACGAGCCGACGCTTCATCCTGATTGCCGATGTCCCACTCTCTTATGAATCTCTCATCGTATTTCTCGATTTTTCCGCTCTGACGTCGAGGCCATGTAAGCTGGCGTCCAAAGTTTTCTCTGAATGCTGATAACATGTGATCTGTCTAGGCGTCATCAACATAGATAATCCAGGGCAGGATGATTTTGAACTATGGAGTCCTGCTGATGAGCACCAAGAACAATGCATGTTTGGACGACAGGTCTAGCTATCCCTTCTACTTTCTGAAGTCTTATTCACAGTTCATTAGGTTTTCTATCACCGGCGTGTGCGGGATGCCGACTGCGTTGTTGGTCGTCAACCTGTACTCCCGGGAACCATTATAAGGAACTGCGCGTGCACAAACACCGATTTTGAATGGTATGTCTTTCCGCAACTTGTCAGGACAGTTATTCATATATTTTAGTGAATTCAATTATTACAAGAATGAGACAAATGAATGTGTTCTCATTCCTGGGGCCACTCCGTTACCCAATGATGATTCATGTGCCGATGGGGAAGAATATTGGTACGAAAGAACAGGATACCGAAGAATATCCTGGTCGACTTGTGTGGGTGGCGAGAATTTGGATCGCGGTATTCGGCATCGATGCCCAAGCAACGGCGGTGCACAACAAGGAGGTTACTACCTCTGGTTCCTGGCTGCCGTGGGGTTGACAATCTTGGTGCTGTTTGTGACATATTGGGGCTACACCAGTTGTTCCGCTCCTAGGTAATCTCCCTTTCATCACACCCTGCATTGACAAATCTCTAATTTAATTCCAGGAGCATCCAGCTACCAGAAGATAATTCTACAACCGACACAAGCACAACTCTGGACAACATCAAGGCCTTTCCGGTGTTTCTTCTCAGAATTGCGAGAGCTGCATGGGCGTGGACTGCCTACCGTTTCCGAACTGTGTTTCAAAAAAACACAGGACCGATCAATCTGTCGATGGACGAAGATTCGTAGAGGGACAATGAATAGCGACGATTGTCCAGATTATCCACTTCTTCTCTGATTTTGTTCTCGCATAGGTTCCAAATTTTAATTCTATGGCAATATCCCGGTTCTCGGAATCTTGATTACCTCTATGGAGACTGGCTCTCGTTATTTGAATGATCTTAACGGTGTGAATAAGGGTCAGTCTATCCTTGTTGTGAGGCTCTCGGACCATACCGGTCCGGATTCGCTTGCTCTGCCGTGCACCTCATCCTAACGCCCTTTTCGCTATACGAGTTTCACAGTCTCCTTTTTTTATTTGTCACGCTGGCTCGAGTCAACGCGAAAAGTTCTACTTCTAAGTTGAATTCTGCAATGCGTGCTCGGCGTTATGTTCAAGCGTTCGCTTCCTTCCATCTACCCAGCAGCGCCCCTGTTCGTTTATCAATGCGCCATTGATGTCATTGGCAGGTTTGCCTGTCTATCGACTGCGCAAGGACCAGACATTGCATCGCCACAGGCGAAGTCTGATACAACTCGATCTGTATGTTCGTGTCATTGGCGTCAGAACCGCTGGTTGCATTAAATTCACCGTGCAGTGCAAGGCTAGAGTCTGAGTCCTCACTTAAATATCTGGCACGAAGGCGGTGGGGCAGACTCATGGGGATGAAATTGTTCCTTTATCTGGGATCAAAGTCTGTAGGAATTCGCCGCAATTGTAGCACGCATAGTCCACCACGGCGGAGTGGTCTGCGCATAAAGAATGCACGATTGTACGTGGTGTGCATAATGTGTAGGCGAATGACAGAAATCGATGTACACACACTGTCAACTGAATTCGTTCAGCTCATGTCAAGTCTCGATGCCTGGGAGCAGACATGACTGAGTATCTGTGCAGATTGTGGACGGCACCGCTAAGCACGCACCTCACACTTCTCTTCCCACCGGTGGAGGTCGTTTTCTGGGACATGAAACTGGCGCACACTCCTCCGCGTGAGCTGCTCACACAGCCTGCCACGTATTCAGTGACTCATCCTGCAAGAGGGCGAATAAAAAACAACATCTGATGGCTGTCTCCGGCAGCTTGAGCTCAAGCTCCTCCCACGCGGCATCCGACGCCGAAATGGTACAGTATAGCGGCTGGATTCCTTCATCGCTTTTGAGAAGCAGCGATCGAGCTGCTTCGCGAGCGCCTTACCAATTTCCGTGCGGTTGAGGGCGGCGTCAACGTCATTGCGCCGCTGGACCAGAATCTGTCATCGGGCAGGGACGGCAGGGTCCGGCATGCTCTCGGTCATCCTCCGCTAGTCATCAGCCGAGTATTGCCGCGCTTGGCCGGCTCACGGGTATCAAGCCGCGTCCCTGACCGAACAAGCAGGTAGACGGGTAGACGGGTGGCGCACTCCTCGCATACATTATCATGCATCTATGAGCTCGCGCCGAGGTACCACCGCTTCTGAGGAATGTGCGGGCGACGGACCGCGATCAACATAATTGAATGAGGACCTGCGTGACCACTTGAACATCGCCTCCCATGGATCCAGGAGATCCCCTGGGCCGAGATCGGGGTCTTCTTTACTATCGAACAATATCACAATATAAGCCTCAACTATCTCCTTCAATGCACACAGTGGACAGCAACGAAAGTACAACACTAAGGGTCACAGATACAGCTCAGGCGACAACTTGGCGTACACGGCCTCAGTAGTCTGTGACACGAGTTGCAGAAGATACTCTCACCAGCTTGACATTTATTTTTCTGTGAGGTATCAGGCTTTACCACGAGCACTGGCGGCCGCCGCGGTTCAAGTGGTCCACCTTGGAATGGACGTAAACGACTAATTGACACAAAGTGCGAGGACTTGCCGTCTCAGCGGCGGAGACGGCATTGCGTTTCCACGAGCCCTCAGGCTGGCGGCCGCCGCGGTTCAAGTGCTCCACCTTCGAAGGCGTCAACAGCTGAATTAAGAACAAGGTGCGCTGACTCGCCGTCTCAGCTGCTGGCTCATTGCGTTTCCTCGAACCCTGGCGGCCACCGCTGTTCAAATCGTCCACCTTGAAGCCGTCAACGCCCGAATCTAGCGGGGACTTGTATCGGCTGCTTGTACAATTGGAATGGTGAGAGCAACAGGACCAGCGATCGCCATGGTCGCGAGAGTGAAAGCAAGAAGAGCGGAGAGCTTGACGTTTAACATGGTCATGTTAGATATCGAATCGATAGAGGGAGGACTCTGATTATAGTTCTGCTCTGGGGGAGTCCTTTACTATACCTTCATTTATTGGCCTTCGAGAATACCCGTTCCAAAGGATGGCTACGCAAGCAGCTACGGCGAGGGCGGATCGAAGCACATTCTGTGCTCCTTCTGATTGGGGCGATATGGCGAAGGACATCGTTTGCTACTACCGAATGTTCCCGCGGAATTTTCAAGGCCCATAGTGCGGAAACGGGAGTGCCACGCCTACGGGCCTCATCTTACCAGGGCACTAGAGAGGAGTTGTGTACGTCTTAGAGACGCCCGCGGACCCAACAGTGCAGAATCACGCAATGCATTCCTCGCCGAAGCGAGCTTGCCTTGAGGATCCCATCGAGCAGTACAACCAGTCTGGAAGGTATCTCAGATATTAATGACCTCAATCTAGGCTGATTCGGGTGTATGTACGTAACCTTCGTGAGGAACCATTGCGCTTGAGCCCAGGCCGAGAAGCAGTGAGCGGGCAGTGCAACCAGTGCCGTCCGGTGTGCAATGCTGATGCACTCTTCAAAATTTCTTTTAGCAAAACCGGACTTGCGGTTCTTGTTCAAGCTTCAAGCCGGATACTGAAAAGCAGCTTACTACAACATCTAAATATGCGCCAAAATCTGTCAAAGGACCGGGCATTCAAGAATATTCAAGCCCGATAGCGCGTGGTGCGCATCTGCCCACATATAACGGAACCGTCCCCTAGATCAAGTCCGTCTGCCAGTCGATCACGCACCCTCGACGCAAGGAGAGCCTTACTTTCAATGCGAAATGACTGCCTCCGGAAATCTGGAGCAAAGCCGCCCACCGGACGAGGGATTCCAGTCCGACAGCGCGCGGTGCGCACCTGCAGACACATATCGAGAGAGTTCGCCTCATCTTTAAGCAGGGATCCCGTTCGACTCGGGGTCGGGCTATTTCCAATCGGAAATCGAACGTTATTTTCATTTTTCGTTCTCAATATACTAGAACCTGACTACTCGTCCCAGGAATTCCCTGACCGAGTATTTGAATACAGGAGAGAATGACAGGGCTTTTTGCTGGCCGATCCAGCCTGACAGGTTAAATACTGGAATTAAACTCCGGGCGAAGGTCAGAATAGGAAAAAAGGGAGCATGCCTGCCGAAAGTGTAAGCGAAAGCCGGAGATCGGAGTAGGGGTAGAAAGCCCGATAGCGCTGGTGCGCACTTGCAGCCTCATCCCCACGTACTGTTCAACCCCATGCAGGGCTCCCGTTCGACCCGGGGTCGGGCCATGAGTCGAGATGTCCGTTTTTTTTTTTGGCAGCCCGATGATTCGGCCCAAGTATCGGAGCAGGAACAATTTGGGGGCATGAATTTTATCCCGTTCGAAAACCCTCTCCCGCCGGCGATAGCCCAGAATCCCAACGTCCAACGTCCAACGTCGGAACAATTTCAGCACCAGATCCAAAAGCAGCCTCAAAAGAGATCGCCAAAGTCCGGGACCAGGGTAGGGATGGAAAGCCTGATAGCGTGGGTGCGCACCTGCAGACACATAATTTGTCAATCCGGACGTTGATGCAGGACGCCCGTTCGACTCGGAGTCGGGTTATAGCGAACTCTCTTGGGCGGCTCCTTTTTCATTTTTCTTCTTGGCACAAACTTTGCATGAGGTATCAACCAAGGAAGATAATCACGGTGCTCGGACAACTCGTATTAAAGACCAACTTGCTCTTACTATATATCCTCATGATCTGGTGTGTCCTTTCCGCTCGCTTGTGTGATACAGGAAGGTGATACTGATACGGATATTCTCTTCTAGCGCACACGGGTCCTTTGTGGGGCGATACTCACGAAGCTGTGTGCATGTACTGTGTATGTGGGCCGCGAGGGCCACCTGCCAAGTGACTGCAAAGAGCCGATGATCTGCGTCGCGTCGCGTCTCGGCACGCGCATCGGAACCGACAATTTGGGTGGTTTCAATTCGCGAGCCGTGTGCGGCGTTTGGGACCGATAGATACAGTTTGATTGAATGGGGAAGTTGAACCAAAGGCACGGTGCGATCCCGACCGCCCACGGACACAAAGAGGCATCCAAGTTTCGTATGAGATTAGGCCTCCTCAGCTGGATAAAGCGGAGGCCAAGGCCCGCCCATGCCGAAAATGTAAGCTAAAGCCGGAGACTAAAGTAGGTATAGGAAGCCGCACCTGCCGACCCATCGTATGGTTTGATTATGTCCATGCAGGGCTCCCGTTCGACTCGGGGTCGGGAAATGACTCGGAGTTGAAAGCTTAGTTTTTCATTTCATTTTCCACATCCTCGAGCGAGCCTGCTCGTCCCAGAGATTCGCTGACCAAGTATTTGAACCCTGGGATGTCGCTTGAAGTTGGATGGATCGACCCAGCGCGGGAGGTTAAATAATGATGTTGAACCAAAGGCAGCAGGCAGAGTTCGGAGTTTGGAACGGATGAAGCGCCGGCGGAAAGTGTAAGCTAAAGCCTGAGACGCGTAGGGGTAGAGAGCCCGATAGCGCCGGTGCGCACCTGCAGACACATATGTAAAGGTCCTTGTGAGACTCATGCAGGGGCCCGTTCAACTCGGGGTCGGGCTATACTTCAGAGAAGGCGACTTTTTTTCTTTCTTTCTTTGTAGCCCGATGACTCGGCCTGCGCATCGGACCAGCGATGGTTTGGTGGTTTCAATTTGAGAGTCCTGTGCGGTGTGTGGAACCGACACTATTTCAGATTGAGATTGAACCAAGGGCGAAGGTCAGAATAGCAACAGACGAGCATGCCTGCCAAAGATGTAAGCTAAAGCCTGAGACCAGGGTAGGGAGAAAGAGCCCGATAGCGCTGGTGCGCACCTGCAGAAATATAATAGAATATAATAGAAAGTCTTTGTACCACTTCATGCAGGCATCCCGTTCGACTCGGGGTCGGGCTATACTTCAGGGAAGGCGACTTTTTTCTTCTTTGCAGCCCGATGACTCGTCGCAAGCATGGAAGCAGCGACGCCTGGGTGGTTTCGATTTGCGAGCCATGTGCGGTGTGTGGAGCCGAAACTATTTCAGATTGAGATTGAACCAAAGACGAGGCCCGAAAGGTCGAATTGACTCCAGGCACCTGCGAAAAATGTAAGCGAAAGCCCGGGACCAGGGTAGGGAGAAAGAGCCCGATAGCGCGCGGTGCGCACCTGCAGACACATCGGGCGGGCTTGATTATGTTCATGCAGGCAGCCCGTTCGACTCGGGGTCGGGCAATAAGTGGACGGAATGCTTTTTTTGGAGGCTCCGGAGGCATCAACTGAGGCACAATCAGGGTCCTTGAGACAAGGTTGCTTTTCTCTCCTCGTTCGTGGCGGATGGACGGCCCAGGAGAGTCAAAGACACAGTGTCTAGAAATGTAAGAGCTAATGTCGGACAGGGAGAGGGTTTGAAGCCCGATAGCGCGCGTGCGCACCTGCAGACACATAAGTAACGCGGTTTGTGCAATGCAGGGGGCCCGTTCGACTCGGGGTCGGGCAATACTTCAGAGAGAACACTTTTTTTCTTTCTTTCTTTGCAGCCCGATGACTCGGCCCATGGATTGGAGCAGCCACCATGTGGGAATTTCGCTTTTGAATTCCGTTTGGACGCCGTGTCGTGAGAGAACCAGTTTGAGAGGTTCAGTGGGGAGATTGGACCAAAGACGAGGCCCGAAAGGTCGAAAACTGACTCCAGGCCAACTCCAGGCACCTGCGAAGAATGTAAGCGAAAGCCTGGGACCAGAGTAGGGGTAGAGAGCCCGATAGCGCGGGTGCGCACCTGCAGACCCATCGCGCGGGCTTGATTATGCCCATGCAGGGCTCCCGTTCGACTCGGGGTGGGGCAATAAAGTGGACGGAATGCTTTTTGGAGGCTCCGGAGGCATCAACCGAGGCACAATCAGGGTCCTTGAGACAAGGTTGCTTTTCTCTCCTCGTCCGTGGCGGATGGACGGCCCAGGAGAGTCAAACGCACAGTGTCTAGAAATGTAAGAGCTAATGTCGGACAGGGAGAGGGTTTCAAGCCCGATAGCGCGCGTGCGCACCTGCAGACACATAGTGTGCACCAGTTGCTGCATGTAATGCCCGTTCGACTCGGGCTCGGGCAATAAGTGAGGAAAGTCTCCCTTTTTCTTCTTTTCTCGCACTCGCCAGCCTGCACAATGTGTAATCATTATCGGGCCGCAGGCATTTTAAAGTGTGGATCTTCCGATCGCATGCACGGGCTTCCTGGAGCAAAAAATGTTTGCCAGAGGAATGAAAAGATGTTTGCCAAAGCCTGGGATCAGGGTAGTGGTAGAAAGCCCGATAGCGCGGGTGCGCACCTGCAGACACATATTGTATGAGCGAGGTGTTTCATACAGGGATCCCGTTCGACTCGGGGTCGGGCTGTAATTCATCGATCGATCTGAACATTGTTCAGTTTTCGTTTTTCGCTTTTCTTCCTTCCTGGATCCAAGTTAGCTCGGAAGAATACTTCGTGAGTTGAGGTATCAACCGAGAAGGAAAATAAAAAGTCGGTCGTACAATTCGTATTAGAGACCCGCTTGCTTTATTACTATTATTGTCGTTCGTGGCAGATACATACATCAGTCGAAGGTTGGTCGAAGGCGCAACCAGTGCGCAAAAGTGTAAGCTAAAGCCGGAGACTAGAGTATGTAGGTAGGAAGCCCGATAGCGCGCGGTGCGCACCTGCGGACATATGGTCGAGGAATTTACAAAGATTTCATGCAGGGAGCCCGTTCGACTCGGGGTCGGGCTATGATTTCGGATAAAATGATTCTTTTTGGTTATTCGCACACGTTCAGGCCGGGATAAAAGGGAAGAGAATCTGTCGATTAGCACAGATGCTCGAGGCCTCGGCCTGTTTCCTTCTCTTGAACAAACTCCGCTTTGGGTCCGTGCGCCGTCCCCATACCAAATCCCCCACGTGATCGTGGTCGTGTCACGCTCGGAGCGTGACCGTTACCTTCTTTTTTCACTCCCTCCATGTCGATGCTGTCGCTCGTCCGCCTGCGCGCGCCGCTGGCCCTGCGCCTCCCGCTGTCCGTGCGGCCCACTTTTCCCTCCTCCATCGCTGCGCTCGTCGGCCTCCGCAGACGTGCGCTCTCGACGGAGGCACCCGCGGCGGTCTCCTCGAAGCGCGGGCCACGCTTCATGATCTGGTGCGTCGGCTCGTGTGATACAGGAAGGTGATACTGACGAGCGAGCAGCCCGAACTGTGCGTTTCATTCTAACCATTCGTATGGGCGGTATTGACGGAGCTGGTGTGGTTGTGTGTGGGGTGTATATGCAGGCCGTCGCGAGGGCCACCTGCGCAAGGACTGCAAGGAGCCGACGATCTGCGTGGCGTGCGGTCTTGAGGGACATCAGGTGCGTCTTCCTGCCATTCTGTTTGGACCTGGGCTGACGGAAGGATAGCGCAAAAACTGCCCGAGCCCGGACCCCGCACGCCTCGAGGCGCTCAAGACCGCGCCCGTCAAATGGTGCGTCCCTCCTCCTCCCCCGTTCCCCTGCGGTGCAGCTCGCTGACGGGATGTGAATGTTGCGCTAGCTTCCGGTGCGGCGAGAACCACACGCTCAAGGAGTGCCCCCAGCCGCCCAAGTGCTTCGAGTGCGGGCAGCCCGTGCGTCCTCCCTTCCTCCTCCCCCCTTTCGCGTCCTGTACTGATGGTACGCATTTCCACTCGCAGGGCCACGGACGCAAAGACTGCCCCGCCTTCCTCGCAAAGCTCGCCGCCACGAAGGCCGCCAAGGCGGCGGAGGCGGCAAAGGCGGCGGCGCAGCCCGTCGCAGCTTGAGGCGGCACTCCAAAATCTGCAAAGCGGAGGACATGTATCGAGAGGAAACGAGACGTATATTACATCCCAATCTATACACCCAGCTTTCGCTCGTGGATCCCCCGCTGCGTTTCTCCGTCTCTCGTCGACATCGTCTCATTGGGTGGCTGCTTCGCGGTCGGGTCGTCGCGCGACCGCTCTTTGTATTTTCGCGCCCTCGCCGCGTTCACCATTCGCGCCGTCAGCGCGTTGGCCATCCTCGTCAAGCCAGTGGAGCGCACACTGCTGTGTCGCGCCACCGGTGTGGTTGCTTCTACGGCTGTTCCCCTGTCATCTGCGACGGCGGTAGTCTCCTGCGCTGCGCGCCACACCGGTGCGGTTGCTCGTACTGCTGTTCCGCGCATTCTGTCATCCGCGCCGGCGGTAGTCTCCTTCTGCACGCACGGTATGGAAGTCCACTACATGCGTCGAGCGTCGAGTCTGCGCTCGTCCACGAATCCGCGCCAGCGTTGTCTTATTCTGTCTTACGCGTGGGCGGCTCGTCGCCTGTGGTGCGTCAACTCCACTGAGGCTGCGAATCTGAGCAGTTCTCGGCTCGGGTTCTCTCCGTCTCGTCTCGTCTCGTCCCGCCTCGGTGGATATATATCCCTCGTTAATCATGTCATATATCCCGCCCCTCACAATTCCTTCCTTCCACCGATTCTTCCGCCCCCATCCAATTATGACGATCGAGCACTGTCTTGCAACGATCAAGTGCAGATGCAGATGCGGGCTGCTGTCGCCGGGCGGGGACGCGAGGTTGCAGCGTGAGCTTGCGCCGCCGTCGAAGGTGAGCCCGATCGACGTTCAGCCCAAGTTGTTGTGCACATAACCGTAAACGTACTAACGACGAGATAATCCGTAATGTACTAGTATTGAGAATATACTATGAGGCTGAGGGACAGCTCGCGAGTACTGTGAAAGAAAAAGCTGGGATCCCGAACTCGCCATATGAGAAACGAAACAAAAGAATGGGCACTGCCTTCCATCACCCAACCCCGAGTTGAACGGGCTCCCTGCATGAATTTTCGTAATTGCTATAAATGTCCGCAGGTGCGCACCCGTGCTACCAGCCTTGTTGGACCTACTCTGGTCGGCAGCTGTGGCGTGGATTTTTGCAAGCTGCCTTTCACGGCGCACGTGTATCCGGCTGGGAGAAAAATGCTTCAACTCGTGAAGCTCGAAGGCTTGCCGATGTTCAGTAATATCTGTCAATTAATTTTAATTGACAACCGGGATGCGAAATTCAAGAAATGGACCAAAAATGCGGTAGTATACACTGATGGGCCGAGCCCGAGTCGAACGGTCCCCGCATGAACTCCGAAAATACACATCTTATTTTGTGCAGGTGCGCGCCACGCGCCATCGGGCTTTCTACTATGCCAGTTCTGGGGCAGCTTGGCCTACATTTTCTGCAAGCTGTTTTTCTGACGGCGCACGAGTATTCGGCTGGGATAAAGATGTCACCCAGTGAAGGCTTGCCAATGTTCAATTGTATCTGTTCTCGACGCTCAGGGTGCACGAGAAACGGGGGGATTTTTTTTTTTTTTTTTGATTCGAAGGTGTCACTGTCAGGGCCCAACCCCGAGTCGAACGGGCTCCCCTCATGAATCGTCTTCAACTGTCGCCAGATCTCTGCAGGTGCGCACCCGGATTGACGGGCGTCTGTCCCTACTCTGGCCTGCAGCTTCGTAACAGACTAAGAGACTAATAGAGACTGTTCCTCCCGTTCGCAGGTCTTGCACTCCAGTGTGGCTGACTTGACTCTTGAGGGAGGAACCTGACTCGTGCGGAACACCAAAGCACAAGTGTATTCAATGGTCGTGTTCCTGGGACGATGAACCACACAGCCTGCAGAAAGTTAAGTATAAAAAGGTAGCCATGATGTTATAGAGCCCGACCCCGAGTCGAACGGGCCGTCTAAGCCCGGTATTCTTGTGCAGGTGCGCGCCGCGCGCTACCAGGTTTGCATTCTGCTAGTGCGGCAACTCTATCTATGGGAAGGAAAGGCAAACATTTTTTTGACTGCATACCAACGGTCCGGGATTAATATTGGCTGCCTGCGGGGCATGGATCGGACCTCAAGCTCCAGGTTGGATAAACTGATCGTTATTGGATTTATGGGGTAGGTAATGAGTCGAGTATGCAGAATTTGAGCAAGGGAAAAGAATAAGCGTGTGAAAGTCGGAGCCTGCGTATTGCGAGCGGATAAGCCCCTCAGGAAGCTCGAGGACGCGTCGATCTACTGAGTTGAGATTAGTCACACAAGAATTCCGATGAATTTGCAGGGGTGGATATGCAAAAATTGGGAGCTGGGAAGGTTTAAAATTACAGCTGAACGGCTCTCAGGTGGTGGCGAAGCGCAGATGTCGAGGCTAGAAAATCAGAAAATCAGCGAGAACGCAGGGTCGTTTTCATCCGGGATCAGAAGGTTTTCCAGTGCTGTCCATGTCTTGACACCAATTTCGCGGTCACGTTGATGTGAGGTCCAGGTCATAAAGATGGATGGGACTCCGCGAGAGTCGTCAAGAATCCGAATAGGTTCACGCCGAGTTGAGTGGGTGAGGTATTGGATTCCGAGAGGCCTCTCAGAAAGCTCGAGGACGCGTTGATGTACTGAGCCAACGGCGCGTCTATACAAGAATTCCAATGAATCTGTAGGGGTGGATATGTAAAATTTGAGAGCCGGGAAGGGTTCAAATTACCGCTGAACGGCTCTCACGTAGTGACGAAACACATATGTCAACGCTAGAAAATCTGTAGTCTCGTTCCCGACGTTATGGGCAGTCTTCCAAGGTGACATTGTGTAAATTTTTTTTCCCGACGTCGTTCATCATTCTTAGCTCGAATTATTTCTCTCTTACGCGCACAAGCCTACTTTCTTTGGTCTGCTTAGGGCACCCGGTGGGACTCAAAAAACTTAACTGTGGAACACCGAAATGGTCTCAGGTTCAGGAGTCGTGTTATCAGCGTGTTATGGCAATCTTAGATTACTATGATACATACATAATCAAACTGGTAGAAAACAGGCCAGACTTATCCGCGGAGCTTCGGATCGATACACTCCGCCCATGATGTTCCATGAACAAACCGACTAAAATCCAATTTTGTTGTGCCATCCCGAGAGATGACAAGTGAATTTTGTGGAAAGTATAGACCTCTTCGCAGCCAAGGCGGAATCCACAGGATGAGTTGAGATGTCGAGTCCAATATCCATCCTTCTTTGAGCATTGAACCATCTCCGAATGCTTGATGCGGAGCGCAGTTGGGATTGACCTGTTCAGAAATTGTCAGTCTGGGTGTTAACACCAAGGAGAGTAGTAGAAACCTCGAACACATGAATTGTGCCATCCTTGGAGCCCGAGGCAACCCTCCCGCCATCGGGGGAGAAAGCAACAGTGAAAAGAGCTGTGCTAGGGCCTTCAAATGGACCCGCAACAACAATGCCAGTTTGTGCATCCCACACACACACGGTTCTGTCGAGCGACCCAGATGCAATCCATTTCCCGTCTCGAGAAAAAGTGACTGATCTGATGTCCCTACTATGCCCTTGGACCGGCACACGAATGAGGGACCTTGTGTGTGCATCTCATATGCGTACCATAGAGTCCGTTGACCCTGACGCAATCCGCCCACCATCAGGTGAGGAAGCAAGGGAGACAAACCCCCCTGCATGTCCTTTGAATGGTCCACTGACAAGTGCACCTGTTTGCGCCTCCCGTACCTGTATCGTGCCGTCATTGGATCCTTCTATGATGTGTTCCCGGTCATGTGAGAAAGCTAAAAAGAGCTTGACCGCTTTGCTATGCCGTTTAAAGGCTCCACTGACGAGGACAGTTGTTTGAGCATCCCATACCCACATCTTGGCTGTATCAGTGCATGCTGCGATGTGTTTCCCATCAGCCGAGAAGGAAACGCGTCGCACCCAATCCCCGTTTGCTTTGAACGGGTCAGCAACTGCGGAGCCTGTTCGCGCATCCCAGATGCGCACTGTGCTGTCACGGGAGCCAGAGACAATGTGTTCCCCATTGGGTGAGAAAGCGACAGAAAGCACCCAATGTGTGTGTCCCGTGAATGGCCCTGCAACGAGGCTGCCCGTATATGCATCCCATACCCGGATTGTTTGGTCATCCGATCCCGACACAATCCGGTCCCCGTCAGGCGAGAAAGCGACGGCATTGACCTCCAAGCTATGTCCTGTTTGACCGATATTAGAAGCTGGCTTGGTATATTCCATGTTGATCTTGGAATCTAGGTGTGCACCCCAAATGCGAACCGTATGGTCTGTCGAGCCAGACACAATTTGTCCACCGTCAGGCGAGAAAGAGACAGAAGCTACACCATCATTGTGTCCTTCAAACGGGCTTGCAACATATGAGCCCGTTCGCACATCCCAAACACACACAGTTCTGTCTCTGGAGCCAGAGACAATGTGTTCCCCGTTGGGAGAAAAACTGACCGAATGCACCCAATCTGTGTGTCCTGTGAGTGGCCCAGCAACGAGGCTACCTTTGTGTGCATCCCATACCCGGATTGTTTTGTCGTAAGACCCCGATACAATCCGGTCCCCGTGAGGCGAGAAAGCAGTACATCGGACAATCCCATCATGCCCCTCGCACGGACCAGTGACAAGTGCACCAGTTTCCGCATCCCACACCCGTATTGTGGTGTCGGCTGACCCAGACACAATCCGGTCCCCTTGAGGTGACCAAGCAACCGACCACACCGCTGCAGTATGGCCCGAAAAAACCACCACAGTCGGTGAGTCTACATTGTGTATGTCCCAAACTCGAACGGTGCAGTCTGCAGAGCCAGATACAATGTGGCCACCATTGGGAGAGAAGGAGACTGAAAGCACCCAATCCTTGTGTCCATGCAAGGGCCCAGCAATGAGGACACCCGTATGCACATCCCATATGCGCAATGTTGTATCTTTGGACCCAGAGAGAATGTGTTCGCCATCAGGTGAGAAAGCAACACACCTGACCTCTTTGCTGTGTCCAGTAAATGGCCCAGCAACGAGGGTGCCTGTGCGTGCATCCCATACTCGGATTGTGGTGTCATCGGACCCTGACACAATCTGTTCCCCATGAGGCGAGAAGGCAACAGAGCGCACACTTCTGCTATGTCCCTCAATTGTTGTCTGAAGTCTTGGCCATTGAACACCCAAAGAACTTTGGATGTCCACTTTTTGGACAAACCAGCCTGAGAACTTTTTGGCTACTCTGGACTCTTTGGGTGCGAGAGGAACTGCCGAAAGATAAATATGGGGCACACTGTGTGCGATGGCAGGTGCAAATGCGGTCACAAACTTGATTGCATCTATTGCAAAATCTGCCAGATCCTCATCGTGGTTCTGTAATGATGAACCATCAGGATTTGAAGTCTTCAGAACAATGTGCATAACTCACTTTGGCAAACTTGCTGACAGCTGTAAGTGCATCTATTGCAATTGTGACTTCCTGCAGGAGGCCAAGAACTTCGAGCCAGAAGAGGAATTTGCTATACAATAGAGTCTTAATGTCCCCAAGTATTGCCTTCTGCATGTCCGACAATTCGGAATTAATGCTCTCATTGTGAAAATCAGTTCTCTGAAGGTGGCTGGCCCAGAAGAAGCTGGAATATGATAAAGCAGGTGGTATGTGAGTTGTGATGTCCTGAACATCACTATTGCGGATATGCGAGTCCTTGATCTGACAGATATTGAATCGAAGGCCTTCTCGACTGTTCAGGACCCGCAAACATCCTCGTGTGAGCTGAGACTCCAAGCCAGTGAGATTCATACACCATGGTTTACCACCTGAGCGGTTGCTATCTGTAAGGTAATCGGCGAAGGAGGCATGGAGAACTCAAATGGTCTGCCCCGGAGCCCATTGCAAGACACATCGCAGTTTGGCAAAGATATGCTGTGAGGAGCGCCCTGATCCCAAATTCAAGAGTTTATCAATGGTGGCATCAGTCATTGGGACCTTTCCAAGTACCACTGCAGATAGGGCAGCCTGAGCATCCTGTAATGCTTGAGTATCTTTGGTTGCCCTGTTGTTCCATAGTCCTGTACTTTGCAGTGTTTCAGCATATAGGTCATCGAGGTTCCACCCATCCTTCAACAAAGACTTAAGGGTTGTATTTGGATCACCAGGCTCCAGAAGCCACTTCATAGCTGTCGAAGCCCAAATAAAGAGACCCGAGGAGCGAGCAGCTAGAATCGCAGTTGATTCCCCTGGCCATGTAGAATCCAAGCCCTGCTGCAGTCGGATCTCTATCATCTGATTGTCAATGTAAAGACGGATGTCTTTTAAACTTGACGGTAATGAAATATCAAGCAAGTGCCTCGTGATACTTGGTTGACCCTCAAATTTGACCGCAATGTCTGAATCTGGGCGGCTAGTGATAAAGAAGCGAAATGCTGAAGGAAGTTTGGGGAATTCATTTGAGAGGATGGAGACAAGCCCCCGCCTGGATTCGGCATCTCCGCATTCATCTAGAGCATCCAGAATGACAATGATGGGGCCGGGGATATTCTTCTCTGCATCCTTGAGAGGTTGGAGCAAGAGCTTCTTGAATTGGGTTTGCATTGGGGCATCTACCAAGCCTGGATCTTCATCAATCGCAGCACAAATAGCATCTGCGATATAGCTGTTGGATCGAGCCAGCCAGAATGCAATTGTGCGAATGACAGAGCCAGGACTGCTCCCAACAGGATCGGTCCTGTTGAAGAACAGAAATGCACCAAGTCGGTTGAGCTCTCGGAAGTATTCAGAGACAGATGTGGCTATGGCACTTTTTCCTGCACCAGCGACACCGTGCAACCAGAGAATGTTGCTGGGATTCCTTGCATCAGATGGTGTTGTCAGCCAGTTTGTGATGATGCTCAGCAAGTCCTGACGTGTTCCTGGTAAACATCCTGTGCGCAGGGATGCATTCATGTCAATTGGCTTGAGGTTTTTGAGCTTATCCAATTGTTCTTGCGGTAAATATGAGTGCATCACAAAAATGTGGCTGGAGACAAATACTTACCCAAGCCCACAATCATTTTCTGGGTTTTAATCGAGACAAATGCTGTTTGTACCATTATTCCCTGGCCAAGAGACTCCTGGAACTCAATAAAAGCAGCAATAAAATCCTGAATCTTCTCGGTCTGCCCCGACAAGATCCCAGTCAGAAGTCTACCTATTGGTGTTGTGAGTAACATCGAGATGGAATTTCAGAAGCATTTACCGCAGAACCCGTGCCCTGTGTATTCACGAATAAACAGGGCACATTCCTCTGTTTGTTTGACTAAAGCGCTGATCGTATCTTCGAGCCGCTTGATCTTTCCTGGCAGCGACTCAACGTCCTCGGCAAAGGAATAAGCATCTGTCATTTTCTGAACCAATTTGATGACTTTCTCATCTTTCTCATCTTGTTTCTTTACGGCCTAATTTTGATCAGCATATGCAAGGAATTAGACAGCAGCAGGGCTACCTCGTACACCGAAGTCAACACCTTGTATGCGGCATTGGAATAAGGATGGATCTTCATTGGGTATATACAAATGAGAAGGTGGATCGACAGCTAGCTGTATTTTCGTACCTTAGCTAGTTCCGCTCCCATTTGAACTATGATATCGAGTCTCGCAACTAGGGTTTTCAAGGCGGATGCTAGATCAGCATGTTCCGCTCCGTGGTCCACCAATTTGACGGCAGAATGAACTGCCCCACTTTCGAGAGTCGCACTGTCCTGCACGGCGTTGGCAACTGCAATTGCACCGGCTTGAGCGCGGCCGATGACGGTCATGCGCATGACCAGTTCGGGCTTCCCTGTCACATTCTCCTTGACATGATCCAGCTGGAGTGGGAAATCTACACTGACGGCATCAGATGTCGACTCTAGGGAAACAAAGGTTTCTTGCCTTTCTGCGTCCTGCACTTCTGAAGCAGCATACCTATTTCCAGCTGTGCTTTGGCCAGACATTCATCTTTCTCCAAAGTATGCTTAGAAAAAACCTGCAGAGTGATGACGGAAGACGGGGTCTCCGCCGATCTCACGAAAGCTTCAGTATCCACAGATACGTGTCGATCCCCGACCTCGACTCACATCGGGGCGAGATCATTCCACTTCCCCTCCCAAGCCCTCTTTGCGGAACTCCGATGGGCCCGTTTGCCGTCGATATCGATCCCTACATAGAGATTTGGCGTGCGGCTGAGCATGCCCAGTTTTCGGGGGATCCCGCTGACACTTATGACTGGAACAAGTTTGTGAGTGTACGCTGCGACGAGGGGGGGGGGGGCTTGACTGACTGTGAAGCTCGTAACTCTGTGGCATGGTGGACGTGGGAGGCAAGGTGCGTTTCGCTCGCAATGCGGCCGCCACGTGCATGACAACATACATGGATGTGCTAAGCCCGTGGGAGCTCTGTGGGAGCTATTCCTGGTTCCGTCTTTAGGAACCAGGTCTGAGAGCAGCATTTGTCTGAAATACAATCGATGGGCGGCAAATCCCGGATGATAATCAGACGATAATCACGTCAACTTAAAGGAGTCAGGTAGAGTCATAGTATTGCACATGTCACGCGTTCGATTCCCTAATGCAGCGGCTTTTAAACCCATTTTAAAATGCAGCAGTCGTCGTTCAGCTTACAGTAGGCTGAGGGTCATTTCAGCCTGAGGCTATGTAAGGCACTTGAGTTCTCCTCAATTTTCCAGATGTAACTTCAATTGACTGAGCTAACTCTACTTTCAACCCTCTTGGAATCTTCAGTGATGGGCAGCCGGGGCCACGAGGAGCGAGCGAAGGTCGGCGACGAGTGGCTATTTTAGCTACAATCCGTCTCCGTGCGCTGCGAGCTCGGAGCGACCGAAGGTCGACGACGAGCAGTGTGTATTAAGGCAGCAAAAAATCAGGGAGCAGGAGCAAATGGCTCAGTGCGGAGAGTACTATTAGGATTGTATTAGTGGTTGCCAGAGTCAGTACCGGTGGAGGAATCAGGTCTGCCCGGAGATGAGCCATTCGTTTGCGCACGGCACAAAAGCCATCTGATGGCTCGAATGGCTTTCGCGCAACCTGTCTAATATCTAACAATTAATTTTAGTCAACCAGGCAAGATTCAAGAAATGACACAAAAATGCTTCAGTGCACACGTATAGCCCGACCCCGAGTCGAACGGGATGCCTGCATGAGCCACATAAGGACCGGTACCTCATCCAATTTTCTGCAGCTGCGCACCCGCGCTATCGCGCTTGCATTGTGCTAGCGCGGCACCTGTATATTTCTACGTGAGACCAGGCGCCTAACATTTGTTCCCCATAGTTGCCGTGGTCCGAACTTGTAGTTACCTGAATCATTGACCGGGCATCGCTAATATTGGACCAATAGGGTAGTTCCTGGGCCGATATTCCAGGAAGGAAGGTAAAAGAATAAGAAGAAGAAAAAAAGAGTGGAAGGAGGTCGGACCCACAGCCCGACCCCGAGTCGAACGGGATGCCTGCATGAAGCTTATAAATGGCATTCGTATGCGTCTGCAGGTGTGCGCCATGCGCTATCGGGCTTCAATATGGCTTTGCTGTTCAACCTGTGGTTGAGCCGTGTGCTCCTGTGCAGCTGACTTCCTGCTGGAGCAATAAATAGACAAGCGGGATGCTGGATTTGACTCCACAAGCGCTGACATTGCTCTGGGACCGAGATTCCCTTGGGATGCAGAATGGAGGCTATGCAAAAAAAAAAAAGCGAGAAAACCAAGATTTCATAGCCCGACCCCGAGTCGAACGGGCTGCCTGCATGAAGTTTATACAGGATTCATATATGTGTGCAAGTGCGCGCCGCGCGCTATCGAGCTTACATTCACCCAGCGCGGTACCCGTATCTACTTGACGAGCTGCCTTGCTTGGCGGGACACGTCTTGGCGGTCGGCCGTCTCGTGGGGCGCAGGCTGGAGTGGGCTGTAATTGTCGAAGGTGCATCGCGCTTGGATATATAGGGTATCTACTGACTCGAGAGGAAGAATAAGAAGAAACAGAGTGGAAGGTATGCCCGACCCCGAGTCGAACGAGGTCCCCGCATGAACTCGGAAAATACACGTGTAATTATGTGGAAGTGCAGGTGCGCGCCGCGTGCTATCAGGCTTTCTATCCCTAATACTCTGCGCTCCAGATCAGATTTGGCTTACATCTTCGGCAGGGTTTTGCTCATGGGCGGGTCTTGGCGTCCTCGGCATCCAACTAAGATTGAGAAAGCCTCCTGATGAACTGGAATTCGAGAGGTCGCGTTGCCACGATGGCCCGTCGTGAAACACCTCCCGTGCACTCCAGGAGAAGAGAAAAAGGAAAATTACCAGCTGACCATGTATAGCCCGACCCCGAGCCGAACGGGATGTCTGCATGAAGCAACACGACCTTTGATATGTCTGCAGGTGCGCATCCGCGCTCTCGGGCTTGCATTCGTCCAGCGCAGGGCCTGTATCTACGAGGAGGGCTAGCTTACATTGTTTTGGCGCGCAGTACACGCGGACCTGCATTGAATGCATTCAACTTGATGTTGGAGTGAAGTTTGAACGGGAATCGTCAGGTGGTTAGTAAGTCGAGACTCGAGAATACAGAATTAGAGCAAGAGAAAGTTTTTTTTTGGAAAAAGAGTTGAAGAGCGTGCCATAGTAGCCCGACCCCGAGTCGAACGGGTGCCTGCATGAACCGCAAGAAGATCATGGGAATGTGTGTGCAGGTGCGCACCGCGCGCTATCGGGCTTTTTCTCTCTACCCTGGTGGCAGAGTTTACCTTCCTTTTTTTGGCAGGCGGGGACAATCTATTCCTATTATCACCCTCGCCTTCGGTTCAACGTGAAAGATTGAACCCTCTACCCAAGTCGGCGAGCACAAAGCAGATCCATCCCACGCCAAGCAACATCCTGGGTTGAAATACTCGCTCCGCCGATCGTTGAGAACAAAAAGATCCAAGTCCGCAACTATAGCCCGACTCCGAGTCGAACGGGCTTCCTGCATGAACGGAAGTCCTCTCTGCCCATATTTCCGCAGGTGCGCACCCGCTCTATCGGGCTCTGTCTCCCTACCCTGGTCCCAGACTTTGCCTTCCTTTTGTTTGGGAGGCATGTTCCCTCTATTCCTATTCTCACCTCGTCTTTGGTCCGATTCCCCCATTTACCCTGTCAAACTGTGTCGTCAAATAAAAAGCACTCCCATGCACGCAGTATCCTGGAGTCGAACTATGGTCAGGGAATCACGGGGACGAGCAGTCGAATTATAATTTGGGGAGATCAAAAATGAAAACGCCTCGCTCACCGTTCAGTGCCCGACCCCAAGTCGAACGGGATGTCTGCATGAAGGGGTACTATGATTGCCCATATGCCTGCTGGTGCGCACCGGGCTATTTCTGCTGTGGCGCGAGATCCACCTCGATTGGCGAAAATTCCTTCTATTTCCAGGCTCACCCAGTCGCCCGAAACTCGTCCCTGCTCTGCACACTGGCCTTTTGCCTGCCTCCCCCCTAGCACCGATGCTATTCACCTGGACCTTTGTTAGCATTTGGATTCATCGAGCTACGCGTCCAGCACGTGTGCGTGCCAAGGGAAATTATTTTCCGATCACGTTTTCCTCTCACTAGTTCTTACGACGAACACAGTAAGAGGTATGTCTATTTGTTGACTTATTCTACATACAGTCACTTACTATTTACCACTAGCTTGTACTTACTCCATTGTACAGATCTCCACAGTTCATAACCTCTGCCTGCGTCCGGGTAATAAGGAGTTATTCCTGGACTCCCTGAATTAAGCGCCCGGGGCGCCTAATTACGGTGGTGTCGTTGCCTCGTCTCAGCTACTGCGCTGTGGGTCGTACTTCGCTCATATATCACGCAGTAGTCCACTGTACCTTCAGCCTTCACCTGGAGCAGGGGGTGTACACTGATGGACCCATGTAATCAAGTTTCAACCATGCGGTGTCTCACCTTATATCGAGTTTCCAAGATGCGAGTGTCGTGCTCTCGAGGTCAAATTCTCTTCGATGGTCTCAAGAGGGATGTCATTATATTACTGCGAAACCTGCGTGGCTCAATGTCCCTCCTGTTTGGATCGAGCTCACGGTGAGTCTGTCTACATACTTGTCCCATTTGTAATGCAGCGCATTGCTTCGCCAGTCCATATAGTTTAATTCTTCGGATTTAATTTTTTTCACGACAAGCGCGAGATCCCTACCGCTACGCGCAGTCTTTTATTCCTCATTTTTTCATTGGAAAACCAACCAGCCAATGCCCAATATTTACTCCCACCCTACCCGCACGAACCACACCATACACACAATGCGCTTCTCCGTCCCCCTCCTCGCGCTCTCCCTCGCGGGCCCTCGCGTCCGCGCAGAGCTGCGACGGCGCCCGCGGGACGTGCAAGTACGCGAGCGACTGCCACGCGCCCGCGTACACATCAGGCAGGAAAACCACCTTGCTACGGTGCTATGCAGCGCTACGGTAGCAATCCATAGCACTCCCAGACTGCCATAGCAAGGTGGTTTTTTCCGGATGGCAGTGCGTCCTCCACTACTCTACGGTTGAATTAAATGAATTATTTGACGCATCGCAGGCCTGTGACCCGACCCGACGAACTACTAGTGCTGCATCCCGACAGGCTGCATCGTCTGCGGCGCCACGGAGGAGCGCGATCTCGAGGCGCGCATCTCCTGCTGTTAAATCTCGTTCCCTACTGTTAATTTTGGGGCGCTTTAATTGAGCTTGGGTCCGGAGGGAGTGCTATGTAAGACTAACTGTGGTTCATCAGGACTCTGGAACGCGAAAGCTGCACGAATTTGTGGTTATGTGGATAATAGCAGCTAGTTCTCAGAAAGAACTTCAATGAAAACTATGTTGGCGACAAAAGGTTGCGCGGGTAAGTATTAAATAGGAAGGAATAACTACCTCATCAATAACTGCGCCCAGGTAGTCCGCCGCAGTTATAGCACGTAGCAGGTCTTCCTGAACAGAAAAATCAGAGCGTGATTCAGAAGACAATGTTGGCGAGAAATCGTCTAGCGCTCAGAAGAACAATGCGGAGTGTTTTGCCTGACGGACCTCAGTACTGCTGTATAATTGTGTATCTTACATAACTTACACATTACCTCTCTCAGATCTATAGAAGAAGTTCGAACATAATCTCGGAAGTTGAGCATGACATCGACGCCCTTAATCACCAAAAAAAGAACCGTTAAAAAGAAATTGCGTGTCTTGACCCAATCACAAAAAACACCCATACCGCTCCGAGTCGCGATCCCACCCCGGGCAGTGCCAGCAGTCGAGCAGCCGGTCCGGGTCGCTGTGCACGAAAAAAAAAAACAGGAAATCAGCATCGCAGGCGCGAGTGGGAGGAAGATAAAAGGGGGAGGAAGAGAATGGGAATGGGAATGGGAGGAAGGAATAGGGAATAGGTACGCACTATCTCATCTTGATCGCCACAAGCTCGGGATCATGCTCCCCCCAGAACGACACCTCAAAGTTGGGCTCGTGCACGTCCGCCTCGTTCTGCGCGCACTCAACATTATCCCGCAAACAACTTAGGTGAGGCAAAGCAGCGCCACGCACGAAATACGCCGCGTCAAGCGTCACCACCGTTACATAGTCCATGAGCTTGCTGGTCCGGTCGTACACGCCGCGCACGTCCGCGGCGGTCGCGTTCCACCGCCACATGCCGATGGTCGTGACGTGGTACACCGTGTCGCGCCACGCGGGGGTGACGTCGGCGGGCCCCGCGGCGGTGGGCGCGGTGATCTATGATCATGAGCGGCGCGTCGACCAGCTCAGCACGCGAGGCCTCGAAGGCGAAGGACGCGCGCGGGACGAGCTGCGAGGCGAGGGAGACGTTGTATCCGACTTTCTATGGGGCCGTCAGCATCGCACAACGCACAGGGGGAAGGGGAGGGAAGGGAGACGCACTTCGACGCCGGCATTCCCGCCCGCATCGGTCATGAACACGAAGAACGGCAGGAAGCTGGGAACCCCATCACCACCACCATCGCGCCCTCCACGCCCTCCTGTTTCATCTTTTCCGCGTGCACAATTAAAGGCGCCATAGATGCGGCGGCCGCGTCGTTGTCGGGGCGCTGCGTCACGAATAAGGCGAGCTCAAGCATCGCGTAGCCGCCCAGGCGAGCATGTTGTCGGTGATGAGCGCCCACAGCGCCTTGGTGCGCGCGCGGGGTCCTTCCGGGCCCAGGTGACCACGACGACCTGCACGGGCGCGGCGAGGACGGTCGCCTCGAGCATGATGCCGAAGGTGCCGCCGCCGCCTGGGTACCGCGTAAATACGAGGGGAGGAAGCTGCCAGTGAAGGGAAGGCATGCACCGCCGTGGAGCGCGAAGAAGAGATCCTTGTTCTGGCTGCGGTACACGCCGTCAGGCATCACGACCTTGAATTCCAGCTGCACAGATTATGCGTGAGCAAGGGCAACTATTCGCACGTGGTTGAAAAAGACGCACCGCTGCGCGGTCGGCCCCGAGCCCGAGCGCAGGCGCGAGCACTGCAGGAATCCGCCCACCAAGCTAATGGTCGCGTCACTCCCCCCGACGCGCATGATGTTATTCGCCTCCGCGAACTCGAATGCCTCGAAGAATTGCACGCCGGCCTGCACGAGGATCATTAGCGCGCGCAGCCGAAGTACGATTGCGAGCATACACCGGCTGTTACGCCCGGGAACACGTCCGTGCAGCCTCCCGCGACGAAGGGACATACGGGCGCGGAGGGGGTCCACTGGGCCGCGAGTTTTGCAGGCTGATGACAAATCTCGGGTGGCAGTGCGACGGCTTCCATCAACGGCTCTCGTCAAGCTCTCGTCCACCACGATTCTGCCATGGCGCAAGCTGCGTGTCACAGCGTCCTATATAAAGGTCTGTCCTTCCTCATATTTGGATGATTAACGCGGTTTACTAATATTTCGCTCTATGCAGGCGGTCTTCCAGACGGCGGACATGTTCACTGCCCTAGCATTTCGGATGAAAGTCTTCTCATGAAGGTCTTCCGTGCTATTTAATTATATCGGCCTCGTCCAAAGGTCATATCGCCTTCGCTGATCCCAACCAACTGCAATCAACTCTGAGAACTCGCGCAGACAACCCAACCGCACACTATCCGCCTCAGAACTCATAATGTGTTCACACGCTCCTTCCTCACCCTCGCGCTCTCCTTTGTCACCATCGCATCCGTGCTGAGCTGCGATGTCGACGGCCGCCTGGGCACCTGCGAGTTCACGAGCAACTGCCATGCTCCTATGTTCGAGCACGTACCTGGTGTGTCCATGTTAAACGTCTGATCACACCTTTAAAGTAATCGCACAGGGTACTGCCCTGGCCTCGCGGGCTACCAGTACTGCATCACGACGGGCTGAGGCCATGCTGTCAATTGGTTGCCTAGGGTGCATTGAATGGTGGTTGAGAAAGCAGTGGTGCTCTCGGCTCATCGAAACTGGGAACAGAGACAGCGGGGTTTCACAGATTGTTAGGTACTGTAAGCAATTGTGTAGTTCCCAACTATGAGTCATGTTTGGCGGGAACCTTTGGAGTGCGGCGGAAAATGAAACGATATACGGAGAACTTTCAACTATAATCTCGTTTTCAGTTGAAAAGTTGAATTCTCCCATTACAGTCCTGTAAATATATAACGAGAGATAGCTACCTACGCCTTGTAATATATGGTCAGCCGTGAAGCAAAATCTCTGATCACCTTTCAAATCAGAGTTTACAATAGCCATTGTCGTCAAAGTACAGTTAGGAAAAGCAGCAAATTCAGGGATTTCAGGCGGAACTGGTCCAGAACGAGAAACAAGCGAGGCAGTCTGTCAAGAGAGACTATATATTCCTGAAGTGCTTTGCAAAGTCCAAGTTCCTTCTTTCCACTGCAAATTGCATAATGGGCACAGATGATGTACCTATGTTAATCATTCAAAGTACACTACAACTACAGTAGAGATTTCCATCGGGATACTTCATAGGGCACTAAGCAAAACCATCTGTCTTCTGGGTCATTATAAAATGGTTCAGCAACTTGAATGGGATGAAGGATACCAACTAACCTGGCGGAACTCAATCCTCTTGATAGAATCAGACAGTGATTGAGCCTCAGCAGACTTGCCCTGCTTCTTGTATATGGCAACCAGAGTTCCCATGGTCCTCAGGGTGCCAGGATGCGCCTCTCTCAAGCTCTCCTTCTGCTTTTTGATTACTGTCAGTGCCAGCTCTTCTGCCTCGTGTAATTTCCCTAATTTGAGGTAAGTGTTGGTCAAGGTGCTCATGGTCCGCAGGGTGTCAGGATGATCTTCCCCCAAGACCTGCTTCCGCTTCTCCATCACTGTCATTGCAAGGTCTTTGACCTCCTTCCACTGCCCCAAGGAGGCGTAGGCATTGGCCAAGTGGGTCATGGTATTAAGGGTCTTGGGATGATCCTCCCCAAAGACTTTCTTCCTTCTTCTTAACACCTGCACCCCAAGCTCTGCTGCTTCCTTTGCTCGTCGCAAGTGGGTAAGAGTATCCACCAAGTTTGACATAATTTGAAGTGTTACAGGATCATCCTCCCCGAAGAACTGTTTTGCTTTCTTCATCACTGTCACCTCAAGCTCTTCTGCTTCCTTGAACTGTCCCAAATTAGAGTAGGTTCTCGCCAGGATCTGCATGGCCCGCAGGGTGTCAAGGTGGTGTTCACCCAAGACCTGCTTCCGCTTCTTCATCACTGTCACCCCAAGTTTTTCTGCTTCCTTGTATTGACTCAAATTGAAGTAGGTATGGGCCAGATTATACATGGTCTGCAGGGTGTCAGGATGGTCTTCCCCCAAGGTCTGCTTCTGCTTCTTCATCACCATCAACTCAAGCTCTTTTGTCTCCTTGAACTGTCCCAAACTGAAGTAGGTGTTTGCCAGGTTCCCCATGGTCCGCAGGGTGTCCGGATGATCTTCCCCCAAAACCTGCTTCTGCTTCTTCATCACTGTCACCGCAAGCTCTTCTGCTTCCTTGAACTGTCCCAAATTGAAGTAGGTAGTGGCCAGGGTTGCCATAGTCCACAGGGTGTCAGGATGGTCTTCCCCCAAGACCTGCTTCCGCTTCATCATCGCCGTCACCCCAAGCTCTTCTGCTTCCTTGTGTCGCCCCAAATGGGAGTAGGCATGGACCAGGTTCTGCATGGTCCGCAGGGTGTCAGGATGGTCTTCCCCCACGACCTGCTTCTGCCTCATCATCACTGTCACCCCAAGCTCTTCTGCTTCCTTGTGTTGTCCCAACTTGGAGTAGGCATGGGTGAGGTTGTACATAGTCCGCAGGGTGTCAGGATGGCTTTCCCCCAAGACCTGCTTCATTTTCCTTATGGCTGGCACCCCAAGCTCTTCTGCTTCCTTTGCTCGTCCCAATCCTGGCAAAATATAGACCAGCTGAGCCATGGTACTCAGAGTCTGAGGATGGTCCTCCCCCAAGACCTGTTTTCTCTCCAGTAACTTGGAATTCAGCATTGCTGCCTTTTCAAGGTCTTTTGAATTAACCTGAGGCCTGTCTTCATGTTTGTGGGTTGCGGTTGTCCTAGCGTGTGTACGTGTATCTCTGGTCATTTGTGAGATCATATCCCTAATCATGTCATGGATTTTCCCTGCAGTTGGCCTTGCCATAGCATCGTGGAGCCAGCATAGTTCAGCCAAAGTCCAGAGGGGATCAGTGAGCTTTGACCCATCATCAATGTGTGGGCGAGTTGGCCTGACTCTGAGTCGAAATACTACCTCAATGAAATCTGTGTGTGCAACACTGGCCAGCGGAGTTTCATCAGTGTAAAGCTGTATGGATATTGATAGTTAATGGTGGACACAGGGAGGAGTGAAGACAGTTTTACCTCATACATTGTCATGCCAAATGCATAGATATCTGATGGCAGTTTGGGCAGTGAGCCTGTGAGGAGCTCGGGGGCCATCCAGTTTCGACTCCCGGCCATTATAGTATTCCCCACTTGGGTCGTGCGAGCGGTGATGTCAGCCTTGACCCGAGAAAGACCAAAGTCACACAAAAGTGATCTGCCTGAATCTTCAACAAGGATGTTGATCTGAATTAATTAATATAAAGTGAAAGAATTGAAATACTCTTCATCTACTCACCCCCTTTATGTCCCCGTGGCAAATCTTGCGTAAATGCAGATATTGTAGGCCAAGGGATATATCACGGAGCTGTTTATATTATTACGAGGATGGACATTTGCAGCATGAAACTCACAATATACGCAGGATCAAAGGTAGGCTGCTGCTTGAGAAACTGCCTGGCATTATTGGGGATGTAGGGCATCACAATGAATGGTTTATTGTCCAGGGTATTTGCACCAAGAAACTGAAGGATATTTGGATGGCGGAGGGTCAACCAGATCTATCAAGTGAGGTAGGCTTTATTGTGCAGAAATCAAATGGATACATACATCAATCTCTTTCCGCAGAAGCTACACATGAAACTATGGGTCAAACAAGGACTGACATGTTTTCAAATACTCACTACAAGACTCGGAGTAATGCCTGCACCAGTGTGCAGCACTTTGATGGCCACATTTGTTTGATTCCAAGTCCCGCGGTATACTTTGCCACTAGGTAATATTGAGGACACCCAAGATCTCCAGAAAATCTGAACTCACAATCCGCCAAAACCGATTTCAGTACCATACTCAACATCAAAGGATGCAATCATCCAGTCCTCAAGCTTGACTTGTTGGCCACTCATTGTAGTCAGGTATTGGAGTGTATGTGAATAGAACTTCTGTTCTGAGGGATTGATCTGCTGGCTGTCGAGCCTCCTTTGAATGCAAGCCATCATCGCAATCATGTTGTCTTGTTTGATCTCTGTGTGATGGAGATAAGTGCATTTGGCATGAGCAACAACAAATGAAGGTCTCGGACCAAGTGTGTCTCGCAAATAAACCTGATTCCGCTCAAGAGCTTTCAAGCGGGCATTCAAGACATTGGCATCTTCATTCCGTGCCATCTCGTTATTTCCCAGCATACTCTGAATGCTCAGTAGTCCAGATATCTAGTGGAATGGTCAGCCTGATCATAACACAGAAATTTAGGATGCACACCTGAAAGGCATTGACAGACATCCCGATGCGGCGATAGAATGCCTCGATGCTAGCAATTCGGGAGTCCTTGGTCAAAAGGGATTTGAAGAAACCTTTGCTTTGCTCCTTGTGAACAAATCGGTGGATATCTTCAAGTAGACTGTTTCAGAACGTAACGTTAGACTTAAAATGTCACAAGATTACATGCTCACATCTTCAGCTCTGCGAGCGGTCCTCCGCAATTTGCTACAATGAGCTTTGATGACTTGAACTCCGAGTCCAATGTGGTCAAAAGCTGGCCGACCGCCACGGCGAGAACCTCGAGCTGCTTATTGCTTTCTCGCACCCCCTGCACAGAAGATGCAATGAATTTGAAGAGCGTGAATACAGCAGCGAGTCCAGGGAGAGGAGTCATCCCGAGCGCGATCTGTAGTGCGGCTTCTAGAGACATAGTGGGTGGAAAGAGAGAGGCTGCGGGATTAGCGCTCAGCCTATCGTGACAACGATCATTCTCTCGTAACTCCATGAATAGCTGACTCTTTGGGCTGTGCACGTACATATATGACAGCCAAGCAGTTGTAATGAGAGGCAAGGGTGAAAAAATGCGGATAAGCTCCATCGCCTTCTGGACAATGCCCCCTATAGGCAAGTATGACAGTGATCACTGGTATTACATCTCTGTAAGAGGCTGTGATAAGTACCAGCCGCGGAAGCAATGCCTTGAACCGCCTTGGACCCGGCTACAATGTTCGCTCAGCACATCACGACAACGATCATTCTCTTGACAGCTCTTCGTCGGGCTGTGCACGCCCGACGTCAACAGTCGTGTGAGTAGTGGCAAGCCTAAAGGACATGCGTATATCAATCGAGCAAGTTCCAGCATCGGAAATTGTTCTTGTGCCTCAGTAATATTGTCCCTGAAGCCAATTGCAATTGCCGTACGGAATATTTTAAAGCGGTAGGGATGACATCCTCGGGAGGACCTGACAAATACCAGATTGTTACCGTTCAACCGTTCCTCCAGCTTTTTCAACGAGGTCGATGCCGCAGCAGCCATCAGACGGATCGGGAAGCGGTGCAACGCTTCCGATTCAGCCCGATGGCGTAACCCCCACCTTCAGCTAGTCTCGTTCCCGACGTTATAGGGCAGTCGCTCGCTGCGCTCGCGGGGCAGATGACGGGCAGAACAGCGGACCGGTCAGAATGATCCGAGGCAGACGTTTTGATGAAAAATGATGGAGGAGCACTGCCCTATAACGTCTGGTGCAGCTCGTATAGATAACGGGCGATTGTGTCACGCTCTCCTAAAGCTGCATCGTTGCCCTTCATCCCTTCAATTTTTGGCCCCAAATAAAATTCTATTGAGTTCCCCAGCTCATCCCCTTCAGACTGACGCTCCTACTTGTACAATTTAGGCCATTCAATAATTTCTATCGTGCTGTCCATCAATCCACCACCTTCGGAGAGTTGGACCAGCTACAATAGGTGTACTCCTCTGAAAGTATACAGAACAGCTTTCAACTGGATCTGGGGTATGGATTTGCAAAGTTTAAGGCAGAATTGCACCCAACTGGGATGCTTATGGAGTGTTTTGGTGAAGTGAGCAGAATGTTAACTTCTCCAAATTTCATTGATTCGACGTGTTTCCGTGCGGTTTTCTGGCCCCCATGCCTTCCAGTCTATTCAAATAGTTCCAAATGCCATAGCAATGAATCTATGTGCTCAATGAATGGCAGCCAGCGCGACTGTACTTTGTGACCTATGTGACAGATCACGACGATCGCCCGTTTGTATACGAGCTGCACCAGATGTTCGGAAACACGGCCCACTCCCGGACCTTCCTATTTGGGAACGGCCGGCTATCACATGGATCAACCGGGTACTCAACCCGGTGGCTAAATCCGGCATGTATGTGTTCGTGAATGGAGGGGTATCTATGCAACCTTGCTACTGTTTTGAGAGAGTGTTGGAATAAACCCATTAATTAGCTAGTGCACACGCAAAAAAACCTCGAAAATTTTAATACTTTCCAAATAAAATATTGTAAAGTACATCTAATGGGGTGCGAAGGATTGGTGTCGTGAGGACGCCTTCTCTGGCGAGCCATTTGTCTATATTAATCTGAGGCTTCTCCGTGACTTTGACACCGTTCAAGCGATTGAATTGGCGATACGTGAATCACGGTTCTCAATTAACCACCGGTATGGGGAGTTTCCATGGTCGGCGGGGAACTCCTTATAGTTTCCCGCGTTATAGAGCTCCCTATTCTTGTTTTTTACGTCTGTAAATGTGACCCCGTCTCGGAGCTGAGCTAATGCGACGGCGAATACTGATGGGTGGACGGGGATAGCGGGGAGACGAGTAAACACGGCATCTTTGCAGCTTTGATTATGCTCGAAGTACCCCCGAATCCGAAGGATTTTCTCGGAGCCAACAACGTAGGTGATTTCCGCATGCGCCAGACATCCTGTGAATGGTACAGAGGCCTTGCGCTGCTTTTATTGATTACGAGAGTGGTCTTATCCGCAATCATTGGAATTATTAGTTAGCCGCGGACAGACAATATTACGGGGTATTATGTGGGACTTACCAAAGGAATAGGAGCTTCCCCGCATTATCCAGATTATCCTTCGATGTCTTCTTCGAATTTCCCCCGCCCACTCGGGCCCATTGCTGCGCCCAGCGGTTGCTAAGCTGCTCGCGCGCATCAATATCGAGGTCGAGCTGGGCCATAATAGCCGCAGCGTTAAGTTGATCTTCGGCGTCGAGCTTGGATAGGTGATCGACAGGCGCTCCCTGTATCGCCAATTCAATCGCTTGAACGGTGTCAAAGTCACGGAGAAGCCTCAGATTAATATAGACAAATGGCTCGCCAGAGAAGGCGTCCTCACGACACCAATCCTTCGCACCCCATTAGATGTACTTTACAATATTTTATTTGGAAAGTATTAAAATTTTCGAGGTTTTTTTTGCGTGTGCACTAGCTAATTAATGGGTTTATTCCAACACTCTCTCAAAACAGTAGTAAGGTTGCATAGATACCCCTCCATTCACGAACAATGGCGCACCATACATGCCGGATTTAGCCACCGGGTTGAGTACCCGGTTGATCCATGTGATAGCCGACCGTTCCCAAATAGGAAGGTTCGGGAGTGGGCCGTGTTTCCTGCAATGGAAGGGGCTATTCCTGACCTCGCGAAGATATGCCCACGTCGTGGCCTGGAAGGATATCAATGCGTATTTCACGAGGCTCGTGCCACTGGAGATGGCGCTAGCACTTGCGGTCTAGGGTCCGGTGACAGTTAGCATTCGGAGAAAATAATTAATTGTCAGGCTGACAGTCAGGCTGACTGTCAGTTCTGACAGTTGACAGTTCTGACAATTGCGAGCTCGGCGTACAGGACTACTACTATATTTAGCTTTACAGTGCAAAATGGACTATAAGTGCAAAATGACTTCGCGTCGACTCAATTCTTGCCCAAATGCCTTCGGAAGTGGCTCAAATTACACCGAAAGTTCCTGTACCCAATAATATAAAAAAACTTGGAGGGAAACGGATGAGAAATGACCGAGATCCCGCCCCGAGCCCGAAAAACCACTGATCCCACTGCAAAATTCGATGCACTACATTTCTTAGCGAACGGATTGTCTTGGGAATTTGAGTGAAACATTAGGACAGTCTATGGAAGCATCTACCAAAAAAACCGGAGTCAAAACGGGGGCGGGACGGGACTTACACGTCATTCTAGGACGCCGTCACAAAGCGTCACATTTCTGTTTGAAACTCCGACTGCCGAGCGAATGCATCACCACGTCAATCCCAATCGCGTCGCGTCGTCTGACGCATCCTACACTTCTACTTCGCACGTCACGAGCCTGAGCCGCGACTACGAGCAAAGCCAGGCGCACCAGATCCGCATGATGCGGGAAGCAAAACTTACGTCCGAGGAACGCGACGCGCTGGTTTATTTGTGAAGCAGTACAGTAAGAGGGGATCTACTGTTGATTACGGGACTCGTATGTGTGAACTATAGACATGTTAAGAGTACTCTGAGAAGTTATACATGTAAGCATTATAAGAGCCATAAAATTCACCACCTTCAGCAGCTCCGAAAGACGGGAGAGGGTCAAAGAAATCAGGATTATTTAAAGCATATGGATAGTTGACGGCGGGGTATTGGGTGTATGGGATGGGTGGAGCTTCAAGATTGAAGTTGAAATTCGGGTAGGAATGAGAAGGACCTGCAGCTGCATTGGGATCAAGGTTGTTGACATCCCCGAAAGGTGTCCCGGGTGGCGGTTGGGTAGGAGGCGCGCGTGAGCGGTTGAACAGCCCGACATACCGGGGGTCGTGTTGGAGGGTCTCGTTCTTGTCAAAGAACTCGGTAATTCGAGTGGTGAGGTCTTTAGCCGTGCCATCCATCGAAATATCCAGTGCATATGCAAGATCCTTGAGCTGGGATTTGGACTTGGTCGACAGTGCACCTCGAAAGATCGCTGTGTCCGTTTGGGCTACACGGAGGCGATGCTCCTCATTCTCCTTCGATTGTCGTTCGTCGTCACGGCGCTGTTTTTCAGCCTCTTTATCCGCCGTCAATTTCTCGCGCTCGAGCGCCATTTGTAATCCCTCGTCAGATGTCAGAGTCCGCGCGTCGGCATTGAGCTTAGCTCTCCCATTTTTTTTTGTAGCCTTGGTGTTCATCTTCCTTTTTAACATCATAATCTGGTTTCCCGCGACCGCGCAATGTGTTTTGAGGCGGTCGACCTCTGCCTCCAGGTGTTGGATATATTCGCGTGTATTATCGCTAAGTCGACGACGTTTCGAGGAGTTGGGTGTATCCTCGAGCGGTGAAGAGCGAGTGCGACGGCGGCTAGATGGGCACGGGGTAGAGATGGAAGTGGATGGGGAAGACGTCGAGCTGGAGGGAGATTCCATTGACAGAGTCCCATAAAATGTTCTGGGAGGAATGGGTTCATTGGCGGCCGGTGGTTCCAGGTCCGATTCAGAATCAGAATCGGAATCGGGATCCACGTCGTCAGGTAGAAGGGTAGAGCGAATGAGGTTTATCGACTGAAAGGTATGGATTGGGAATGAAGAGGGAAGGTCGACCGTCTCGGTCGAGAAGGGAATACTGGGAGCATAGTCTGCGTCCGTGAAAATGTCGGGGTTGATAGGCCAGGCACCGCTCTTTTTCCAGGCCGATTTAATTGTTGACTGTTTGAATGTCTTCGCCCGAACAGCCATGTACTCCACGATGAAATCCTCCTTCCGTATCTCCTCGCCCGTATCCTCAACAACCTCATGACAGCGGTCAATCCACGCAGATTGAAATGGTCCGAAGACCCCGACATCCAATGGCTGGAGTTTATGAGTGGTGTGAGGAGGAAGACAGTAGAGAATGATCTTGTGTTTCCGCGCGAGTTCGATGATGCGTACAGTGTCATGAGAGGCATGCCCATCATGTACGAGCAATCTCCACCCATCTGATACATTCCGCTCCGCGGATTGCGGGATGAATGACTTCTCGAACCAGTCGTAATTGAGATGATTATCAGTCCACCCGTTTGGAGACATCGAGACACTTGAAAATGTGTGAGTAAAAGCACGAGGCAATGAAATAAGGACTCTGACATTATATTAGGTGTATTGAACCACTCGGAACAGAACTCCTTCCCAGGAAAGACGAACCCGGGGTCGAGAGCAGCATCAACAGAGACACACTCGATGATTGTGATGAGCTCGAGGTTGGCGCTGGCAGCTTTGTAATTGTCGGGAGCATTGCGGTCAAAGAAATATTTCCTCTGATTCCCTTTCTTCCCACCCCCACGCTGGACACCCTTTTCGTCCATATTATAGATGTTTTCGGGCGGGATGTCATAGTCTTTGATGAGCTTTTGAAGTTGCGCAAAATAACGCGAGACGACAGGTCGATTGAATGCCTGGGCACGCCGCGGATCAAGTCCGCGAGCCTTTCTGAGCTTCACATTGGGGTGACGCTTCAGGAAGAGTTTGATCCATGTCCCGCTTGGACGTTTGGAACAGACATCTTTGACGATCGCTCTGATTGCCCGTTTGTCGACAGGATGGCCGGTAGCAGCGAGATATAGGATCCAGTCGACCACGGTATCCTCCTGTGCCGGTGAGAGAAGCTGACGGTTTATATGGGCCTCAGAGCGGGGACGTGCAAGACCCTGGAACCGTCGGCGGAGGGTGTCGTACGGCAATTTGAGCTGTGTCGAGACCGCGGTAATGTTTGGCTTTTTGGCGGCAGAAAGGATGCGGCATGCCTGGACATATCTTTCCTCGAGATCTTCTTCGAAGTTCGGGATTCGCGCGGTGTCGACGTGAGGCATGTCAAAGAAGAGAAGAAGCGAAGCAAGACGTGATCGTGTTCGGTTTCCACGTGATCCCGCGCTTGGCATCGGCATCGAGCGGACTTTAAATTGTCACACTGATTTTGAGACGCACATTTTTCAGCCGTCCCGCGCCCGTTTTGACTCCGGCTTTTTTTCGCTAGATGTTCGCATGGACTGTTGTAATGTTTCCCTCAAATTCCCAAGACAATCCGTTCGCTAAGAAATGTAGTGCATCGAATTTTGCAGTGGGATCAGTGGTTTTTCGGGCTCGGGGCGGGATCTCGGTCATTTCTCATCCGTTTCCCTCCAAGTTTTTTTATATTATTGGGTACAGGAACTGTCGGTGTAATTTGAGCCACTTCCGAAGGCATTTGGGCAAGAATTGAGTCGACGCGAAGTCATTTTGCACTTATAGTCCATTTTGCACTGTAAAGCTAAATATAGTACGCAAAGTTACCAGCCTTCCCAGAGGTCTTGATTGTCCGAACTGGATGCACCAACACCAATCACCACTGCAGCGCGGGTTTTCGGTGCAGACAGCTCATCACTGAGAAGCTCCTTGAGTCCAGCTGAGCGCAGGTTGATTTCTGGATCAACGACGAATGTTGTGTGAGACGGAAATACTTTCTTTTTCCCTTTCGTCTTTGCCGCCCGCTTTTTACGATGATACCTGCGACGGATTCTGTCAGCCTCCTCGTCCTCACTGTGCGATGGCTCCTCTCCCATGGCAGGAGCAGAGACGACGGTATTCGAGGGAACAGATTCTGCGACAACAGTGGGAGAGTCGGACTTTGGTCGGACTCCTTGTCGGAGTCTGAGTCGGTTTCACTGTCGCTGTTGGAATGGTCGGCGGCTTTGTGTTTCACCTTCTCCAAGAACTCGGGGTTTAGGCGTCGGAAAGCCACGGTTGGATTCCGGCGAGGACGCCGCACTTTTACACCCTGTGATAAATAGTTGAACTTGGGTTAGGAATGTGAATATTAATCGACGTACCTCCGCGTGATATGTATGCCATTGCCCGACCAAAATCATGTCGAGTAGATTCTCCGCCTTCTGGTTCCCTCGCAGTGGAGAATTGAACCATGTGATGTTGGAGTTTGTGCGCTCGTCGGGCATTGAGTTGGCCAAAATGCCGAAGATGCGTACTGCGAGCATCTGGAGTACGGGGTCAGTGATATTGTGCTAATAAAACGACGACTTACTGCTAGAACACCAGAGCGCGGGGAATATCCAATCTCGAGATTTTCCCACCACTCCATCGCAGCGTCGTTGAGAATAGGTGCATGAAATGGAACCTCGCCTTGCCAGCATGCCTCGAGCTGAGCCTGGCACTCACGAACGATTTCCAGAGATGTCTTAGAGATGTCTTTCTTTTGAAAAATCGGATGGCAGTTACATCCAGAGTCGTGTTTCTGGTGTCGGTCAATAAGACCCTTCAACAGAGTCTTTATGAACGCCTTGACACGAAGAAACGCGTGCGAGAACTTGATGTGAGTCGGCGCTTCTGGCGCGGGCACCACACGTTCACATAGATAATCACCAATTGGATACCTTGCAAGTCTGGGTCAAATGCGGGAAGATAATCTCGGCGAGCAGCGCACGCACGTGGATCGAGGCAGAAAGCGACGAAGTAGATATCAGAGTGGCTGAAAAACTGGTGATAACGGCCATTGAAGGCTGCCCGAATGTGTCCGGCAAGCGCTGCCGAAATATGTGTCTTGGTCCTGCGTAAAAACACTACCCACGTTGCACGTATTTTAGGCGGCCGTCAGAGTCGCGAACATGCTCTCCAAATAAGATATCGACTCGGCGATTGAAGGTGCTGGCGACCGTGCCGTCTTCACCTTCCAGCTCGAAGATGCGACGCGGAATATCATCCTCTGTGGCAAGTGGTACAGTCTCTGGGAGAAACAATGTGAGCTTCGCAATTTTCTTGACCAAATCAATGATAGGTTTTGCTGTCGGCAGTTAGATAATAAGAATCATCGGCGTGCCGTGAGCAGCACACACCGGACAGAAGATTTTGAGCAGCTGCACTGAGGCCTACAGAGTTGTCGTCATTGGCAATACGGGAGGAGACCTGGCGATTCCGCGCCGGGCGAGTGGGAGCTGTGGAGGTCATTCTCTGCAAGTCGGAGCAAAAAAAAAAAGGTTTTGAACTGTCAACTGTCAGATTCGACCACGCAAAAATAATTAACTGACAGTCAGATTCTGACAGTCATCCTGACAGTTACTGACAGTTGACACTAACTGTCACCGGACCCTATTGCGGTCTTCTATGCTGTGCTTTTTCGCTTTGACTGACAACTTGAACGAAGCAAATGAAATTGAAAACATTGAAATACATTCAACAGCAACACAACCTGAGCTATATCGTCACCGAGGAGTCACGGTGGCCCGCAATTCCTCACCATTCGGGATTGCCGTGTGTGTGGGAAGAGCGGATCAGCAGAGCTCGGCTCCGTCCGGCGTCACTCGCCTCCGAGCCCTGTTGGCCCTGCGCCTCCCGCCGCTGTCCGTGCGCCCCACCTTCCCCGGCGCTGCCCTCGTTAGCATCCGCAGCGCCCGCGCATCCCGCGCGCTGTCGACCGAGGCGCCCGCGAAGCGCGGCCACGCTTCATGATCTGGTGCGTCACCTCGCTCGAGTGATACTGATATCGGGACTGGCCTGCGCAGCCAGAACTGTGCGTTCAATCCTAGCCGCTCGTGTGGGCGGTATTGACGGAGCTGGTGGGGTGTATATGCAGGCCGGCGCGAGGGCCACCTACGCAAGGACTGTAAGGAGCCGACGATCTGTGTCGCGTGCGGCATTGAGGGGCACCAGGTGCGTGTCCCTGTCATTCTGTTTGCACCTGAGCTGACGGAGGGATAGCGTAAAAGCTACCCGAGCCCGATCCCGCGCGCCTCGAGGCGCTCAAGACCGCGCCCGTCAAGTGGTGCGTTCCTCCTCCTTCCTGCGCGGTCAGTCGTGCGCAGCTCGCTGACCTACGCTTCTGTGTGTTTTGTGGTACGGCCTTCCAGCTTCCGGTGTGGCGAGAACCACACGCTCAAGGAGTGCCCCCAGCCGCCCAAGTGCTTCGAGTGCGGGCAGCCCGTGCGTCCTTTTCTCTTTCCTTCGCTTTCGCTTTCCCCTCTCCTCTGCACCATACTGACACCACGAGCAGGGCCACACGCGCAAAGACTGCCCCGCCTTCACCGCGAAGCTCGTCGCCGCGAAGGCCGCCAAGGCAGCGGAGGCGGGGGCGCAGCCCGCGGCTTGAGGCTGCCTCCAAAATCTGCAAACGCAGAGGACACGTATGGCACGTCGTTATACTACATCCCAATCTATACACCCCGTTGTGGACCCCAGCTCCCTTATGGCCCTTTACGGCCCTGCGCACCGCCCGGCTTCCGTCGAAGCGCCGCCGCTGTTTTCGCGCCGTCACCGCGTCCTCACCGCATCCACCATTCGCGTTGGCGCCGGCTCGTGCGCACGCGGTCTAACTTCCGGACATTCGGTGGCAGCGCCCCGCTGCTACAGTGCAAGCGGCCCGGACGCCACCCATTGGTTCTGCCGTGCGCTGAACGTTGTCAAGGTATTCTCTTCCTGCGCCGCGCCTCGTCTCGTTCGTCGCCTCGTTGGGTGAGTGCGAATTGAGCGATCCTAGTCTTCTCGCCTCGGCTCGTCTCGCCCTTGTACGCACGAAGCACCCTCTAGCTTTGCTTTCTTGAAAGTTTCGGAAGATGTGGAGATCTGGGTCAAGCGCTGGGTGGATAGTAAAATGCACTTGCGCGCGAGCGCTCACTCGTACGCCTGGCACTGTACCCCCATGCGTGTCCTCGCTCGCAGCCGTACATGCGCACGAACGACTTGACCTCGGAGCGGCAGGGTCACCTCCGCGAAAAGTAGATGCTTCCCAGGAAGCCCCGTGTCAGTGCATGCGGTCTGAAAACCAAGGTGAGGTCTTGCATTGATGTTTACCGTACCTCTTATCATCGTTGCATGATTGAATGCTATACTATGTAAGCGCTAGAGTTCGCACAAAGGAAGAAGAAAGAGATCGAACGGGCGTCCTGCATGACACAGTTCCTTACTCCATGATATGGTTTAGAGGGAGGACAAAAAAATGCACTTGCAGCACTGATGGCCCGACCCCGAGTCGAACGGGCTCCCTGCATGAGTCTCTTAAAGATATCACATGTGTCTGCAGGTGCGCACCCGCGCTATCAGGCTGGAATACCTGTTCCTACCTGCGGCTATGGCGGAGATGATTTAGCAAGCTACTTTTCACGGCGCACGCCTATCCGCCTGGGAGGAAAAATATTTCAACCAGCGAAGGCTTGCCAATGTTCGATGATATCTGACAATGTAATTTTAATCGACAACCGGGGTGCGAGATTCGAGAAATGAACCAAAAATGAGGTGGTAGGCACAGATGGCCCGACCCCGGGTCGAACGGGATGCCTGTATGCACAATGAACGCAGGGTTCATGTTGGGCAGGTGCGCACCGCGCGCTATCGGGCTTCAATCCCTGTTCCTACCTACGACTTTAAATTGTACGAGCGTCGAGCGACGTCGAAATCGTGCCCACTACCTTCAAAATTTCAGCAACAATAAAAAAGGTCGCGTGCACCTGGAAGATAGCCCGATCCCGAGTCGAACGGGGTCTCCGCATGAATTAGTGCAAAATCCGATGATATGGCTGCAGGTGCGCACCGCGTGCTATCAGGATTGCATCCTGCTAGCACGATACCTGTATCTATATGACGAGCTGGTTAACATATGCATTCTTTCTGTCACGCATTCAGCGTAGCATTATGAATTACTGTGTGGCGGGGATCGTGACTTCAACTTGAGGCTTGGGTTGGATTACATGTAAATTGATGGTTATTGAATCTATGGGGTAGTCACTCAGGCGTGGCGGCAGAATTTAAGAAAGGGAAAAGAATAAGAAAAGAAAAATGCAGAACATTAGAGCCCGACCCCGGGTCGAACGGGATGCCTACATGGTCTCGAGGAAATACGCGAATTTAGCATTAGTCTGCAGGGGCGCACCCGCGCTATCGGGTTGGACTACCTATTCCGGGGGCGGCTTTTGTGGTAGACTTCTTTTTTTTGCAAGTTGCTTATCAGGGCCTCGGGGCATGAGTATCCGGAGCAATCCTTCACCCAATGAAGGCTTATCAATGTTGAAAGCGCTTAAGTAAAGTAAAGTCAAGATCGAGGATGAAAATGCCGTGTGTGTGTGTGCTTAAAGAAGGACGAGGCGGGTTGGACGAGGGACGACTCGGACGTACGAGGCCCAGTAAAGAAAAAGAACATGCTAAACTCGGAGGAATAGCCCGTCCCCGGGTCGAACGGGATGCCTGCACTCGGAAAATACACACGAAATTTTGGGCAGGCGCGCACCGCACGCTATCAGGCTGGAATGTATGTTCCTATGGTGGGCTATGGCGTAGATTTTTTTGCAAGGTGCTTTGCAGGCAACGCGTGAGTCCGACTTGAACAGTAAAAAGTAAGTCTACTTTTTTAAACCTTGGAATAAATGCGAACAGTGTATAAGTATTGCGCACCCCGGACGATCCTGGGTTACACCGCCCTACTGCGGAACCTCGAGTAATTTTTTTATTAAAAATCATGTCCATCCCCGGAATAGCCGGAGCCCGAGTCGAACGGGGTCCCTGCATAAGTTAATTGAAACTCTATAATGTTGCGCAGGTGCGCGCCACGCGCTATCGGGCTTGCATTCTGCTAGCGTAGTATTTGTTTCTACGAGAAGGGAAGGATAGCATTTTTTGACGCGCATGAAGCGTGATCCGGCCTTGATGATGAATTACTGTGGGGCGTGGATCGGGCTTCAAGCTTGAGGTTGGATTAAATTGCTCGTTATTGATGTATGGGGTAGGTAATGAGTCGAGGATGCAGACTTTGAGCAAGGGAAAAGAATAAGTGTGTGAAAGTCGGAGTCTGCGTACTGCAAGCGGATAAGCCTCTCAGGAAGCGCCAGGACGCGTCGATGTACCGAGCCAACGGAACGTCTAGACAAGAAATCCAATAAATCTGCAGGGGTGGATATGTAAAATTTGGGAGCCGGGAAGCTTTCAAATTACCGCTCAACGGCTCTCAGGTAGTGACGAATGCAGATGTCAAGGCTAGAAAATCTGGAAACCAGCGAGAATGTAGGGCCGTTTTTCATTGGGGATCAGAAGGTTTTTCTAGTGCCGTGCTGTCAGTGTCATGACATTAATTTCACGGTCACGTTGAACCCCCGCGCGCAACGCGCGCAACACGCGGCCATGGGTATTTTCGGTCGAATTAATCGGCATTGCTTATGGTTTCTACCGCTGAAGTACTACCTCTTCTCCATGTATAATTGCCAAAGAGTTGTGGCAGGGAACTTTCTCTCGGTTCAACTGCCAACATTCCAAGGCGACATTGTGTAAAAAAATTTACTCCAATTTTTCCTCTCTGGCATGGTTTCCGTCTCTATGGTCGACTTAGGGCACCCGTTGGGGCTCAAAACTCGATTATGAAATACCGAAATTAGTCTCCAGGTCCAGCAGATGCGTCACATGTGGCAATACAGGATTGAACCATTATCAGATATACATCTTCGAACTATTACGAATCAAGACAGACTCATCCGCGGACCTTTGTATCCACACACTCCTCCCATGATGTTCCATGAACAAACCGACTAAAATCCAATTTTGTTGTGCCATCCCGAGAGATGACAAGTGAATTTTGTGGAAAGTACAGACCTTTTCGAAGCCAAGGCGGAATCCACAGGATGAGTTGAAATGTCGAGTCCAATATCCATCCATCTTTGAGTGTCGAACCATCTCCGAATGCTTGATACGGAGTGCAATTGGGATTGATCTGTTCAGAAATGGTCAGTATGGTCATTAGCCCCAAGAAGAGTAGTAGAAACCTCAAACACATGAATTGTGCCATCCTTGGAGCCCGAGGCAACCCTCCTGCCATCGGGGGAGAAAGCAACAGTGAAAACAGCTGTGCTTGGTCCTTCAAATGGACCCGCAACAACAATGCCAGTTTGTGCATCCCACACACACACGGTTCTGTCGAGTGACCCAGATGCGATCCATTTCCCGTCTCGAGAAAAAGTGACTGATTTGACATCCCTGCTATGTCTTTGAACCGGCACAGGAAGGAGCGACCCTGTGTGCGCATCCCATATGCGTACCATAGAGTCCGGTGACCCTGACGCGATCCGCCCACCATCAGGTGAGGAAGCAAGGGACACAAACCTCCCGGCATGTCCTTCAAACGGTCCACTGACAGGTGCAACCGTTTGTGCCTCCCGTACCCGTATCATGCCGTCATTGGATCCCTCTATGATGTGTTCCCGGTCAGGTGAGAAAGCCAAAGAGAGTTTGACCGCATTGCTAGCCGGTTTAAATGCTCCACTAATGAGAACAGCTGTTTGAGCATCCCATACCCATATCTTAGCCTTATCACCGCATGCCGCGATGTGTTTCCCATCAGCCGAGAAGGAAACGCGTCGCACCCAACGCTCGCCTGTTTCAAACGGGTCAACAACTAGGGTGCCTGCTCGTGCATCCCAGATGCGCACTGTGCCATAAGGTGAGCCAGAGACAATGTGTTCCCCATTGTGAGAAAGCGACAGAAAGCACCCAATGTGTGTGTCCCGTGAATGGCCCCGCAACAAGGCTGCCCGTATATGCATCCCATACCCGGATTGTTTGGTCATCCGATCCCGACACAATCCGGTCCCCGCCAGGCTAGAAAGCGACGGAATTAACCTCCAAGCTATGTCCTGTTTGACCGATATTGATATGTTCCCTGTCGGCTTTGAAATCTAGGTGCGCATCCCAAATGCGAACTGTATGGTCCAATGACCCAGACACGATTCGCCCGCCATCACAGGAGAAGGAGACAGAAAGCACCCAATCACTGTGTCCAACAAACGGGCTGGTAACAGGGGTGCCCGTTCGCGCGTCCCAAACACGCACTGTTCTGTCGCTGGAGCCAGAGACAATGTATTCCCCATCGACTGAGAAAGCTATGGAATTCACCAAATCTGTGTGTCCCGCGAATGGCCCAGCGACAAGGCTACCCGTGTGTGCATCCCATACCCGGATCGTTTTGTCGTAGGACCCCGACACAATCCGCGAGGCGAGAAACTGACACAGCTGACTTCCGCATCATGCCCCTTGAACAGACCAGTCGCAAGTACACCGGTTTCCGCATTCCACACCTGTACTGTAGTGTCCACTGACCCAGAGACGATCCGGTCCCCATTAGGGGAGAATGCAACTGACCACACTGATGCAGTATGCCGTCCAACAGATACCACATTGGGTGACTCTCCCTGTGCGTCCCAAATCCGAACTGTGCAGTCTGAGGAACCAGATGCAATCCGCCCACCATCAGGAGAGAATGAGACTGAAAGCACCCAATTCTTGTGTCCTTCAAAAGGGCCAGCAATGAGGACACCTGTGTGCGCATCCCATATGCACAATATTTTATCTTTGGACCCAGAGACAATGTGTTCACCATTGGGTGAGAAAGCAACACACTTGACTTCGTCACTGTGTCCAGTGAATGGTCCAGCAACAAGGCTGCCCGTGCGTGCATCCCAGCCCCTGACCGTGCTGTCATCGGACCCTGACACAATCTGTTCCCCGTGGGGTGAGAAGGCAACAGAGCGAACACTTCTGCTGTGTCCCTCAATTGTTGTCTGAAGTCTTGGCCATTGAACACCCAAAGAACTTTGCATGTCCACTTTTTGGACAAACCAGCCTGAAAACTTTTTTGCTACTCTGGACTCTCTCGGTGCGAGAGGAACTGCTGAAAGATAAATGTGGGGCGCACTGTGTGCGATGGCAGGTGCAAATGCGGTCACAAACTTGACCGCATCCATTGAAAACTCTGCCAGTTCGCTATCACAATTCTGTTATATGAACCATCAGTATGTGAAGGTATCCGAAGGATGTGTACAACTCACCTTCGCCAGCTTGCCGACAGCTGTAAGTGCATCTACTGCTATCACGATTTCCTGTAGGAGGCCAAGAACTTCGAGTCAGAAGAGAAATTTGCTATACATAAGAGTCTTAATGTCCCCAAGGATCACCTTCTGCATGTCCGACAATTCAGAATCAGTGCTCTCATTGTCAAAATTAGTTCTCTGAAGGTGACTGGCCCAGAAGCGGCTAGAATATGATAAAGCGGGTGATATGTGAGTTGTGATGTTTTGAACATCACTATTGCGGATATGTGAGTCCTTGATCTGACAGATATTGAATCGAAGGCCTTCTCGACTGTTCAGGACCCGCAAACATCCTCGTGCGAACTGAGACTCCAAGCCAGTAAGATTCATACACCATGGTTTGCCACCTGAGCGCTTGCTATCTGTCAGATAATCCGCAAAGGAGGCATGTAGAACTCCAACGATCTGGCCTGGAGCCCATTGCAAGACACATCGCAGTTTGGCAAAGATATGCTGTGAGGAGCGGCCTGATCCCAAGTTCAGGAGTGCATCAATGGTGGCATCAGTCATTGGGACCTTCCCAAGTACTACTGCAGATAGGGCAGCCTGAGCATCCTGTAATGCTTGAGTATCTTTGGTTGCCCTGTTGTTCCATAGTCCTGTACTTTGGAGTGTTTCAGCATACAGGTCATCGAGATTCCACCCATCCTTCAACAAAGACTTAAGGGTTGTATTTGGATCACCAGGCTCCAGAAGCCACTTCATAGCTGTCGAAGCCCAAATAAAGAGACCCGAGGAACGTGCAGCTAGAGTCGCAGTTGATTCTCCTGGCCATGTAGAATCTAAACCCTGCTGCAGTCGGATCTCTATCAACTGATTGTCAATGTAAAGACGGATGTCTTTTAAACTTGACGGCAATGAAATATCAAGAAGGTGCTTCGTGATACTTGGTTGACCCTCGAATTTGACCGCGATGTCCGAATCGGGGCGGCTAGTGATAAAGAAGCGAAATGCTGAAGGAAGGTTGGGGAATTCATTTGAGAGGATGGAGACAAGCCCCCGCCAGGATTCGGCATCACCACATTCATCTAGAGCATCCAGAATAACAATGATGGGGCCTGGGATATTCTTCTCTGCATCCTTGAGAAGCTGGAGCAAGAGCTTCTTGAATTGGGTCTGCATGGGGGCATCTACCAAGCCAGGATCTTCATCAATTGCAGCACAAATGGCATCTGCGATATAGCGGTTGGATCGAGCCAGCCAGAATGCAATGGTGCGAATGACAGAGCCAGGACTGCTCCCAACAGGATTGGTCCGGTTGAAGAATAGAAAAGCACCAAGTCGGTTCAGCTCTCGGAAGTATTCAGAGACAGAAGTGGCTATGGCGCTTTTTCCGGCGCCAGTGACACCGTGCAACCAGAGAATGTTGCTGGGATTCTTCGCATCGGAGGGTGTAGTCAGCCAGTTTGTGATGATGCTCAGCAAGTCCTGACGTGTTCCTGGTAAACATCCTGTGCGCAGGGATGCATTCATGTCAATTGGCTTGAGGTTTTTGAGCTTATCCGATTGTTCTTGGGGACCAATATGAGTGCATCACAAAAATGTGGCTGGAGACAAATACTTACCCAAGCCCACGATCATTTTCTGGGTTTTAATCGAGACAAATGCTGTTTGTACCATTATTCCCTGGCCAAGAGACTCCTGGAACTCAATAAAAGCAGCAATAAAATCCTGAATCTTCTCGGTCTGCCCCGACAAGATTCCAGTCAGAAGTCTACCTATTCACATTGTCAGTAACATCAAGATGGAATTTCAGAAGCATTTACCGCAGAATCCGTGCCCGGTGTATTCACGAACGAACAGGGCACATTCCTCTGTTTGTTTGACTAAAGCACTGATTGTATCTTCGAGTCGCTTGATCTTTCCTGGCAGCGACTCAATGTCCTCGGCGAAGGAATAAGCATTAGTCATTGTCTGGACCAATTTGATGACTTTCTCGTCTTTCTCTTCTTGTTTCTCTATGGCCTAATTGTGGTCAGCATATGTGAGGAATTAGATGACAGCAGGGCTACCTCGTACACCGAAGTCAACACCTTGTATGCGGCATTGGAATAAGGATGGATCTTCATTGGGTATGTATGAATGAGAAGGCAGATCGACAGCTAGCAGTATTTTCGTACCTTGGCCAGTTCCGCTCCCATTTGAACTACGATATCAAGTCTTGCAATGAGGGTTTTCAAGGCGGATGCTAGATCAGCGTGTTCCGCTCCCTGATCCACCAATTCGACGGCAGAATGAGCTGCCTTGTTTTCGAGAGTCGCACTGTCCTGCACGGCTTTGGCAACTGCAATTGCACCGGCTTGAGCGCGGCCGATGACGGTCATGCGCACGATCAGTTCAGGCTTCCCTGTCACATTCTCCTTGACATGGTCCAATTGGAGTGAGAAATCTACACTAACGGCGTCAGATGTCGACTCAAGGAAAACAAAGGTTTCTTGCCCTTCTGCATCCTGCATTTCTCAAGCAGCACACCTATCTCCAGCTGTGCCATGGCTAGACATTCATCTTTCTCCATAGTATGCTTCGAGAAAACCTGCAGAGTGATAACGGAAGACGGGTTCTCCGCCGATCTCACGGAAGCGTCAGTGACCAAGATAGCGTGGAGCGCATATATCGACTCACATCACGGCGAGATCATTCCACTTCCCCTCCCAAGCCCTCTTTGCGGAACTCCGATGGGCCCGCTTGCCGTCAATATCGATCCCTACGTAGAGATTTGGCGTGCGGCTGAGCAAGCCCAGTTTCCAGTGAATCCCGCTGACACTTATGACTGGAACGACCCTGTGAGTCTACGCTGTGATGAGGGGGGCTTGACTGACTGTGAAGCTCATAGCTCTGCGGCATGGTGGACGTGGGAGGCAAGGTGCGTTTCACTCGCAGTGCGGCCACCACGTGTATGACAACCTACATAGATGTGCTAAGCCTTTATGGAAGCTATAGGCACGCGTTTCGTGTGACGGACAGCTTTACGGCGCTCGGGTGGCACTGGACATTTAATCTACGAAGCGAGAGTTTACAGGAGAAATCACAAGAAGTCGATCCCAGACATGGCCTTCGACGGTAAAGTTGGGCCTGCCGCGGCCCGCTCAAATCCTTGACAGAGCATCAGGACGAGGGTAAAGAAGACAATTGCAAAGTTCCAGAGACACGGGGCGGCCGGAGCGAATATTGATACCGATCGAATCATCGACCGAACAGAAAGCATCCGCGGTTATGGCACTGGTTATAGCGTGCTAAAGTACATTCGGATCTAGATGCTCAATCGCGGCATTGCGATTGCTCGTACAGACACTGGGTAGCCAGAGCGCGAAAAAAAGAGAACACGGGTGGTGCACAGAATCGGCGATCCTGAGGAAGGCCAGACAGCAGCAGTGTTGGATCTTAAGGGTTAATTAAGGGCACTTTTTTTGTTAAGGCCTTAGGTATTAATATGGCCTTAATATTAAGGGGATGTTAAGGCCTTAAGTTAAGAAGCCGCCAGAATTTTAGAATCTATGCAACACCAACGTAGCAGCATGCTAGAACTATGTACTTGGCATAATCGTCACTGGATCCCTCAAGATCACTCACCGGCACTAAATCAATCCCTTCCGAGCACAGCGGCAGGCTCGCCATCGACATCAATGGGCTCGGTAGCCTGGCGGCAGGCATTGATGCAGCCTAGGGAGTAGGCATCGAAGTGGGAGCTGTTCTTTTTACCTCTGCGGTGGAGAACTTTCAGAGCGGACTCTTAGACGGGGCCATTGTAGGAGGACGAGGATGAAAATTTCGCGATCAAATTATGTAATGCCATTATTAAGTCTTAATTAAGACCTTAACATCACCGGAATTATTGTTAAGGGCTAATATTAAAATTTAAGGGCAACTTAACCCTTAACTTAACTTAAGGGCTAACCCTTAAGTCCAACACTGGACAGCAGACGGAAGAGATCGTTCAGGCATCAATTATGTGCGTGAGGCTGAAGTGGAGAATCCAAGAACGAAGTAGAGGCGACTGAAGCAGGTTTCCCATCAGTCTTGATGTTGATCGGTGGGAGGAAGTAAAATCGCCGAGTCCACGTGTCAGCTGCGCGCGCCGAGCCAAGCCCCAACAAGGCCAAATATGCAACAGAGACGGGCGAAGGTGAGTACTTAGAAGGCCCGAGGGTCCATGATTACATATCTGCGGGTGGAGGAGGTGGTCACTGGTCGGTTTTCGGCGCACATCGAAAGGCCAACACGATCTCATGATTAATTGTAGCTGGCTCAGTGCATAATGGGGAGAATATTGCTCGCATTTCCCGGATGGTGCCCAGAATTTTTTGCTTGTTCGGTAATAGCTGCGAGTCGTTTCCTGATTCCAGGTACATGATCCAATTCATTTGTCCGATAACGCTGATAATAGCTCACCAAGCATTATGCACATTTCCCTCCTGAAATTCCTCCCAGTCCTCAATTAAATTCCTGCCAAATTCTGTAGTGGGCCATGGGTTCGGAATATGGTGCACTCCAACTCGAGAAACGTGTACTAAAATGCTGCTTTGCATCTATGAAAGGCTGATTGTAATTGTCCGGAAGTAAACTCCAAGTTGAAGCCGTTCGTCCTCGCGTTCAACGTTAAACCACAAGGTTCAGCCCACTACCATCCCATGCCAGCATTAATGAAAGTAACGTACGAGCTCAAAGCATCTTAAAATCAATTAAATACTTTGTGGATCACTTTATTAAAGCCCAAATTCGTCGAAATTCTGCCCCCGAGCCCGTATCCTGACTTGGCGAGCTCGTTTCGTTGGTCCCGGCCGTGGCCGAATCATGTGCCGAAGATCCCCATATGTCGGCACAAAGTGTGCCGAACGTGCCCTTAATGTGCCGCTGATGGGAGCAATGTGCCGCGGGTGAGCAGTGTGTGCCGCACTTGGAATGTGCCGTATGCACCGCACTTGGATGATCCCGGGCGGCTTTGGCGTACTCTGTTGATGTTGATCATGGCCTTGGTGCTGTAAGTCTGGGGTGCTTGAGCCCATACCTCCTCACAATAATGTGAGGGTCCAATTTCACGAGCATCGTCAGTATCCTTCAGACCGGAAGGCTCCGAGATTTGATAAATAGAGAAAAACTGTCTCGCGGCGACTCGTAACCCGACCCCGAGGCAAACCGGGTCCCCACATGGAGTTGGACAGTTGTTACTGATGAGGCTGCAGGTGCGCGCCGCGCGCTATCGGGCTTTATCTCCCTACTTTTCTCTGCAATTTTGGAACAGCATTTGGAGACACTGTTTTCTGACCGGCCAGTTGCTTCAATGTTCAATTGTGGGCGGTGTAGGTGCTTTCAAAAACAGTTAAATTGTACGAGCGTCCAGCGTCGGCATCGTGCCTACAAACCATCAGTACGTTCAGAATTCCAACAACAAAAAGGTCGCTTTCACCTGGAATACTCGCCCGGGATGTTTGAATGAATGGCGAGAAGATTACACGAAATGGAGGCAGGTGCGCCCCGCGCGCTATCGGGCTGGAATCCCTATTCTGTGGGCAGCTTTGGCTGGATTTCTTTGGAAGCGCGATTTTTTTAGTGCCTCATGGTCGAGCTCCGACGTCTTGCTCACATGAAGTTGATTGGTGTCAAGGTGTTTCAGGATTTCGCGAACCTGGTATACATTGACGGTGACTACGGAGCTCAGGAAAGACCACACTCTATAAACGTCCCTCAGACATTTCTCGTAGTAGAGTTCATTCCGCTGGATAGCCTTCGCTGCGTGATGGGTTCAATCGATAAGCCAGGGAAATGACAGGGGGCACGTGCTCATCAGGCAATCGAAGACAGTGTCTGGACAATCGATAAGAGGAGTCGAGCCGGCGTCCGGAAGACATTATTTAATCCATTGGGGACAAAGGATAGATAAATGAGGACGCAGAAGCCGCCGAAGTTCGGATCGACTTCATTTCCGAGTGAGATTACACGGGTGGCTTCAGTCCCTGACTGCGGAAGAATTCATTGGACATGCAAAGCACTGCGAGCTTTGTGTCGCGCTCACCGATAGTAACGACGCGGAAGTGTTTGAGGTATTTGAAGATATTTGCATCACTGCGACTTTTTACTAACTCCGCCGAAAATAGGGTCCCTCGAGGGTCAAGCCATGACCTGCACATGCTTTTAGGGAAATGCGGTACGTATGAGCGGGAAACGTGCCTGATACCCTTGCGCATGGATCAATCAAAGTTGTGGAGCGGTTTATCAGCCTCCCGCTCGATGACACTGCGGGCAAGGGCCGACGCATGTGGATTCCACATGCGCAATACGCATGTGTTCTGTAAATTTGATGCATCTGTCAATCACTTTGTCAAAGGCCCTTTGTCAAGGCTTTGCTACGTTTCACTTTGTACTTAGCTTTGACTTGGCTACAATATAATGATATTTAACTAAAATACAACGCAAAAATAAGTATTGTTCAGAACACTTAGCCTGAAGTTTTTGAAAATAGTCTCGCAAGCCGTGAGCCAGCCGCCAATGCTCATCAGAACACTTATTTTTGCGTTGTATTTTAGTTAAATATCATTATATTGTAGCCAAGTCAAAGCTAAGTACAAAGTGAAACGTAACAAAGCCTTGACAAAGGGCCTTTGACAAAGTGATTGACAGATGCATCACATTTACAGAACACATGCGTATTGCGCATGTGGAATCCACATGCGCCGGCCCTTGCCCGCAGTGTCATCGAGCGGGAGGCTGATAAACCGCTCCACAACTTTGATTGACCCTGGAAAGCATAGTCGATGCAGCGAACCTCGAACCCCATGGTCGACATACCTGCGAGGGTGTATGTCTCGGGCGATGGAGTGATCGACAGAGAGGGTTGCGCGCGCCGCATCTGCGAATGATTGTTCGCCGAAGAATTAGACGGAGCCCGTGGAGCGGCGTCTATTTGCGCACACACCGTGGACCCACAGTGTGAAACCTGCGTCTGCGCTGTCGCCCAAGGTCACTGAGGGGGAGGCCGAGTTTGTTGTTCCAGCCGCAGGCAATACGTGGTACACGGTCGTCGGCGACCTCGGCAGCCTGACCTCTCGCCTCCCACCGTTTTTTGTGTCTTTTTTCGCGTCCGAGCCTACCGGTGCCAACTAAAGTAGATTGTGCCCCAATATCAATGTCGTGTCGGTCTTAACTTGACGGCCGGACGTCCATCGTTAGAATCTAGACTGGCGGAAGAATTGGACCTTGTCGCAGGAAGTATTAGCCTTTGATGTCTTGTAAAGTAAGGAAGGAGTGCATTGACAGAAATTGATACAGGAAGGCAAAAGGAAGAGTTTGGGGAAAAGGCCCTCAGTCAGCGCTGGAGGCTGTGCACCTATATAGCCGTTGATCGCGGTGATGGCCGATCGGACATGATCAAATTTGATATTGTCGCAGATTGTCGCTCGTCCACCTCCACGCGCGCTCCCCTCCGCTCCCCTCTCCGTCCCCGTTGCGCAGAATCATCCCCGTTCCCTAGCTGGCCGCCGCGAAGGCAGCGGAGCCGGCGAAGGCGCCGTCCGTCGCGGCTTGAGGCGGCACGCCAAAATTGGAAGACATATATGCACGTCGCTACACTACATCCCAATCTATACACCCGCTTGTGCACCCCCGCTCTCCCCCGCGATATCACTCCAGCCGCGTTCCTTCGGTACGCGCCTACGAGCGGCGCCGTGGTACGCGTCCCTCCCGTGGTAATACGTCGGGTAGCGCATTTCCATCATCGGGCGCTGATCGTTCTGGCGAAGCTGGGCTTGACGCCCGTCGTCGACCTTGTGCGCCAGCGGCGCGAGGCGTGTGCGCCACCTGCTCGCGCCACTCGACATCTGCGCCCTGTCATCCACCCGCGTGCGCGCTCGAGTCGGTCGGCAGTTGGTTGTGTCGTGCGCGCTAGTACTCGACGCGCACTGCTGTCGATCATGATACTTATCCGCGCGCCACGGTCGCTCGCCGCCGCCTCCTGTATGATGTTCGTGCTGCTCCGGTCCGCTCTGATTTATGGATCGCGCGCGCCATCGCGCTTGCGTCCCCTTCCATGCAGGCGTATTTGGCGCAGACTTTTGTGAGCTCCTTTTCAGGGGCCACGTGTATCCGCCTGGGAGAAAAAATATGACATCCAGTTAAGTTGAAGGGCTGCCAATGTCCAATAACATCTAACAATTAGCTTTAATCGACAACCGGGGTGCATGCAAGATTCAAGAAGTGAACCAAAAATGCAGTGGTACGCACAGATGGCCCGACCCCGAGTCGAACGGGATATCTGCATTAACCTCCAAATGGCTCTATTATAGTGATGCAGTGCGCACCGTGCCCTATCGGGCTTCGGTCCCTCTTCCTACCTACGGCTTTAAATGGTACGAGCGTCGAGCGTCGTCGAAATCGTGCCCATAAAACGATCATGACCTTCAAAATTTCACCAACAAAAAAAAGGGAAGATAGCTCGACCCCGAGTCGAACGGGCTGCCTGCATTAACCTGGATCAGGCTATCTTATATTGGTGCAGTGCGCACCGCGCGCTATCGGGCTTACCTTCCCTTTACGGGCGTGGCTTTAGTGTGTCGTCTCAGCAGCCGTGCCTAGTGAACCCCAGGGGTAGGGGTAAGGGTACAAAGATCCTGACCCTTCAAAAACCCCTGCCCTTGGCAAGGGTACCAGGGGTTTTACCTATCCGTGTTTGCAGCTTGCATCTGCAAATTTCGAGTACCATGGTAGTGTCAGGAGCTTGTATTGACTGTTCTAAGCCCTCTATTCATGCAACATACTGCATCTAAAGGATTTCACAGTTTTTGAACCTTTGTAAGCCCTAAATTTCACCTGTTGTACATTAGGTTGAGGTGGTGTATAAGCTTGAACTCACATTCACAGTTGTAGTACTGATCCTGAGCATCATACTTCAAGAATAATTGATGACTTAGCCTTTCCATGCACTTGCGGACAATATATTAATATACCCTTACCTATACCCCTGGGGGTTTTAGTGACCCTAGGGTATTGGCCAATACCCCTGGAAATACCCTTACCCCACCCCTACCCTTGGCCAAGGGTAAGGGTTTTGAGGGGTAAGGGTAAGGGTAGAAGGTTTCGTACCCGGGGGTTACCCCTGGTGATCACTAGCCGTGCCTCGGAGTTGAACACAAAGGACAAAGCTCGCCTCGAATTGAATTGTACAGGGGTCAGCATTGCGCCCCCCAGGGTGGATGCCCAGGAGGCAGACTCTATCTAATGTTGAACAAAAAAAGAAATACCTTCCCTGCTAATCATAGCCCGACCCGGAGTCGAACGAGGTCCCCGCATGAACTCGGAAAATACACGTGTAATTATGTGGAAGTGCAGGTGCGCGCCGCGCGCTATCAGGCTGAATACCTGGTCCTGTCTGCGGCTTTGGTTTAGCCTTTCTGCCTGGCGTACAGCCGAATGGATGCTTGAAGCTCGAACAATCAAGCACAAATCTGGTTTTGCGAACCTTGGAATAAGTCTTGACGAGTGCATCGGTACAGCATCCCCGGACGGTCCACCAGGCGGGCTATCATGATTAATACATAATTTACGTCAACCGAAGAGGGCGAGAAAGAAAAAAACAGCAGGAAGTTCTACAGCCCGACCCCGAGTCGAACGGGCTCCCTGCACGAATCTTCGTAATTGCGATTAGCTATTATACACGTCCGCAGGTGCGCACCCGCGCTATCGGGCTTGTTGGACCTACTCTGGTCGGCAGCTATGGCGTGGATTTATTGCTAGCTGCTTTTCACGCCGCACGCGTATCCGCCTGGGAGGGAAAATATGTCAACCAGCGAAGGCGTGCCAATGTTCAATAATATCTAACAATTAATTTTAGTCAACCAGGCAAGATTCAAGAAATGACACAAAAATGCTTCAGTGCACACGTATAGCCCGACCCCGAGTCGAACGGGATGCCTGCATGAACCACATAAGGACTAGTACCTCATCCAATTTTCTGCAGGTGCGCACCCGCGCTATCGCGTTTGCATTGTGCTAGCGCGGCACCTGTATATCTCTACGTGAGACCAGGCGCCTAACATTTGTTCCCCGTAGTTGCGTGATCCGAACTTGTGGTTACCTGAATCATTGACCGGGCATCGCTAATATTGGACAAATAGGGTAGTTCCTGGGCCGATATTCCAGGAAGGAAGGTAAAGAATAAGAAGAAGAAAAAAAGAGTGGAAGGAGGTCGGACCCATAGCCCGACCCGAGTCGAACGGGATGCCTGCATGAAGCTTACAAATGGCATTCTTATGCGTCTGCAGGCGCACACCATGCGCTATCGGGCTTCAATCCCTGGTCCTGACGGTGGTTGTGGCTTTGCTGTTCAACATGTGGTTGAGCCGTGTCCTCCTGTGCAGCTGACTTCCTGCTGGAGCAATAAACAGACAAGCGGGATGCTGGATTTGACTCCACAAGCGCTGACATTGCTCTGGGACCGACATTCCCTTGGGATGCAGAATGGAGGGAGGCTATGCAAAAAAAAAAAAAAAGCGAGAAAACCAAGATTTCATAGCCCGACCCCGAGTCGAACGGGCTCCCGTATGTATAATGTGCTTGATGCAATACGCCCTCACGTGTCTGCAGGTGCGCACCCGCGCTATCAGGCTGGAATGCATGGTCCTACCTGCGACTATGGCGGAGATTTTTTGCAAGCTGCTTTTCAGGGGCACGAGTATCCTGGGAAGGCTTGGAAATGTCTAGTATCAATTGATCAACACTCCGGGTGCCATATGAGAAACAAAACAAAAGCAAAGGCGTAGCCTTTCATAGCCCGACCCCGAGTCGAACGGGGTCCCCGCATGAACTCGGGAATTATCGGTAATTTGGAGGTGAATCGAAAGGTCATTGCGGGCAGGGCCCGCATGAGATTGGGCAAGAGCTGGCATAGGAAGAGTTGAGAGAGTGCCGGGTAGGCAGACCAGAGCACCAGCTATATGAGGTCATGGGCGGATGCGCAAGCTTCATGATGCCCTCAGCGAGCTAAAAATACGATAGTAAATAGGAAATGTACCTGTAGAGATGGGCGAATAGATATGAATAAATGTTGGGGATGTGGCGATATGACCCGGATGGCGTCCGATAGCGCAGCACCGTACGGCGGTAAGAGAGGATGTCTGATAAAGATGAGCTGGGATCATGTTCAGAGGACTTCTATGAACGCACTTTGACCCGCTGTACGCTGAATGAGGCCCTCCATTTCTCAATAAAAATCTGAAGTGCCCACGTTCCCTGAAACGGTCGTTTGGGGTAATGGGCCACGCCGAGGACTGGGTAAAATTGTTAAAATCATACCGTATGCGTGAAGGTAGAGTATTAATCGTGCTGAAGAGCTGTACCAAGTTTTGGGGCCATCGCGATAGTAGGTGGTATGGTACAGCGTTGGCCATCTCACAGCTTCGGAGGTGATTTTGGCAAGATCATTTGGATTCTTTGAGGAGACAGAAAGACCAGGGAGCGGATTCAGGAGCTAAGGGAGTGTTCTATGGAAGCCAGATATCCACGGAGCAGAACGCGCCCCCGACATCGTGGATTGACCACGAGGTGGTGAGGATTAGTGCGATTCTCTGGAGATGATGGCAAGCCGAAATTAAGAAAACCACGTGTTCGGCTTCCCACCAAGTCCAAAATTAGCCACGGCGCACCATCACATTGCCGGATTTGCATCAAACTGCATTCACGGATGCGTCTCACCATGTTTTCTAACCTACAAGTAGTACTGACAAAGAAAAAACCTCTGGTAAGGTTATAATTCCCAAGTGGTCAACTAGCTAGGTTGGTCAACTACCTAGTCCTATATAGTAGTCATCATACAGGCCGTAGAACTCAAGCACAGAAAAAGAAAGTCGCGTTTGAAACTAGGAAGAGCCCGATCCCGAGTCGAACGGGACGCCTGCATGCGCAGAATCACATAGATCATTTTGGGCAGGTGCGCGCCGCGCGCTATCGGGCTTTCATGCCTGTTCCTGGGGGCAGCTTTGGCGTGCATTTTTTGGAGTACCGCTTTATCCTAAGGGTGATTGTCTGACTTCTATCCATTGTCCCGGAATGTTCATCGTGTCTGTGGGATAATGACTGATCAGCGAGGATACGGAACCTTGAGCGACAAAAGGAAAAGTCTCACCCACAACTTCCATGACCCGATCCTGAGTCGAACGCGACGCCTGCATGCTCAGAAAATATACGCCTTATTTTATGCAGGTGCGCGCCGCGCGCTATCGAGCTTCAATCCCTTTCCCTATCTGTGGCTTCGAGTTTGTGGAACAGACAATCAGATGCAGCTGCCCCGCGATGGCCGAGACGAAAGGACTGAGCCCAACCGAACCGAACTGAACCGAACTGAAGAAAGGGAAAAGAACGCTGTTATTCCCCTATGGCCCAACCCCGAGTGGAACGGGATGCCCGCATGAAGTTCACCCCTCGGGTCTTATATGTGTGCAGGTGCGCGCCACGCACTATCGGGCTTGAATTCCTACAGCGCGGTACTCGTATCTACATGACGAACTGCCTTACTTGTCGTGGCACGGCTAGCTCGCGGTCCGGCCGTGGCTCTCGTGGGGGGCAGGCTGGAGTGAATCGTAGTTGTCGACGGGGCATCGCCCTTGTATATATACGGTAGTTCCTGAGTCGAGGATGCAGAATTTGAGCAAAGTAAAAGAATAAGAAGAAGAAAAAAACCGCACAATTCCATAGCCCGACCCCGAGTCGAACGGGCTCCCTGTATGAATCTTCGTGATCCGTATTACACGTCCGCAGGTGCGCACCCGCGCTATCAGGCTTGTTTGACCTACTCTGGTCGGCAGCTATGGTGTGGATTTATTGCTAGCTGCTTTTCAGGAGGACGAGCAACCGGCTGGAAGAAGAAATACTTAGACCACTGAAGGTTTCCCAATGTTCAGTAATATCTGACAATTAATTTTAATCAACCAGGCAGGATTCAAGAAATGACACAAAAATGCTTCAGTGCACACGTACAGCCCGACCCCGAGTCGAACGGGATGCCTGCATTAACCTACATGAGTCCCTCCTATAGTGGTGCAGTGCGCGGCGCGCGCTATCGGGCTTCAATCCCTGTTCCTACCTGCGGCTTAAATTGTACAAGTGTCGAGCTTCGTCGAAATCGCGCCCATAAACGATCACCACCTTCAAAATTTTAGCAACAACAAAAAAGGTCGCGTGTACCTGGAAGATAGCCCCATCCCGAGTCGAACGGGATGTCTGCATTCACCTACATACGGCTATCCTATAGTTGTGCAGTGCGCACCGTGCGCTATCAGGCTTGTTGGCCTTACTCTGGTCGGCAGCTATGGTGTGGATTTATTGCTGGCTGCTTTTCACAGCGCACGCGTATCCGCCACGAGGAAAATACTTCAACTCGTGAAGCTTGACGGCGTGCCAATGTTAAAAGTGCCTGAGCTCACGCGACGCACCAAGGGAAATGTACGCCGGCGTACACTTGACTTTTAAAAATCTCATTTGAGCTCGGGATAGCCCGACCCCGAGTCGAACGGGCCGCCTGCATGAACAGAGAAAGCACGATAATTTTGTGCAGGTGCGCGCCACGCGCTATCGGGCTTCAATGCCTGTTTGTATCTGCTGCGGCTTTGGCGTAGACATTTGGCAGGCACGTTTCAAGCCTTGGCCTATTGTGCCGACGTACAGGACCGAAAATGAACGCAAGTCTCAAACCTTACCTGGGGCTGTGGGGAAATATTCGAAACATATCCTATCGTTGGGACTAGTCATCATACAGGCCGTAGAAATCAAGCAAAAGAAGGAAAAGCTGCACTCGATGCCAGGAATAGCCCGACCCCGAGTCGAACGGGGTCCCCGCATGAACTCTGGAATAATCAACAATCTTGTGCAGGTGCGCGTCGCGCCCTATCAGGCTTACATTCACCCAGCGCGGTACCCGTATCGACATGGCGAGCTGCCTGTCCGGCCGTGGCTCCCGTGGGGCGCAGGCTGGCGTGAATTGTCGACGGTGCACCGCGATTAAATCTATAGGGAGCTCCTCAGCCAAGGGCACAGAATTGGAGCAAAGTAAAAGAATCAGAAGAAAGAAAAAAACCGCCCAGTTCCATAGCCCGACCCCGAGTGGAACGGGCTCCCTGCACGAATCTTCGTAATTGCTATTAGCTAATATACACGTCCGCAGGTGCGCACCCGCGCTATCGGGCTTGTTGGACCTACTCTGGTCGGCAGCTATGGCGTGGATTTATTGCTGGCTGCTTTTCACGGCGCACGCGTATCCGCCTGGGAGGAAAAATATGTCAACCAGCGAAGGCGTGCCAATGTTCAATAATATCTAACAATTAATTTTAGTCAACCAGGCAAGATTCAAGAAATGACACAAAAATGCTTCAGTGCACACGTATAGCCCGACCCCGAGTCGAACGGGATGCCTGCATGAACCACATAAGGACTAGTACCTCATCCAATTTTCTGCAGGTGCGCACCCGCGCTATCGCGCTTGCATTGTGCTAGCGCGGCACCTGTATATATCCACGTGAGACTAGGCGCCTAACATTTGTTCCCCGTAGTTGGCCTGGTCCGAACTTGTGGTCACCTGAATCATTGACCGAGCATCGCTAATATTGGACAAATAGGGTAGTTCCTGGGCCGGTATTCAAACTTGAGGAGGGTAAAAGAATAAGAAGAAAAGAGTGGAAGGAGGTCGGACCATAGCCCGACCCCCGAGTCGAACGGGATGCCTGCATGAAGCTTACAAATGGCGTTCTTATGCGTCTGCAAGCGCGCACCATGCGCTATCGGGCTTCAATCCCTGGGCCAGACGGTGGTTATGGCTTTGCTGTTCAACTTGTGGTTGAGACGTGTCCTCCTGTGCAACTGACTTCCTGCTGCAGCAATAAACAGACAAGCGGGATGCTGGATTTGACTCCACAAGTGCTGACATTGCTCTGGGACCGAGATTCCCTTGGGATGCAGAATGGAGGCTACGCAAAAAAAAGCAAGAAAATCAACCTTTCAGAGCCCGACCCCGAGTCGAACGGGCTGCCTGCATGAAGTTTATACAGGCTTCATATATGTGTGCAAGTGCGCGCCGCGCGCTATCGAGCTTACATTCAACCAGCGCGGTACCCGTATCTACATGAGGAGCTGCCTTATTTGGCGGGACACGGCTTGGCGGTCGGCCGTCTCGTGGGTCGCAGGCTGGAATGAACTGTAATTGTCGAAGGTGCATCGCCCTTGTATACACAGGGTATTTACTGAGTCGAGGATGCAAAATTTGAGCAAGGTAAAAGAATAAGAAGAAACAGAGTGGAAGCTTTCTACCTGGTCCCAGGCTTTGCCTTACACTTGTGGCAGGCATACACTCTCTCCCTTGTTCAATCTTAATCTGAAATAGTGTCGGCTCCACACACCGCACACGACTCTCAAATTGAAACCACCCAATATCGTCGCGGATACCATGCCTGGGACGAGTCGCCGGGCTGCAAAAAACGCAGACTCGCACAGCATAGCCCGACCCAGAGTCGAACGGGAAGCCTACATGAACCGTATCAAAACAGGAATTATGCGTCTGCATGCGCAGATGCGCACCCGCGCTATCGGGCTTATTTCCCTTTCCATGAACGCAGCCTTGGCTTACACCTTTGGCAGGCGCCTCGAGTCTGTTCGAACTTTACCTTGGGTTCCACTGGACGATTTCAGTTGTGACACTGTGGAAGTCAGCATGGCAGTCAAGAGAGATAAATGGGAGGCCCAAGGTCTCGGTTCGAACCCTGGGACAACCCATGAGGTTTTTAAAAAAATGCATCGCCCTCCGAATAATAGCCCGACCCCGAGTCGAACGGGCTCCCTGCATGGACGCTTCGACAATGATCCCAAGAATTTTTCTGCAGGTGCGCACCGGCGCTATCGGGCTTCAAACCCTCTCCCTACGAGTGGTTATGGCGTACATCTTCGGCAGGCTTTTGTTCGTGGGTGGGTCTTGGCGTCCTCTCCATCCGGCTAGATTGAGGAAACCTCCTGATGAACTGGAATTTGAGAGGTTGCGTTGGCTCCCTGGCCCACCATGAATAACCTCCCACGCACTCCAGCAGACGAGAAAAAGGAAGATTATCAGACGATCAGATAGCCCGACCCCGAGTCGAACGGGATGCCTGCAAGATTAGACAACACATATTATGTTGTGCAGGTGCGCGCCGGGCGCTATCGGGCTTGCATTCGTCCAGCGCATGGCCTGTATCTACGAGAAAGGCTAGCTTACATTGTTTTGGCGCACTGTACCCGCGGACATGCATTGAATCTCAGGAATGCATCCAACTTGAACCGGCCACCGCTATTGGACCTATGAGGTAGTTAGTGTGACGGGGATGCAGACTTTTAGCAGGGGGAAGCAGAGGATAAGGAAAAAAGGAGCAGGAATCTAGATAGCCAGACCCCGAGTCGAACGGCCACCCCACATGAATACGACTGCCCACATTTCTGCAGGTCCGCCCGCGCTATCGGGCTTTGCATCCTTGCATCTGCCCTTTTATTTCACAAGGTGCGGCCAATGTTCTTGGTAAGGTAGGGCTGGGACTATGTCCTAGCACCTCCGTCGCCTTGGAAATCCCAGCGGAGCGAAGGTTACATTCAAACCTGAGTACAGAATTTGAGTAAAAACTCCGACCCCGAGTCGAACGGGTTGCCCGCTTGAACAGCCAGAAGATCATGTGAATTTGTGTGCAAGTGCGCGGCGCGCGCTATCGGGCTTTGATGCCTGTTCCTGGGGGCGGCTTTGGTGGAGCTTTTAAATTTTGTAGCAAGCTACTTTTTTAGGGTGCACGAGTAGCCGGCTGGGACGAGGAAAATACTTCGACCAGTGAAGGCTTGTAAAATGTCCACTAGTCTCGATTGCTCAACACTCCGGGTGCCATATGAGAAACAAAAACAGCAACCCAACCTGAGCTATATCGTCGCCGGGAGTCACGGTGGCCCGCAATTCCTCGCCATTCGGAGATTGCCATGTGTCGGGAAGAACAGATCAGCAGAGCTCGGGTTCGTCCGGCGTCCCCCTCGCCTCCGCACCCCGTTGGGCCTGTGCCTCCCGCTGTCCGTGCGCCCCTCGCTCCCCGGCGCTGCCCTCGTCGGCATCCGCAGCCCCCGCTCATCCCGTGCGCTGTCGACCGAGGCGCCCACGAAGCGCCAGCCGCACTTCATGATCTGATGCATCCCCCCGCCCGTACGATATAGGAAGGCGATAATGATGCGCGCACAGCCTGAACTGTGCGTGTTCTTCTCTCCACCGTTGTGGGGCAGTACATATTGACGGAGATGCAGTGTGGGGTGTATCTAGGCCGCCGCGAGGGCCACCTGCGCAACGACTGCAAGGAGTCGACGATCTGCATCGCGAGCAGCGTCGAGGGGCACCAGGTGCGTCTTCCTACTACTCTGTTTCGGCATGGGCTGATGGCGGGCTGGGATGGGATGCAGCGCACGAACTGCCCGAGCCCGGACCCCGCGCGCCTCGAGGCGCTCAAGACCGCGCCCGTCAAGTGGTGCGTTCCTCCTCCTTCCTGCGCGGTCAGTCGTGCGCGGCTCGCTGACCTACGCTTCTGTGTGTTTTGTGGTACGGCCTTCCAGCTTCCGGTGTGGCGAGAACCACACGCTCAAGGAGTGCCCCCAGCCGCCCAAGTGCTTCGAGTGCGGGCAGCCCGTGCGTCCTTTCTCTTCTCTTCTCTTTCCGTTCTCCGTGTGTTACCTCCCTCCCCGCGTTCCGTTGGGTACGCCCAGCCCTCCCTCTTGTCATGTACGCTCCACCCACGGCGCGCTTCGCTCCACCATGCACTGCTCCTTCCTCAGGCGCCGTTCGCTCCCTGCCTCGCCGTGCATCGCGCGCGGGGGCGCCTTCCTTCGCTTGTCCCTCGCCCCCGTTCTGCTCTGTCTCGGTCTCCCGCTTCCTCCTTCCCCTCCTCCCCCCGCTCGCTTCTCTTCTCCTTTCCTCTCCCCTCCCCTTCCCTCCCGCCTCTCACGTCCCGTACTGATGGTATGCATTTTCGCTCGCAGGGCCACGGCCGCAAAGACTGCCCCGCCTTCCTCGCGAAGCTCGCAGCCACGAAGGCCGCCAAGGCCGCGGAGGCGGCGAAGGCGGCGGCACAGCCCGTCGCGGCTTGAAGTGTCGAAATCTCTGCTTACTCGGTCGACACTTCAAAATCTGCAGACTGTCCAAAACACAATGTGGGCGTCTCGCTCACAACTCACGAGCGGAGAAGCGGAGACCATGTATCGAGAGGAAACGAGACGTATATTACATCCCAATCTATACACCCAGCTTTCGCTTGTGGACCCCCGCTGCGTTTCTCCGTCTTTCGTCGAGCGGCTCCCGGCGCCCATCGTCTCATTTGGTGGCTGCTTCGTGGTCTCGTCGTCGCGCGGCCGCTATTTGTATTTTCGCGCCCTCACCGCGGTCACCGTTCGCGTCGGCGCCAGCTCAGGTGCACGCTGCTGTGTCGCGCCCCACCGGTGCGCTTGCTCCTACTGCTGTTCCGCGCATCCTGTCATCCGCGCCGGCTGTAGTCTCCTTCTGCGCTGCGCTACACCCACGCACGGTATGGAAGTTCACTGCATGCGTCGAGTGTCGAGTCTGCGCTCGTCCACGAATCCGCGCCAGCGTTGTCTTATTCTGTCTTACGCGTGGGCGGCTCGTCGCCTGTGGTGCGTCAACTCCACTGAGGCTGCGAATCTGAGCAGTTCTTGGCTCGGGTTCTCTCCGTCTCGTCTCGTCCCGCCTCGGTGGATATATATCCCTCGTTAATCATGTCATATATCCCGCCCCTCACCGATTCTTCCGCCCCCATCTAATTATGACGATCGAGCACTGGCTTGCAACGATCAAGTGCAGATGCAGATGCGGGCTGCTGTCGCCGGGCGGGGACGCGAGGTTGCAGCGTGAGCTTGCGCCGTCGAAGGTGAGCCCGATCGATGTTCTGCCCAAGTTGTGCACATAGCCGTAAACGTACTAACGACGAGATAATCCGTAATGTACTAGTATTGAGAATATACTATGAGGCTGAGGGACAGCTCGCGAGTGCTATGAAAGAAAAAGCTGGGATCCCGAACTCGCCATATGAGAAACGAAACCAATAGAATTCAAGTTCAAGTTCAAGTTCAAGTTCAAGTCAGTCAGGGCTGAGATCCGAGGTCTTGTTAATGTGGCGTTTTCAACCATGTGTTGTGAGTATCCTGAGCTTTCAAGCAAAAAGGCTAATACCCTCGCCTTTCATCCCCCGAGCCCGAGTCGAACGGGATGCCTGCATGAAGTTCACCCAGGTTTTCTTTGGTGTGTAGGTGCACGCCGCGCGCTATCGGACTGGAATGCTTATCCCTGTATGCAGCTTTGGTGGATGTTTCGAAGGCGCCTTCTCGGCTTCAATTGTACATTGTGCTCCAGGGTTGATTGCCAGGAAGTAATCTCTTACTACTGTTCAGCAAAAAGGAAACAGTTTGCCTCACTAGCACAGCCCGACCTCGAGTCAAACGGAATGCTTGCATGAAGTGGAAGGTAAATAATTGTATACAAGTGCGCACCCGCTCTATCTGGCTTTAAACCCTCTCCCGGTGGATGGTTATGGCTTGCGCATTGAGTGGGCCTGTTCAGTCTGTTCGCACCGTGCCTTTGGTTCAACTTCCCCATTCAATCAAACCGTATCTATCGGGCCCGCACGCGGCACACGGCTCTCGAATTAAAACCATCCAAATTTTCGCTGCTGCAATGCGCGCGCACGCGACGCAAATCATCGGCTCCTTGCAGTCATTGGGCAGGTGGCCCTCACGGCCCACGTACACCGTACACCGTACACCCATTTTCGCCAGTACCACCCCACAAACGGCCCATGGGTGCTACATATAAGAGAAGAACACGCACGGGCAGGGCTTCGCACGCCAGTCTCAGTATCAGTGCCACCGTCATCTATCGCACGAGCGGGCACCAGATCATGAAGCGTGGCCCGCACTTCGCGGTGCCTCCAAGAGGGTTTGAAAACCCGAAAAATGCACCAGGGGTAGGTTTTTTTTTTCTCAGAGGGTCGCGGTATCCCCCCCCCCCTCCTACGTAAGTGATTTGTAAGCGATTTGTAAGCAGCACGTGGGGTCCGCTTAGCCTTTCCTCTCGAAAAACGTACCAGAGTCCGCACTTTTGGTAGCTATGTCCTTTAACATCGTCTTAAGCACTCTTTGGGTGGGTTTCCACAGTGACAATACATGTTTACATTCACACCGTATAAAGCAAAATCTTGACATATGTCGAGATGCTAGCTGAAAGTAGATAAGTCAGTAGACAAACAACAAGTTATAGAAAATTAATATATTCATTTAATATATGACTAAGATGAAAGTAGTGGCAATCAGCGGCTGTTTTGAAACTGACAGATTTATCAATTGTAGCTAGCTATGAAGGACTGCTGAAAGTTCATCTTTCAGCAGTCCCTGTCCAGTGACAAGAAAGACCTTCTTTTCTAAATTTACAAGAGTCTTTGTTTCAAGCAGTGCTTTTAGTGAGAAGAAAGAGCTTCTTTCCAAAATTTACAAAAGTCTTTGTTTCAAATGGCATATTACCCTAGTTTAATATGCCATTTGAAACAAAGACTCTTGTAAATTTAGAAAAGAAGGTCTTTCTTGTCACTGGACAGGGACTGTTGAAAGATGAACTTTCAGCAGTCCTTCATAGCTTGCTACAATTGATAAATCTGTCGGTTTCAAAACAGCCGCTGATTGTTGCTACTTCTATTGTAGTCTTGTACTAAATGAATATATTAATTTTCTGCAGATTTTTGTTTGTCTACCGATTTATCTACTTTCAGCTAGCATCTTGACATATGTCAAGATTTTGCTTTATACGGTGTGATTCATAAGACTTGTCGGCACTTTCCGCCGAGATCAATACACGTGATGATTTTCTCTCTGCCGAGTGGCTGTACCCCCCCCCCCCCCCCCCTCCAAATGCAGTAATAAAGTTTTGGTCTCTAACTCGATGACCACGGAACTGTTGACTTCAGGACCACGATTTTCGGAATCCCCATTGAAAATCGGGTCAGAATGGGGCCTCATATAAAAAATCCGCATTTCGGAAGCCCCTTGGGTGCCTCGGTCGACAGCGCGCGGAAGGCGAGGGTGCTGCGGAGGCGGATGAGCGCAGCAGCCCGGAAGACGGGCACGGCCAGCCGGAGGCTCAGGGCTGGCGCGCAGAGGCGGGCGAGCAACAGCATCGACATGGCGGGGTGAAGAAAGAGGGTAACGGTCACGCTCGGAGCGTGACGCGAGCACGATCACGTGCGGCAGTGACAGCGCACGGACCCGCGTTAGCGAGGGTTGGGTGGGATGGAGGGAGGTGGTGGATTGCCAATCCAGTGGGCAAGCGGCCCCTCTCCAAGAAAGGCAGAGAGCCTGTGCCGTCCGCGGCAAGTCAACATCATCCCTGCTTCGATATCCGCCTGTTTGTGAGTGGGAGATTAAAAAGAATGTTGGAGTGCTGATACATACCCCAACCCCGAGTCGAACGGGATGCCTGCATGACGTTAAAGATGCAGGTTGCACATTTCTGCAGGTGCGCACCCGCACTATCGAGCTCTCTGTACCTACTCTGGCTCCCCGCTTTAGCTGAAATTTGTTCTTGGCAGGCATGCTCCATCCATTTCTATTCTGACCTTCACCTGGAGTTCAACTTCCCAATTTAACCTGTCAAGCTGGGTCGGCTAGCAACCCAGAAAAGGGGGGGGGGGGGGGGGGGCAAGTTGTCAGTTTGAGCTCTAGGACGAGTCATCGGGCTGCAAAAAAAAAAAAAAAAATTGCATGGGTTCCAGTCTCATAGCCCGACCCCGAGTCGAACGGGTTGCCTGCGTGAACTCTGAAGATACACACATCATTTTAGGCAGGTTCGCTCCGCGCGCTATCAGGCTTCAATCCCTCTCCCTGGTAGCGGCTTTAGCTTAAATTTTCTGCAAGCCGCTTTGCAGGACGCCGGGCATCCGACTTGAAGCTTGAATAATGGAACACAAGTCTTTGGAATAAGTTTTGACGCGTGAAGCGGCAAAGTGTCCCCCGGACAGTTCACCAGGCAGGCAGCGGGCTACATAATTTCCAGATAATTCCAGCCGACTGAATCTATGGGGTAGGTAATGAGATCGAGGATGCAGAATTTGAGCAAGGGAAAAAATAAGCGTGGGAAATTCGGAGCCTGCGTACTGCGAGCAGATAAGCTTCTCAGGGTGCTCGAGGACGCCTCGATCTACGGAGTCGACGGCGCGTCTAGACTAGTCACACAAGAATTCCAATGAATCTGCAGGGTTGAATATGTAAAAATTAGGAGCTGAAAAGGTTTCAAATTACCGCTGAATGGCTCTCAGGTGGTGCGAGGCGCAGATGTCGAGGCTAGAAAACCTGAAAACCAGCGAGAATGCAGGGCCGTTTTCATTGGGGGTCAGAAAGTTTTTCCGGGACGGTGCTGTCAGTGTACCCCCGCACGCAACGCACGCAACACGGGTATTCGGTCGAATTAATCGGCATTGCCTTATGGCTTCTACTGCTGAAGTATTACCTCTTTTCCACGTATAATTGACAAAGGTTTGTGGCAGGGAGCTTTATCTCGGTTCAACTGCCAACTTTCCAAGGTAACATTGTGTAAAATTTCTTTCCCGATGCCGTTCATCATTATTTACTGCAAGTTTTCCTCTCTGACATGGTTTCCGTCTCTATGTTCGACTTAGGGCACCCGCTGGGGCTCAAAATTTGATTGAAATATCGAAATAGTCTCCAGATTCAGTAGTTGTGTCACATGTGGCAATCCAGATTGAACCATTATCAGAAATACATCTTCAAACTATTAAAAATCAAGACAGAGTCATCCGCGGACCTTCGTATCCACACACTCCTCCCATGATGTTCCATGAACAAAACGACTAAAATCCAATTTTGTTGTGCCATCCCGAGAGATGACAAGTGAATTTTGTGGAAAGTATAGACCTTTTCGAAGCCAAGGCGGAATCCACAGGATGAGTTGAGATGTCGAGTCCAATATCCATCCATCTTTGAGTGTCGAACCATCTCCGAATGCTTGATACGGAGTGCAGTTGGGATTGATCTGTTCAGAAATGGTCAGTATGGTCATTAGCCCCAAGAAGATTAGTAGAAACCTCAAACACATGAATTGTGCCATCCTTGGAGCCCGAGGCAACCCTCCCGCCATCGGGGGAGAAAGCAACAGTGAAAACAGCTGTGCTAGGTCCTTCAAATGGACCCGCAACAACAATGCCAGTTTGTGCATCCCACACACACACGGTTCTGTCGAGAGACCCAGATGCAATCCATTTCCCATCCTGAGAGAAAGTGACTGATTGCACATCCCTACTATGCCCTTGAAGCGGCACACAAATGAGGGACCCTGTGTGAGCATCCCATATGCGTATCAAGGAGTCGGATGACCCTGACACGACCTGTCCACCGTCAGGTGAGGACGCAAGGCATTTTATCTTCCCAGCGTGCCCTTCGAATGGTCCACTGACAAGTGCACCTGTTTGCACCTCCCATACCCGTATCATGCCGTCGCTGGCGCCCTCCACGATGTGTTCTCGGTCAGGTGAGAAAGCCAAAGAGAGCCTGACTGCATTGTTACCCCCTTTAAATGCTCTGCTGACAAGAGTAGTTGTTTGAGCATTCCATACCCACAGTGTGGAGTCATCGCCGCATGCCGCGATGTGTTTCCCATCAGGTGTAAAGGAGACTTGGCGCACCCAATCTTCGCTTGCGTCGAACGGGTCAACAACTAGGGTGCCTGTGTGCGCATCACAGATGTGCACTGTGCTGTCACGCGAGCCAGAGAGAATATGTACGCCATCAGACGAGAAAGACACGGAAAGTACCCAATCTGTGTGTCCCGTGAATGGCCCCGCAACGAGGCTGCCCGTATATGCATCCCATACCCGGATTGTTTGGTCATTCGAACCCGACACAATCCGGTCCCCATCAGGCGAGAAAGCGACGGAATTGACCTCCAAGCTATGTCCTGTTTGACCGATATTGGAAGCCGGCTTGATATGTTCCCTGTCGGCTTCGGAATCTAGGTGTGCATCCCAAATGCGAACCGTATGGTCTATCGAGCCAGACACAATTCGCCCACCTTCAGGGGAGAAAGAGACAGAAATCACAGAGTCACTATGCCCTTCAAATGGGCTGGCAACAAAGGTGCCCGTTCGCACATCCCAAACACACACTGTTCTGTCTCTGGAGCCCGAGACAATGTGTTCCCCATCAGGTGAGAAAGCGACGGAATTTACACAATCTGTGTGTCCCCTGAATGGCCCAGCAACGAGGCTACCCGTGTATGCATCCCATATCCGGATTGTTTTGTCGTAGGACCCCGACACAATCCGGTCGCCGCGAAGCGAGAAACTGACACAACTGACCTCCGCATCATGCCCCGTGAACAGACCAGTCGCAAGTACACCGGTTTCCGCATCCCACAGCTGTACTGTAGTGTCCACTGACCCAGAGACGATCCGGTCCCCATTAGGGGAGAATGCAACTGACCACACTGATGCAGTATGCCGTGCAACAGACACCATAGTGGGTGGCTCTCCCCGTGCGTCCCAAATCCGAACAGTGCAGTCGGAGGAGCCAGATGCAATCCGCCGACCGTCAGGAGAGAATGAGACTGAAAGCACCCAATCGTCGTGTCCTTCAAAAGGGCCAACAATGAGGCCACCCGTGTGTGCATCCCATATGTGCAATGTTCCATCCGTGGATCCAGAGACAATGTGTTCGCTGCCGGGTGAGAAAGCAACACACCTGACCTCTTTGCTGTGTCCAGTGAATGGCCCAGCAACGAGGGCACCTGTACGTGCATCCCATACTCGGATTGTGCTGTCATCGGACCCTGACACGATCCGTTCCCCGTGAGGCGAGAAGGCAACAGAGCGAACACTTCTGCTGTGTCCCTCAATTGTTGTCTGAAGTCTTGGCCATTGAACACCCAAAGAACTTTGGATGTCCACTTTTTGGACAAACCAGCCTGAGAACTTTTTTGCTACTCTGGACTCTCTGGGTGCGAGAGGGACTGCTGAAAGATAAATGTGGGGTACACTGTGTGCGATGACAGGTGCAAATGCGGTCACAAACTTGATCGCATCCATGGAAAACTCTGCCAGTTCGCTATCATAGTTCTGTTATGGGAACCATCAGTATTTGAAGGCTTCAGAAGGATGTGTACAACTCACCTTGGCAAGCTTGCTGACAGCTGTAAGTGCATCTATTGCAATTGCAGTTTCCTGCAGGAGGCCGAGAACTTCGAGCCAGAAGAGGAATTTGCTATACATAAGAGTCTTAATGTCCTCAAGTATCGCCTTCTGCATGTCCGACAATTCAGAATCAGTGCTCTCATTGTCAAAATCAATTCTTTCGGAATCAGTTCTCTGAAGGTGGCTGGCCCAGAAGCGGCTGGAATATGATAAAGGGGGTGGTATGTGAGTTGTGATGTCCTGAACATCACTATTGCGGATATGTGAGTCCTTGATCTGACAGATATTGAATTGAAGGCCTTCTCGACTGTTCAGGACCCGCAAACATCCTCTTGTGAGCTGACACTCCAGGCCACTGAGGTTCATATACCATGGTTTACCACCCGAGCGCTTGCTATCTGTCAGGTAATCGGCAAAGGAGGCATGTAGAACTCGAACAATCTGGCCTGGAGCCCATTGCAAGACACATCGCAGTTTGGCAAAGATACGCTGGGAGGAGCGCCCTGATCCCAAATTCAAGAGTGCATCAATGGTTGCATCAGTCATTGGGACCTTTCCAAGTACCACTGCAGATAGGGCAGCCTGAGCATCCTGTAATGCTCGAGTATCTTTGGTTGCCCTGTTGTTCCATAGTCCTGTACTTTGGAGTGTTTCAGTATACAGGTCATCGAGGTTCCACCCATCCTTCAACAAAGACTGAAGGGTTGTGTTTGGATCACCAGGCTCCAAAAGCCATTTCATAGCTGTTGAAGCCCAAATAAAGAGACCCGAGGAGCGAGCAGCAAGAGTCGCAGTTGATTCCCCTGGCCATGTAGAATCTAAACCCTGCTGTAGTCGGATCTCTATCAACTGATTGTCAATGTAAAGACGGATGTCTTTTAAACTTGACGGCAATGAAATATCAAGCAGGTGCCTCGTGATACTTGGTTGACCCTCGAATTTGACTGCGATGTCCGAATCGGGGCGGCTAGTGATAAAGAAGCGAAATGCCGAAGGAAGTTTGGGGAATTCATTTGAGAGGATGGAGACAAGCCCCCGCCGAGATTCGGCATCACCGCATTCATCCAGAGCATCCAAGATAACAATGATGGGGCCTGGGGTATTCTTCTCTGCATCCTTGAGAGGTTGGAGCAAAAGCTTCTTGAATTGGGTCTGCATGGGGGCATCTACCAACCCTGGATCTTCATCAATTGCAGCACAAATGGCATCTGCGATATAGCGGTTGGATCGAGCCAGCCAGAATGCAATTGTGCGAATGACAGAGCCAGGACTGCTCCCAACAGGATCGGTCCTGTTGAAGAACAGAAATGCACCAAGTCGGTTCAGGTCTCGGAAGTATTCAGAGACAGATGTGGCTATGGCACTTTTTCCTGCACCTGCAACACCATGCAACCAGAGAATGTTGCTGGGATTCTTCACATCGGAGGGTGTAGTCAGCCAGTTTGTTATGATGCTCAGCAAGTCCTGACGCGTTCCTGGTAAACATCCTGTGCGCAAGGATGCATTCATGTCAATTGGCTTGAGGCTTTTGAGCTTATCCGATTGTTCTTGGGGGCCAATATGAGCACATCGCATAAATGTGGCTGGAGACAATACTCACCCAAGCCCACGATCATTTTCTGGGTTTTAATCGAGACAAATGCTGTTTGTACCATTATTCCCTGGCCGAGAGACTCCTGGAACTCAATAAAAGCAGCAATAAAATCCTGAATCTTCTCTGTCTGCCCTGATAAGATCCCAGTCAGAAGTCTACCTATTGGCGTTGTCAGTAACATCAAGACGGAGTTTCGGAAGCATGTACCGCAGAACCCGTGCCCGGTGTATTCGCGAATGAATAGGGCACATTCCTCTGTTTGTTTGACTAAAGCACTGATTGTATCTTCGAGCCGCTTGATCTTTCCTGGCAGCGACTCAATGTCCTCGGCAAAGGAATAAGCATCGGCCATTGTCTGGACCAATTTGATGACTTTCTCATCTTTCTCTTCTTGTTTCTTTACGGCCTAATTGTGGTCAGCATATGCAAGGAATTAGACAACAGCAGGGCTACCTCATACACTGAAGTCAACACCTTGTATGCGGCATTGGAATACGGATGGATCTTCATTGGGTATGTACGAATGAGAAGGTTGATCAAAAGCTAGTAGTATTTCGTACCTTGGCTAGTTCCGCTCCCATTTGAACTACAATATCGAGTCTCACCACTAGGGTTTTCAAGGCGGATGCTAGATCAGCATGTTCCGCTCCGTGGTCCACGAATTTGACGGCAGAACGAGCCGCCCCGCTTTCGAGAGTCGCACTGTCCTGTGCGGCGTTGGCAACTGCAATTGCGCCGGCTTGAGCGCGGCCGATGACGGTCATGCGCACGACCAGTTCGGGCTTCCCTGTCACATTCTCCTTGACATGATCCAGCTGGAGTGGGAAATCTACGCTGACGGCATCAGATGTCGACTCTAATGAAACAAAAGGTTTCTTGCCTTTCTGTGTCCTGCATTTCTCAAGCAACACACTGATCTCCAGTTGTGCCTTGGCCAGACATTCATCTTTCTCCAAAGTATGCTTCGAAAAAACCTTCAGAGTGACAACGGAAGAGGGGCTCTCCGCCGATCTCACGGAGCGTCAGTGACCAAATAGCGCGGAGCGCACACATCGACTCACATCGGGGCGAGATCATTCCACTTCCCCTCCCAAGCCCTCTTTGCGGAACTCCGATGGGCCCGCTTGCCGTCGATATCGATCCCTACATAGAGATTTGGCGTGCGGCTGAGCAAGCCCAGTTTCCAGTGAATCCCGCTGACACTTATGACTGGAAAAACTCTGTGAGTGTACGCTGCGATGAGGGGGGCTTGACTGACTGTGAAGCTCGTAGCTCTGCGGCATGGTGGACGTGGGAGGCAAGGTGCGTTTCGCTCGCAGTACGGCCACCACGTGTTTGACAACCTACATGGAAGCCTTTATGGAAGCTATAGGCACGCGTTTCGTGTGGCGGACAGCTTTACGGCGCTCGGGTGGCACTGGTCATTTAATCTGCGAAGCGAGAGTTGACAGGAGAAATCACAAGAAGTCGATCCCAGACATGGCCTTCGACGGCGAAGTTGGGCCTGCCGCGGCCCGCTAAAATCCTTGACAGAGCGTCAGGACGAGGGTAAAGAAGACAATTGCAAAGTTCCAGAGACACGGGGCGGCCGGAGCGAATATTGATACCGATCGAATCATCGACCGAACAGAAAGCATCCGCGGTTATGGCACTGGTTATAGTGTGTTAAAGTACATTCGGATCTAGATGCTCAATCGCGGCGTTGCGATTGCTCGTACAGACACTAGGTAGCCAGAGCGCAAAAAAAAAAGAGAATACGGGTGATGCCCAAAATCAGAGATCCTGAGGCAGACCGGACGGTAGAGATCGTCCAGGCATCAGTTCTGTTGCATGAGGCTGAAGTAGTCCAAGAACGAGGGAGAGGCGGCTGAAGCCGGTTTACCATCCAGAGTCTTGAAGTTGTCGGTGGGAGGAAGTCAATTAGCTGAGTCCACGTGACAGCTACGCGCGCCGAGCCGAGCCCCAACAAGGCCAAATATCCACCAAAGACGGGCGAAGACGGGTACATCAAAAGGCCAACATGATGTCATGATTAGTTGTAGCTGGCGTGCATAATGGGGAGAATATTGCTCACATTTCCCGGATGGGGCCGAGAATTCGGTAATAGCTGCGAGTCGTTTCCTAATTCCAGGTACATGATCCAATTCATTTGTCCGATGATGCTGATACTAGCTCACCAGGCATTATGCGCATTTCCCTCCTTCCAGTCCTCGATTAAATTCCTGCCAAATTCTGTAGTTGGCCAAAATCCTTAGGAATAGTATGGTGCACTCCAACTCGATAAATGTGTACTCAAATGCCACTTTGCATCTATGAAAGCCTGATTCGAAGTAAACTTCAATGTTAAACTACCAGGTTCAGCTGGGGAGCCCGGAATTTCCATGACGAAACATCACCTCCGGTGTTAAAGTACCGCAGAATGAAAATGAATCGCACCTGCACTCCAGAGTCAATCAGTACCGGCAGGTGATCCAAAATTAAAATGGACCCACGACACAGAATGAAAATGAATACCACCCGCAATCCAGAGTCAATCAGTCCCAGCACGCGATCCAAAATGAAAATGGAACTCGCCACGCAGACTGAAAATAAGATGAAACTCACCGCGCAGAATGAAAACGAATCGCAGCCGCACCTGTCAATTCACGGGTCAGCCTGGCTATGAAATCAAAATGAAACTCACCGCGCAGAATGAAATGAGTCAGCCAGTCCCGGCAAGCCACGGTAAATACACGATTCAAAATTAAAATGAAACTCACCGCACGGAATGAAAATGAATCGTCCTCGCACCTGTCAATCCACGAGTCAGCCCAGGTTTGATATCAAAATGAAACTCACCGTGCAGAATGAAATGAGGCAGCCAGTCCCAGCACACCATGGTCAGTAAGCGATTCACAATTAAAATGAAGAGAACCAATCCGTCCGACAAGAGTGCATATTCTCCATGGGGCTGATGCAGACACAAAGTCGACGCAAGTAGGGCCAGGGGCGGACGCGAGGTCGACGTCCAAAGATTCACGTGGACGCAAAGTTGACGCGGGTGCAGCCAAGGACGGACGCGAAGTCGACATCCAAATTTCTTCATGGGCTCACGGGCAGTCAAAAGTCCGAACAGTTGCCACAAGGGTGTACTCTTCCGCTGAATCCGAGTTGTACATATGGGCAGCTTGGCACTCCGTGACATTATACATGGCTATCCCGCCAGACTTCGGAATTCTAAGGGCCGTATATCTGCAGAAATCCAACCAAATTTGATGCTCATCATTTGATTTCCCCATAGTGATCATCAAAGCCACTGGAATTTCTTTGGATTTTCGTTGGATCCTTGCTTATTGATGGGATCCATAAGGTTCCGGGAATTTTCCCATCCGAATCCTGTAGATATACGGATCGTTGGAGTCCAATGGGCAGGTGATAGAATTTTGGTGTCTGCCGGGATAGCCGTGTAGGGACCGGCACTCAGGTTTGAAGCTGCGGACGTGGCTGGTTGTCAAGAGTGCTAACTAGATGGCTGGGACATGTTATCAGGATGGGTTCCAGAACAAGACCACTGTCATAAAAAAACCACTCACATCTGTGAAGGTCCAAACCCAAGTGGAGGACAATGAAGCCACCCCAAGAAGAACAATAATCATCTATCGAGCACGCTGGCAAGGGGATTCTGACATACTGGGTCAATACAGCCCTCCAGAACAACCTGTGCCACCCAGGACTGTCGCGGGGTCTGAAGCCGCAGGCCAATGAGAACCGACACGCAAAGTCAAGCATGGGATGAAAAGTGAAGCCAGGGACAGTGGAAACTCGCATGAACACCTATACAATTCATGAGCCACTTGGTCTAGGCCAATACACACTGGAATGTTGAACTAGACGGACACAGAGTCGGAAGTCTAAAAGTTAGGGCCAACCCAAAGTCGAGGTAAAAGGGGGCACGGAGTCGATGCCATTCAGGATTCTGTAAATAATTGGACCCAAATTTGAAGACACACTGGAATACGACACTAGACCAACATGAAGTCGTGAGTCTGATGATTGATTTAGGATCGATGCCGACCCACAGTCGAGACAAGAGCAGATGCGGTGATAAGCCGCAAAATTTACCAACAATGGAATTACTAAATAATTACATTCTGCATGCATCTAAGGGCTGACACGAGCTCCGAGTGTTCAGTTAAATGGCAACAGAACATAAACATAGCCACTTACCAAGGAGATAACAATTATCCACTCTGTAAAGCTTGGTTGATGTCCCACAGTGTATAACACCACCCTGTTTGGTTGAGTTTTGATGGAGTTCGCGGCATGACCGATCACGTGATCCAGTTGTGAAGTACCCGAGTAGCGGTTCTCATGGCTACCGGCAATGGGACGGGATTTTGATGGCATCACCATGCATGTCCCAATTCGGATGCACTGTGAAAATGTGAGTCTTGATGGATAAACCTGGTATAAAATCATCGGGCATGTGTACTGCAGCAGCTCTGAGCTTAAAAATCCTTAGAATTCATTTTACATGTATTCTTGGGAACACATTTTTCGAAGCTTCCCTCGGGCCCAAATTCGGTAAAATTGGCACCCTTATCGGGATGAATGGCAGGACTTCTTTACCAAGAATACATGTAGAATGTGTTAAAATAAATTTTGGGCCTGTTTCTGGAACCATATCGAGTCCGTGGGAGCCTGTGGTAGGTCGATCTGGATCAGCGGCAAAGGTACTGAAAACTCATACAAACAAAGATGAATTGTCTGCTATTATATGAAGAGTAGGTTCCAGAGCCTTGAGAGAAGGGTAATAGAGCTCAATTAACTCTTGCCATAGATCAGTGTATTCTTTAAGAGGTGTAGAGATTCAAGAGGATTGAAAGGCAGCTCAAAGGCAGTTTGCCATCAAAATGGCTCAATCACGCTTAGTAAGCACATGCTTTTGGAACCACAATTGCCGGTAGCCAGTTCTCACCGAAGTAGGTTCGATCGGCTTACTCCGACGGATGACTAAATATAGTTTCCTGACAAAGTAGACCATACAGAAGTAACCATAACTCCCATCCGGGAGTTATGGGTATCAAATTAAAGCTATAAGAGAGCGTCTAATTACCCATGTCCTCTGGACACAGTGGGCAGAGTGTAGTAAGTACAGAAGGAGTTTAGCTCGTTCAACAGGAGTTAAATCATACCCGATCGCGACAGTAAGGGGACGGTTGCTTGCAATCGGTAACCTATTTGTCAGAATTAAACATATAGAGCCTACGATCAGCCAATGGGAATAATATTCCGATTACCAGATGACCTAGTGGATACCTGTATATACCCGCGGTAGTGTAATCATACATTGTAATCATATATAATTTGTAGCATAAAAGCAGGACATTCTGAAGGGAACGGCACTGAATCTTGACCCAACCTAGTGTGGAAGGCTAACACCATTGCCCCTTCCCACGCACGCGACAGGTCTCGGTTGAGGGCTTTACTCTGAGGACTCTGCTATTTTGATGGTGGTCCCGTGAAATAAAGTTTCTTTTGATTGCCAACAGTGTGAATTGAGTTTGAGTTTGAAAGAGCCGTGTGTCCGTTGTCTTGAGATCAGAGAGAGCATTTGGGACTTGTGATTTGAGACTGTCGAACCATGGGACTTGTGTCCAAAAACCCGAACTTCGGTTCAAACAACTTGCTGGCCTTCAGCCGTTACAGCTGAGAAGCTTAAATCTAACTATAAACCGCTTGGTTTCAATCTTGACCTAGTCAAATTGTTACTTGAACCAAGTGCCCGTGGAGAAAGTTCCTCACTGTGTTCAGCGGGTCGATAGCCGCAGGTTTGGCGAGCTGTTGAACACTGTGGCTATATATAGTCTAGCTGTGGCTAGTTACCTAGCCAGGGACACATAGCCATACCCTGATTAGCTGTTGTGAGGTCATGGCCAGCTCACCTAGCCGCACTGTGGGTAGTCCCACCACACAACCTCGCCAGCCCCATCGCCCCGCATTAATGTTGCCGCGACTTGCGACTCCGAGGCTCCAAGTCGACCTCACGAAGTCGACTTGAGTCGAGTCGAGTCGAGTCACACGTGTGACTTCACCCGACTCCGGGGTCGAACCAAGTCGACTTGCCGCGACTTCGAGTGACTTCGAGTCGGTCTGAGTATTAAGTATATCCCAAATAGTGCTGCGTCATCGTGTACAGTGCTCAAGCCCCCTGGAGGATCTTTATGAACCCTTGTAATGCCATTGGAAGCACTAAATCAGACAAATACATTATGTTTACAGCCTTGTCATGAAACAGCCGTTGAGGGGTAGCTGAAAAAGCACATAAACTCATCGGAGATGTGTTGGAATGCTCATTAAAGATCTATCCAACTGTCTATCAGCTCCGGCAATTCATCAGAATCATAACCATCATCTTCATCCCAGCCTGCACAAGTAATATGGACGCGCTGGGCATTTTTAATCGGAATCCCCAAGAGCTGTACAGAAGTTGAAACAGCGACTGCCTCCACTGCTACCATAAATATCAATCGCCGCCGTAGTTCTACCATGAGTTCCTGTAAGATATCTCGTTAAAACTTGAAACCAAAACAACAATGGACGAGACTTGCCTCTAATCCCCAGTACTTGCCCCCCCGAGACAATGACAGGGTAGCGACCAAACTTGAAAAAGGCCAAGTCATCGAGTAGCGCCGGCTCGACAAGTATAACCAGTTTCATCAAGCACACAAGCGTGGGATATATCGGGTCACGGAACATCGAGCCCCAGTGAGTGGCATGGAGGAGTGCAGGAGGGAACTTGAATCGGGTGTAGAAGTTGGTGGTATTATTCTGGGTTGTGGCTATCAGTCTAAGGCTCTCGAGTCCAAGTTGCAATAATGTTATGAGTGCTTACCTCCGCATTGTCTGTGGTGATAAATTCAATACCGTGAAATGTGCTGGAATGTAACGGGTTCGAAGGGATTTTTGCCATGGAAATAGACTTGCAATCGAGCGAGGCATGTATTTTATAGAGGGATACGTGTTACAGATGTGGTCTGCGCTATTGGCCACCCACGGTCGTGAAAGTGCCGAAAGGCCCAGAGACGGCGCTCACACGGCGGCGTAGCACATAGTAGCTGAATATATTTAGTTGACAGGCAAAATTTTGGATTTCTCCACAATCTTTGGGTCGAGAAGCCAATCCCTGGCATAAATTTGTGGCGGCATCTCTGCAAAGCATGCAGAGCATTGGTCAGGACAGATGCAATGGTGTATATCAAAGGTTTCTGATTCGATCCTGTGGTCGAGACCTCCGGAATCTGGGAGAAACAGTCCCCGCAGCTCCAAGAAGCTCTCGGGCCATCGGCAAAGACAAGTACGAAGGTTCGAAATATTTTGGTCTAAGATTGTCCGTGCCCGAGATGACCGAGGTTGTTGGTTCGAATGTCAATCAATTCCTTGATGAACTTTCGATAATTGATATCATTTCTCTAATTTCACTCTATGACTTTCATTGGCCATTGCTCTGATATTTCCCTTGAACTGACATTTCATATCTCTTGCAACAACATTTCATATCTCTCCGATTCCGAGTGACATTTAATATCTTTCAGGGCAATGTTGCGGATGAACTTTGGTGATCCGTGTTCAAATCTCATCCACCTCTCGCACTGCCCTGGTACAGCTTGGTCGATTTAAAGAGACTGAGTGCATTCCTACATTGACCCATTCCCCGAATGCCTCCCCATACTCGACGTACAGCACCCGATCCAACCCCGCCAGCTCCGGCGGCAAACCCAGCACGTACTCGACGCCAAGCCGCCTTGTCTTCTGATGACGCAGCAGCAGCAGTGCATGCGCGTACAGCACGGGGTAACTCACACACCACCGGGACACCTCAGGAGGAGCCGTTGCCTCCAGCTCGCGGAACGAGTGCACCAGAACAAGCTCGCGGCTTTGCTCCCTTAACTTGTGCGTATTTTCCCCACTTGACTATTGCAATGAATGAAATTTTGATCTCCCTGATAGCATTGCCGCCGACTAGAGGATCTGGAAGCCGAGGTAGGCACATTTTTTCAAAACCCCAGCTCCCACTCATACGATAACATAGGTCAAGCTCCTGTTTCTGCTGCCTCCTCTCAAAACCTACCACTTCCTCGGACGGTGAGTTCTTATTTTGTTTATCATATTCTAATTCTCATTTTGTGTGCAGCCTGTCCGGTCCACTCCAAGTAATCCATTGCAATCCCTGCCACCACAGACTCCTGGTCGCGCTGCAGCCAACCGGCTTCTGTCCGAATTGAACCAGCAGTCTCAGATGGCGAGTCCTGGCCCACCGGTCAGAAACCTCAGTGACATCGAATCAGATTCGGATGAAGATTTACCCGCCGGCCGACCTCGGATTCCACGCCCAAGGCTGCAGCCTCTCACTAGCCTGCACTCGGACTCGGAGGATGAACCCTCACCCCAGTCTCGCCAATCTCGGTCCCGTGCCAGGGATGCCGCTCCTGCACCACGTTCGGGTCGAGGGAACCAGTCCGGTGCTCAGCCTGCATCTGAAAGCGATCCGGCTGACACATGGACCGGATATCAGATCGACGATGCCAAGTATGCATGGGCGGAGGACAACATACTCAAGGCAAACACAAAGTCTGCAGACTGCCAGGCATTTGTTGGCGAGCACATCGAACATCGTGGCTACAAATGTCGCCTGTGCCCGTGAGTGTTGATGCTACATTGATGAACACTATTTCTAACTCTTCCAGTCAACTGTATGCTGCTGGGAGTAGCCTCACCACTCGCAGGCGCCACCTTGGAAAGGAGCACTCACCGGCTTATCTTGCGCTTATTGCTACTCGTAAACTGCCGAACAAGCTTCCTGACGTTCTGCGCAAGCAGCGGCAGGAGCAGCGTGCCAGGGACATGCAACGCATACCATTTTCAATCCAAGCCTTCGAAAATAAATTGGTTACGGTCATCGTCTCCAATGATCTGGTAAGCCAACTCTTATTTATCGGTTCCCCACTGATTAATTTACTGCCAGTCAATCAATTTAATCGAAAATCCCGACTTCCGTGATTTGTTGCTCTTGCTACGCGAGTCATTGCGAGATGAGGATATACCACACCGAACCAAGCTTCGATCGCTGGTTTCGGACGCCTGGCTGCAGTACTATGATAGCCTTAAAAAAGAACTCAAAGTGAGTACGCGATTGACACCAAATTTATGATCCTGAGACGGCTCCAGGAATCACTCGGGAAAATATCATTCACTGTTGATATGTGGAGCAGCAAAGGACTGCAACCGTACTTGGCCATCACTGCCCATTGGCTCGGTCGAAAGGGAGACCAGGTTGTGTTGCGCCAAGCTCTCCTTGCATTTCGACGTGTTCGTGGATCTCACAGCGGCGAGAGGCTTGCTTGCATTATATTCGAGATCTGTGATCAAGCTGGAATATTGGAAAAGGTAGAGAGGTTTGTTTATTATCTATTCCTTCTGCTCACCTCTGCATTGCAGATGGGGCATTTTACGATGGACAACGCTTCCAAAAATGCCACTTTCATGCGGCATCTGACCTTGCTTCTCGCGGAGAAGGGTGTTCTTGACTTCGATGCCGATGAGAATTATATCCGGTGCTTTGCCCATGTTATCAATCTATGTTCCCAGGCAGTGATTCGCGCGATGGAGAAGCAGGACAGCCGCGATGATCACCCGGAGACTGAGACTGAAACAGAGTCGGATGAAGGTGGACACGCTGTACGTGCACGCCGCCGCGCAGGTCCTATCCGCCGTGCCCGGAAAACAATAGCTTTCATCCGAAAGCCTGGTCAGAGGCGCGACGAGCTCTTGTTGGTCATCAAAACAGGCAACGAGAAGCAACTATGGACGGAGGTTCGCCTTGACCGTAACACTGCCGAGAGAGTTGTCGTTCCACTTTCGGAAGTGACTGTTCTACCTGACGTTAAGACCCGGTGGGATTCGGTATTCTACATGCTGCGACGCCTTCGATACCTACAGCAGGTGAGTTTCCCTGTTGATTTTGCCAATTGTCTGCTCACCAGTCACAAATTCAGCCAGTCACCCGGTTCTTCGCAATGAACCGTGATGCACAAGTTTTCAAGCATTCGCTCGAAAATCGGCATTGGAACCGGCTCGAGCTCCTCGAGTTGATTCTACAGCTGCGTACTGTCTAGCCTGTCAAAGCATACACTGACTCGCTCCAGCAACCACATACGGTTCAAACCATCATGTCCTCCAAAAATACCCCAATCCTCGCGGCAACAATCCCTGCCTTTGAGCTCTTCATATCTTCCTGGGAGTCCATGCTGGCCGACTTTGACTTGGAAGAAGAGAACATCGTGGAGATCATCACACCTGGTCTGGATATTGCAAGGAAATACTATAACAAGTTCGATAATACAGATGCATATATCACTGCAATGTGTGAGTCTGTTACTCAATCTCTCGTTGCCCACTAATTCCTGCCAAAAAGTCATAAATCCATCGATTCGATTGGAATGGATCAAGAAAAACTGGCCTAGGGAAGAACAGGAACGTGCAAAAAACTTATTTTAACCAAGGTTAGGAACATAAAACCTAGTCTTAACGTGCTTTTCTGATGTAATGTTCAGCTCCAACTTTATCGAGACCAGGATCCGGACAGTCCGATGTCTGGTTCCAGCAGTCCAACCGGTTCTCAGGGCTCCCGCCACTCATCCCTGTCTCGTGGTCAGGGTTCTCGCCCGGCGTCCCGGACTCGTACTCCAGCGGCAGCACCGGCAATGGTTTTGCAGGCAGCACGCAAGTACCGCAATGTTCAACAAGCATTGGACTTTTCTGCTGGAACACCGACAGGGCCCGGTGATTTTTGGTCCGCAGAGGCGGAGATGACAAGTTACATTCAAAGTCCAATCCCTCCACCACAAACCACGGATATGATTGGTTACTGGACGGTGAATTCAAATTCCATTTTCTGGTCGAATGATTTGACTCACTGAATATATGCCCACAGAATCACGGAATCGGAACATGGCCAACAATTTATCACCAATTCAAGCAACATCTGTGCCCTCGGAACGAGTCTTCTCATCGTCAGCGGAAACTGACACGAAGCGGCGGAACCGGCTGAGTCCGCATTTAATGGAGGCCCTTCAAATGCTCAAGTTTCATTTCAAGAAATCCCGCCTGAACTTCATGTCGGAGTGACAGTCAGCCCCGGTTGCCGACGACGAGGAAGATTGGCTTCGCCAACTGGCGGCCGCAACCGATGCAGGTGAGCTAGGGGAGGCAATGGCAGCACTTTCAGAAAGCTTTGAAATGGGGGATAACTTGATGAACATGCCGGAGGACACGAATTAGCTCGATCTTGAAGTAGGATTCGATGTAACAATGTATTTATATGTCAGCTATCTATCTATCTATGCACTACCTCTTTTCGCCATCGGCCTGAAAAAAAAATGAAAAAACCTCCGACTTCTCGACTCGAGTCGACTTCGAGTGACTCACCTAGTTGCAAGTCAAGTCGAGTTGAGTCGAATGGTCATCGAAGTTGACTCACTAAGTTGTGACTCGACTTTTGGAGTCGCGGCAACATTACCCCGCGCCCAGGGGTGTGGCCAGGTATGTGTAGCTGTGACTAGCTACGCACGGTCGGCTGGCCAGAGCTAGCCACACATGGCTCGGCCGGCTAGCCAGAGCTAGCCCTATGTCATCGGCTATCTCCAGCAAGGCGGCCCTGTGGCTATCCGTCCTCTGAACGCAGTGCCTCTTTGAGTAATTTCTCACAGTACAGAGACAATTAAAGAGATCCCGACTTAGAGCTCCTTAGACCTATACTTGTGTCTAAAAAGACCCTAACTCATCAGACAAATCATCAGGGCAATTAAGAGGTGTTTAGTGTTTGAGATCTAGTATTTGAGTAGTTGAAGTTGGACTTTTTCGCTCATTTGAGTTGTGTCCAATCTCAATCACTCGAAAGTTGGATTTTGTTCATTTTGCATTTGCAGCCTTTGACTCTGAGCAACCGTTTCAGCAGAGTCAATGCTCAGGGGGCAGCGAGGCACAATGACAGAGAGAGGGTGGCAAGTGGCACATCAAAGGTGAAAGGAGAGAGTATGGCACATGTCCGCCCTTTGAGTTAGACTTAAAACATGCTCATGTGCTCTCCTTATTTTCCAAATCTGGCTATCATTGCGAGCAAAGCGAGTATCCTTCCCTAAAGCGCGGAAATTGACACTAAACAAGGACAAATTCTCGCCGTCTCCGAGAATATCGGGATTCAAAGAGCGCATCAAAACTCTGTCTAATCTTCATTTTGTCGGGAGATTTTCCACAATGTGGTTCTTTCTATCTATAGCTATATCATGGTACTACGAGAAGTCGAAAGCATCTGTGTTCAGGTCTTGCAGGCTGTTTCTTGGTGCATGACGGTGGCAAAGAGTCCAGAACCTCAGCGGCAAAAATCTGCAACACCGTTTGGATGGCTATGCACGTAGATATATTCAACTAGATAATTAATTTGAAAAATGGTCTCTATGTGCGCAGCGAGCAACCCGGCGCGGCCGCGGATCCTTTATATATCTCATCTACATATATTCCCTACTGCATCCTTCCATCACTTCAACTTGTCAATGACTTCCTCAATGAGATCCAGACAGGCAGTGTAGCCTATTACTTATTCGGGAAATGTCAGTCTGCGTGCCCGGGCTCTTGCGCACGCGGATGGCATGCGAAGGTTGAGGGGCGAGAAAATGGGCCGACTGACACATCGTCCCAAACCAGTAACCTCGAGGAAAATTCGAAGGTGCCCTGGACGGGAAATCAACGTTCAACGACTTCCGTGTCCAATCCCATGCCTCGATCATGGCAGCACCGACAAACTTCACTTGGACGTAGCGAGGTGTATCGGACATAGCAAAATTTGATATTCCCTGAACTCTCGTGCATTTCGTCCAATGCTGGCTCACATTGTCGAGGCTCAGACCTACTGAATGTAGATAAAGAATTAGAAGCAGCCCTGTTCAAGACCATTTCCTCCCTGTGCCCCCTGAATTCGTTGCTTATGACTCCATCATGTTTTCCAGTATCTGGCATGTCTATTCTCTCCCGACGAGCGATTTTTCAACGCAAATGGTTGTAACTCAAACTCAATCAGTTCGATTAAGGATTATTGTTCCAGTTGCCCTCCTCTGACAATATCCAGGTAACTCCCCCGAGGATCTCCAGGCAACTTGTTATACCCTTCGAAACCTTTATTGACTGACTGGGGATGATTTTTAAAAAAAAAGAAGAAAAAAATCCTCGCGGCACACTGTCTCCGAAGCTCAGAAGACAGAATGGACACATTTCATGTATTCATGCCTGCTAACAAATTAAGATACAGCATATCAGTTCGCATGGCAATCTCACCTCATCCCATCGACTTGGGTCTGGGTTCCCCATTGATTTTGTGTCTGGGTCGCCCATAGATTTCGGGTCTGGGTCGTTGAACTTGATTGTCTTGTGTCACTGTCTCTTGAGCCCGGAACACACAACGATCGGTGCTATTGTCTATCCCAGCACCTGCCATTCAAGCTTCAAGCACCGCCGGTCCAAGGGTTCAAGTGGTTACCCCAGTGAGGGCTTGGGACTTCCCATTCATCGCCTTGTTTGCCTGCGCTCAAATAAGAGGTGGGCCAGTGTTCTCGAAATTGATCAAGATAGCTGAAGTCGAACTTCACTGCTCCAGTCCGCTTTCGGGACGCACGACGGAGGCTGCAAAGCGCCGCCGATACGCGAGTCGTCCAGCAGACATGCAGGATGCAAAGTCCATCGCATCCGCGTGCATGCCCCCGAAAAGCCGCAGGGAGCAAATGCATGGCCGACACACCGCGCACCATCAAGTCACCAAAACTCGTCTTGTGCGACGTCCATACTACCTGTCAAACCCAGCTTACCAGCTTGACTTTGCGTCGGCTATTGCTCGGCTTCGCGAGGGTCACGGCATCGCTGACTTGTTATTAAAGATGTGGCCATTGTTTGAGGACGCTTTGACTCGCAGCTTTGTGAGGTTGCCCATTGACGGTGAGTGGCATGTACCAGCCATGGTCTCTTTCTTCTTGACCACGACCACCTCCCGGAACACCCACCATTACCAGCTCGAATCCCAGCTCTCTGTGTGCATTACATCACGGCGGACTTTGCACCCCCCGAAAGTGAACGGTGTTCTGTACATATGTACGTGCACATTGCTTTCTGATCAAGGTGTACACTGATTTGTGTTGAAGCATTGCAGTGTAGGGGGTGTATGAGAGTTCCCTCTGCAATAGATCATTTTCCACTATGATTGTCTTGGGGGTCCAAGCGAATGATTTTGGTGTCCACCGCCTCCTGCGCCGAGTCGAAGGGACAGTGCAGCTTCTCAGGCTTTGATGTGAGGAAGGTGTCTTTCATTTTAATTCCACCATAGAACGTGCTCAATCCAGATTCAGTTGCATTGAAGGTTCATGTACTCTCACACTTGTTCTTTAGATTTTCATTTCATTTCATTTCGTCCCGATTTCATTCTCATTTTATTTTCATTCATTCCGCCTACCCATTTCATTCGGACTTTTTGTCCCCCATGGAGCGCCAGGGAATTAATTTTGCACTCTCATCCTTGCCCATGTATTCATTTTATTCAGCCCTGATTGCGAGAGGCGGATTCATGATAAACATTGGATTCATTTCATTTTGACTGTTGTAGTTTCATTTTTCAGTAGTGCAGAGGGCAGTTGTAGTAAACATAGAAAATTAATGTAAATTTGTGTTAACAAGCATGAAACATTAATTTTAACAGTTGAAACTGTTGCATGAAGTTGATTGGTCAAGACATTTCAAGATTTTGCGAACCTGTTGAACACTAACAGTGCTTACGGAGCTCAGGAAAGACCACACTCTACAAACATCCTTCGAATATTTCTCATCGTAGAGTTGATTCCTGGATAACCCTCGCTGCGTGACGGGTTCAATTGGCAAGCCAGGAAAAAGCGGGGGAACGTACTCATCGGGCAATCGAAGACAGTGTGCGGCCAATCCACAAGAGGAGTCGAGCCGGCGTCCGGAAGACCTCATTTAGTCCGTTGGGGACGAAGGATAGATAAGGGAGGGCGTAGAAGCCGCCGAAGCTCTGTCCGAGGACGCTCCATTTTCACGGGCCTCGGGATCGACTTCATTTCCGAGTGAGATTACACGGATGGCTTCATAGCGGAGGAATTCATGAGACGTGCAAAGCAGTGCGAGCTTGGTGGTGTGCTCACCGATGTTATCGGCGCGGAAGTGTTGAGGTACTCGATGATCTCTTCATCACTGCGACTTTCTACCAACCCTGCCGAAAACTTGAATGGGGTGTGGAGTCCGGTCCCTCGAGGATCAAGCCAGAGAGTCTGCACATGCGTTTAGGGAATGCGGTGCGTATGAGTGGGAAGAATGCGGCACGTATCAGTGGAAAACGTGTCTGATACCCTTACGCATGGATCTACGCACAGCGCAAAATCAGTCATAGCTGGCTTTCATAGAGGAGAGAGGACCCAATACGGACGAAATCTGGAGGCTGTCTTCCGGGTCTCGATACGACCCGGACCGTTATCAGCAGTCTCCGACTCTGCCGAAAACTGGGTGCGGAGTCCGGTCCCTCGAGGGTCAAGCCAGAGAGTCTGCACATGCACTCAGGAGCATCTATGTACAGATCAGCGCACGATATGCCTGATACCCTTGAGCATGCATCTACGCATAGCGCAAAATCAGCCGTGACCCACTTTAACACCAGAGGAAGAGCGCACAACGGACGAAATTTGTAGGCTGCCTTCCAGGTCGCATTCAAATCCAGGACCGGCTGCGAGCCTGAGTCACGACGGACTGAGCAACCATCCAAGTAAGATGGAGGTGCAGCACTGTTCCTCACGGAAGAATAATGAAAGTCCTTGCACTTCACGCGCACGGTACGGGAGTTTCTCCTCTTCTTCGGCGGCCTTAGCTTGATGTGTCGGTATCAGACTTCGTGCATTCTTCCCCGCAGGGTCGGAGTAATCGAGCGGGAGGCTGAAAACGGCTCTAGAATGAAAACGGTTCTAGAACTTTGATTGACCCTGGAAAGCATAATCGATGCAGCAAAATTCGAGCAGAACGGTCGAAATACCTGCGAGGGTGCATGTCTCGGGCGATGGAGCAGTCGACATAGAGGGTTGCGGGAGTAAGTGAGGAGGGTCGTTCGCCGTCGACTGCCGGGACAAAGATTCAGGAATAGATTCGAATTTGTTTCACGGGTCTGCTGATGACACCGGGGGGAAAGACCAAGGCACCTGGCTGCCAGGTGCGACCTACGCATGTGGTTGGCACTTGTCTTTCATCCTTTGATCAAACTACAAGTGAAATCAACTTATACACAAAAACACTGGTGGAAGATTTCAAGTTTTTGAGTGAAAAAATTGGTGAAAAATATTTTGAGTTTCACAAAAGTTTGCCAAAAATGTAGGTAAAAAACTTGAATCATTTTCAAAAGTTTTCCAACTTTAGGTGAAATTTACGAAGAAAAATGGAAAACTGCTGAAAAACTCTTGAGTTTTTCACCTACATTTTTGGTGAAAAACTTTTGTAAAACCCAAACTAATTTTCACCATTTTTTTCACTCAAAAACTTGAAATCTTCCACCAGTGAAAATGCATAAATTTATTTCCTAGTAATCTTGGTGAGCTTTCACTGTAAACATGAGGAAAACAATGCATTTGTCTTTGACATCTTACGTCTTTGAACTGCTCTTTGACAGTCTTTGTGTTTGTAAGGTGGCTGTGGTCTCTAAGACAGGTCTTTGTTTTGAGCAGAACAGCCTTGCCCCATTTGCCAGCTTTGCCATGGATCTTAGTGTCGTAAGTCCTTGGCAGGTGAGAAATTTGCCCAAGATACATGTCAGTCATTGTGGATGGTGTACACACCTCGTGATGAAAGAGGTGAGTATTATAAATGCCCATGTACCATGGTCCTCACAATCAAAGCTTGTAATGTGCAATCAAACTAGGGGCCTGATGATTGACAAAGGGATGCCAAGTTCTACAAGACATGCCATCGCTTCGCTCTGGCAGCTTAGGAGACTACTTGCCTCAAAACATTACAATCATTTAATGCGTCACCCAGAGTGCGAACACGAATGAAAAAATGAACACGAACAGGTGGAGGAAATGCCCGAAAACAAAACCATCCCTCTACCCGTAGCACATATCACAGAGTCTTCGCTGGCATCTTGAAACTTGTGACTAAATTACAGGCAGATACAGCCAGGTACAAAAAATACTGTGATTCATCCAGCGTAGCACAGCAGTTATGAAAGGCGAGCAGGGATTCGAGTAGGGATTCAGGGAAACAACAACACAGGTTCTTGAATTGCGCGTGGATTTGACGGATAAGATGTGGAAGCAAAGCCAGGGGGGAGAACAATGAGCTTCAATGTACAGACGATCCTCGGAGATGTACGCGGCTGCAGAAGAGATATTTGGCTGCGGCATGGGCTGCAGTGCTGCGGGGAGTTGCGTCTTCCTGTGCGAACGCAACCGGCAGGTCAGATGCACAGCTGGAAGGGGCAGGTGATAATTAATGCAAGCGGTGGGTTCTGGCATTGTACTTCAGTTTGATGTGGTTCAACTGCGCCACGCGGTTTCCCGACTGTTGGTTCTCCTGCGACAAACTTTTCGTAGTGCGTAGTCGATCGGATGGAGATATCTGCGAGTGCAATTGAGGCCGGAAGACGGACATCAAGGAAAAAATCCATACATGTAACAACGAACCACGAGGTAATCGTTGAAGAATGAATAAATTAATAATAAATGTATCGTACGGGGATGAATTATAATGTGATACTGTGCGGCACAGGGGGGTTGAGGTTTGATCGAGGCTGCGGCAAGGGCTGTGGACAAGTCGGGGGAAGAACGAGAGAGCCTGGAGAATGGAGATAAGTTGCATGGGGAAATAGCACAGTCGAGGAGCCATTTCGTTAAAGAACGGTTAATATCACAATGAATCCCGCAGATCTGTTTACAGCTCTTTGCAGAACTTAGGGCGCGGATGTTTTTTTCTTCCATTTTGGGCTGTTTTTGATAGTTTTAATGACGACAGCTGCCCTCCCCTCAAATCGTGTCCGTTTGCCTTGGGAATAGGCGCATTCGATCCGCATTGAGGATGCGCAGCGAATGGTCTCTTCGGAATTTTGCTGCGACACCTAGAACCCATTCCTGGCACAGGTATTTCTGTTCTGATCGAATTTTCTCAATAATTTTGACAAGGGCAGCTGCCCTGGACTCAAATTTCGACTGTTTCCCTCCGGAGTAGGCGCATTCAATCTGGAACCAGGATGTTCAGCGAACGGTGTCTTCGGAATTTTGTTGAAACGCCTAGAACACATTCCTGGCCCAGATATTTCTGTTCTGATTGAATTGTTCGATCATTTTGACGAGGACAGCTGCCCTGGACTCTAATTTCGACCGTTTCCCTCGAGAGTAGGCGCGGACAGGGTTGCCGGGAAGGCCTCGAAAGGCTGCGACTAGGAAGACAATCGAGAAGATGAATAAGTCCATATATTACCGACGCAAAATAGATACCGAGTCTGAGGAGTCAGAGGACGACAAGAAGAACACCCGGCTCCTGCACTGGAGTTGGCCGAAATGCCTTGTTGGCTCATCCGCTCTAGCTGGAATCATTTTACCAGCCTGATTGTATAATCTATATAAAATTGATACACATGTACTTGACCTGATCGACGCGACACAAAATGTAAGTTCCAGCCTGGTTAGTGGGCTTTGCCGCACAGCGCGCTACAATTGTTATTAGATCCCATCAATTTGGCAGGCGTGTATGGAGTTTTGATGAATCATATCATCGGTGGTGAGCAATGCGTCGCAATGCATCAAAGCTGCTAGTTACTGATGCGTTCTGATGCATCACTTCAGCTATTAGCACAATGTCTGCGCCCACCTGCAGCCACATACCCCCGCATGTCTGGCGCCTGTCCATCAATCAATTGCGCGCATCCATCAATGGCGCGCCCGCCTGCCGCTCCGCTCGTTGGTCCGTGCACCCTTCCCAATTGGGTTGTGTGTACCCTTGTTAGCAATTGATCCTTCGGCATTAGCCGACCCCGCTCCCAACCAAAAATCACACTGCCCTGCCACTGGGGAGCGTGCTGGACCCCATCACAGAAGATGCATGAAAAACTTTACATGCCCTGTTGATGCATCTCCATACCGATGCCGACCCAGTACTGTTCCGTCGGGGGACCCTACTCCTATTCCGCCCGACACTGTTTCCCGCCTGCCCGCTATTCCTGCCCTGTGGCTTACACCCGCTGGATTTGATGTTCTTTAACCCTTTTAGACCATCTGCAATTTTTCCCGCCACTTCGGTGGCGCCTGCCGCGCGCTCACGTCGCGCTCGGCTCCGCGCGTGATTTTGAGAAAAAAACTTTCTTCCAAGATCCATGGCCCAACCCCGAGTCGAACAGGATCCCTGCATGAAGCTAAAGGCTCTTAAGCTATCTGGTTCATAATCCCTACTCTGGTCTGGGGTGTTGCCATACATTTTAGTGCGCTTATCTCGAGCATGGGTGCGGTGGAAATCGGAGATTACGCATCCTGCAAAGGGACAGCCATACGACAACTGACTGCAACTGGTGGGCACCGGAGATCTACATCTGGAAGAGGGGAACTCCAGCCAGATGCCACAGGGGGGGGGGGGGGGGGGGGGTTATTATACTTGCATGGTCCACAACATGAACAACAAGTCTACCAAAGACAAACATGTAGTACTGTACGGGTGATTATCCTTACAGGAATCCACAAGATGCCAACAGTGCAGGAAGGACCCTTGCTGCAAGCGGTCGCAGGATTTACAGTGGATGTGAAAGACCCTCCGAGAAAAGAAATGGAGAAAAAAGGGTTTTAACCGGAGGTCTTGCCATACAAGCCGCAGGCCAGTTCCCAGTAAGTTCAATATGCCCGAACCCTGGAATGGTGTGTGCTCTGTTGGCATCTCATAGTTTTAGATACGGATAACCACGCATACCCTACTACTTCTTTGTCTTCGGTAAACTCATTGTTCAGACATTTGTACGACATGAATATATATGATTCATTCCGACACTACATATAAGCAAGAATGTAAGTAATCCGTACAGTACTTAACTACCGGAGCTACCCGAGGGTCAGCAACTCTATCCCAAACCATTTTTTGTATCTTTGATTCATCCCAGCCGGGCGTTGAGCTAGAGCTGGGAGAGGCTTTTGATCCTAGAGAGGCTCCTCTGAGAGGTGAGGACCGATTCTCTCAAGTTGCACATCAACATGTGTAATTTGCTTTGCCTGCGAGGACCGTTCATACAGTGGTCGTGCCATTTCCCAGAGCTCCACTGCCTTGGGAATATTACCCTGCAGTTTTGAAATATCTCCAAGGCGAAGCATGCACTCTGCTCTGCTCCGATGAACATCCATCTCGGTGAATCCTTCAAGAGCGACTGTGAACAAGCTGATTGCTGTCTTCTGGTCGTTGTCTGCTAGGCAAACATCTCCAAGAAATTGCAGAGCTTTGTGAAGTTCTAGCTTCTGCTTGTTTTGTAGAGCATACACTAAGAATGTCACTGTGAAACTGGATGAACTTTGCCCTATTGCACTCCACTGTCGGCTATCGCCGAGTTTCTCTAGACAATAGCTTGCAATTTCACTGAGTCGTCCCCACGAAAGTTTTAGACATGTTTCGAAAGTAGTCCTTGCCACCAAAAAGTCCCCTTCTCTCATGCACAAAGCCGCTCGTATAGCATCGCAGCACATCGTTCCCCTTGAATACCCGATTGTGCTCAGTTCTGACTGGGCTGTATCAATATTCATCTGCACGTCATCGCTTGATGTGTTCATTTCCACATCAATTTGTGCAATGTTGAGCAAGGCAAAGGCATGATCATATAAGTTCTGCTCAATAGAGACATTGTGCAGAATCTGTGTGTGAATGTTACGTGCCTCCAGATATTCCGACTTGAACCGATGAACATCTGCCACGTCACCCATAATGTTATGCTCGAGGCGGCTACCAGACATGCCACAAAGACCAAGGAGAGCTCTAGCTCGGCTCAAAAGTGCTAAACTGTGAGTGAAGTGACCCCAACATTGCCAGCACCCGGATTCAATAAGGAGTGCTTTGGCTTCTCTATCGAGGTCTGCTGAGATCTTGGCCAGCCTCTCTGCCTCGTAGGCATGCACTTGGGCTGAATAATACTTCCCAATTTGCATCTCGATCGTTGCCAATGCTGTTAACAATCGTGCTTGTCTATTGGTGTTCTGAGTTGAAATAGCCATTGCCAGTCCAGCATTGGCATAGTCCATAGCTTTCGAAATATTCTGGCCATAGAGCCGATGCCGATGAAAATCTGCCATTGTTGCGTAGAATCTGCCTAGCAAAGATATTTAGCAGTTGACAACACATTTGATATATAACATGACTCACATTTCACATCTGGATCATCGAAGTATGTAAAATATCCCAGAGCCTGGTCCACAAGCTGTTGTGCATTGGGAATTGGATGGTCAATAACCCCCGCAAACAGCCCTGTGATGAAATAGACCTCCAACCTGTGGTCACAAGGGCGAGGCAGAAACTTGGGAATCTCGTCCATTATTTGAATGTGACCATGCCCAACTTATCTACTATAGCTTTCAAAGTAGCATATGCAGTAAATGACATCCACCAAGTCAGGATTCCCAGGACTCAGACTTTTTATTAATATATTGTGGATATTGGCAAAGTTTGTTGCCATTCGAGAGATTATCCCAGCACTGGAAACAGTTCCATGATATGTGTCATAAAGCTTGAGGAGCTTTGTGAAATATTTTAGAAGAGGTTGAACAAGAGCAGTCACCGGTGGGTGCATTTTGCTCATGTATTCCCTGATTGGTACCAATGCTTTCAGTCGTTGTTGGTCATCGGTGTAGGCTAGGGAGGTGCTGAGTAAGGCCACTTTGCAGGAAAGAATATTTTCAATAGGAAGTAAGCATTGCACAAGTTCAATGTCTGAGAGTCCATCTGGGAGAATGGAGAGAAGACTCAATAAGTCCTGTGACTGTGGCAGAGCCCTGATTCGAGAGCTTGCAAGGGACAGCGAAATTGATAAATCCAAATTGGATCCCTTGTCATAGCCCTCAGAGAGCAGTGAGGTTTTCTCTGTCTCCCAGCGATCCAATACACTTGAAACCCCTTCATGGTCCACTAGATGTGCTATTAAGTTGATGGCCAGTGGCATATTGTCAGCTAAGAGGAGGATTTTGTCAACTTCCTCAAGGCTATGACTATCATCTGTGATGTCAATGAAGATTTTCCGAGCAGCATCCTGCTTCAGGGGTTTCAATGGCTCAAGAAATGGTCGAGTCCATTGGATATTTGATGGCCTTTCCGCACCACGCATAGTGATCTAAAAATGAAATTGATATAGCAGAGTTATAAGTACAAGGATCTTTCCTCACCATCAATGCCAGATGATTTATGTCTGTGAGCAAGGACAACAATTTTTCAACACCTGCCCGGGTCTCTCTGGGTTCCCAGATTATCTCCAGATTGTCCAAAATTAGCAGGGAAGGTGGGCTGCCTCTGAAATGGTGTATCACTGGCCGAGTGAGATCCTTTCCTTGTCTCAGACCAATATGTTCTCCAATGAGAGCAGCTAATTGAACACTGTTTGCTGCAGCATCACATGAAACAAATACCCGATGCTGCTCATATCGGGTAGTAATTGCTGTGTGATGGAGAATGGTTCTTGCCAAACTTGTCTTCCCCATTCCCCCGGCACCCAGAATTGCTATCCTTGGTTCCTCCTGGGAGAGAATTTGAATGATGGTTGAAATTTCTGCTTCACGGCCGTGGAATATTTGTGGATCAGATGGCAACAATGAGAGTGAGTTTGAGCTTGAATATGTCAAAATTCAGTGGTGGAAAATTGATGTAGAATCGGAAATATACCTGCTTTCAAAGCCCCCAATGCTCTGCAAAGGACTTGGATGAGTCCCGGCAGGAAGGAGCTGAAACAGTACAGACCATTGATCCTCTGTCAGAACTTGTGTCAGAAAGAGCAATGATCATCTCTAGGACTTCCTGACGCATCCTCTGGATGGATTGTTGCATTTCTGACAAATCATTTAAAACATGAGCACCCCCAATCTGAAAAATCTCGAGTGTTGATTAATTTGCTATGAAAAGGAACAATTAATGCACCTTGAATGCCTCAAGTCCTTCATCCAGCCCCAGATGACAGTGCTTCAGTAGTGTGCTCAGTTCACCTTGGCGGAAGAATTGCTTGATCCTGCTTTTTTCCTGCTGGGCTTCAACAATAGTGTGGATCTTGTGTAGGGTCCTATGTGTACATGTATGTGGTTACATCAAGAGCCGAATAGAATATGAGGGGACTTGCTCTGTGACTCGTCCTAAATTGTACAAGAGATTTGGTGATAATTGACCTCTTGTATCTTCCCGTGTATGAGCATAGAGAATTCCATACAGGAGCTTGCAGGTTTGCTCCAGCATGTGAAGACACTCATTCTTGTTCCATTTGACTATCTAGGACCCAGTGAGTCCCAATGGCTGTATATCTATGCAGTAATATACCTGAACTGCAGTCAATAGCGACTGAATCGTGTTTGAAATAGGTTTCAGGAAAGGTGTTTGCAGACTGTCTTCAACCACTTCCAATGTCCCGACGGTATCATTTAAACAAGTGACAATGTTGTCGAAGCGACCTTGCAAGGATGTGGGATGAAGGGGCATCATGCAGCGGGGCAGGTGGCCTTCTCTCTTTTAACTCAGATGCTGTCAGACATTTGATATTCATTGGTAGTTAATTTTGGGTTTCTCCGACTAATCACAGGGGCTGTAATCTGTCATGAGCCTAAATGATAGATGTTTTATGTCTTTGCTGTTTTTCGGAGAGAAGTAATATCTGGCTAGTGGCCACAGTCTCGGAGGTAGATGCATTGACAGACACTGCCATGCGGAATCTTTAATATGGCTTTCCATCTTGTTCAATGAGTTGAATGCTAGGCAGGGAGGTTGGATCTAGTTGAGCGCCGACAAAGAGCGAATTTCTGCTGTGCGACGCCCATGTTTGACTTTGACAGTGACACAAGGTTGAAGGCGTGATAGGCTGTTCTTGATGGGAATGTATTAGGTGCATAAATACACCTTGACATGATTGGACGAGAGGAAGTAACACGAGTTGATGAAGATCGGAACGGAGGATCTCGAGGCGACTTAGCCCCAACGACAACGACCGAAAATGGAAATAAGTTACACCTTTAATCATCCTGCTCATGCACACAATCTTGAGCAAAAAAATCGGAAGGCACAAGCTGACACAGACACGGCAACTCTGTCCCCCTTGTCCAATTTCTCTGTTAGCCGGATCGCGCTGGTGGACAAGCCATCACTCACAACTCGGAGCGATAACTTGGACGATTTCGTTGGGTGTAGATCTTTGATGTTGTAATGTAGCGGCGGAAATGTACACGGGTTTATTTGCCATTTTTTCTGCGATTAGTATTACGAGGATGATTTATTTTACTGTGTTTCAGCGTTTGAAGTGCTTTGTTCTGTGCGTTCTTCCCGTTGGATAACGCCGAATATTGTGCCAATATCGACCTCTGTAGAGGGGCATCATCATACGTAAATCCTTAGCTCGATGATTGAACCGCACAACGTCTGGCGTAATCTTTCTCCGATCCAAACATCACGGGAAAATCATTCGACGCCTAAAAATTGCATATAGGCACATTCTGGCTCACCGACTCCACGAAATCTACCCAGCATCCTATGCCATATTCGGACCCCGATTCCCTCTCGCCTCCTGTTGCTTGAGTGTTGGAGTTACAACCGAAGCCCCGGCACACTGCCGTTGACGGCCTGCCGGGCTGTGCAGGCGCTGTTGCGGAAGTTCGCGGCTCCGCCGACTGACCTACTTATCCCGGCTGACCCTCCTCATGGACATGACTCACCGACACTGCTCCTCCTTGTGCTCTCGCCTCTCTCACTCACTCTTACTCATATGCGCGCTGTTCTGATACTTACCTCCATCCGTATATATATCTTTGTCTGTTGTATAAGTACCGGAGCAATTTACTTGAGGCCCCTGCTCGTTTGCAGAGGGTCACTGTGGTATAGCATATAGCCCGATTTCCTACATTGAGAGCTGACAAATCGAACTCAGATAACTAAGTATTTCCCATGTTTCATGTTCACAATGAGCGATCAGCGGTGAATGCAGTTGGCTCGCGAAGACCATACGTTGAGATGTTGTCCCAAACTTTTCAAGTTGCTGGTCAGCTCGCCAGTCGTTTGAAATCCGACGATTTCAATTTGTCCGGCATGTTGCTTAGGAATATGATAAGCGGCTCGTTCCGCGTTATCTCGCCCATGATCCGAGTTCAAACTAAGATGAGTTTGAAGGAGCGTTGCCCCAAATTTTCTCAGATGTTTTACCAGGTAGAGGCTCGCTCTTCTTTCGGAGAAAGGCGCTTCGATAAAGTAGCTCTCACCTTGCGTGTCCAACTGTGCTTGCAGGCAGGTTTCGCCAAGGGCTCGGATATTTGGGGCTCTGATCCGAGCCAGATCTTGATGAAAAAGTGATGCAGGAGCCCGTGGCAATGTGGAGGAGTGCGTGTCTCATCATCGCGACCGCTACTGGTGTACTACTGGTGTCATGATGCTAACGTTTGAACCGTCCAGCCGACAATCGTTTAAATACCTGTGACATTCTCTTACCGACATTTTTTTCCCCCAATGCCGCTTCGGACTTCCGCCTGGTATCGTCTATCTGTTCGGGCAGCTCCCGAAGGTCCTTGCGCCGCCTCTGGCGGTCTACGGTGCCGAACTGGTGGCCGAGATCGGTTTCGACGTTGTCATTCCTCTTTGGCTCGCGATGACTGCGTATATATTGAGCGGCCGCAATGTAGTGATTGGAGATCGACCTTATTACGGAAAGTGCGGAGTTTGAACTCGCTCCCACGGTGGTCTCAACTGCCTCCATTGTCATCGCCGCCTTCAACTACATCATTTTGCCTCAGGACCTGTAGTATAAGTACTCAAGACTTATATTCCCATGATTTTGGCAGGGGGAAGGTCAATTGAGCTCGTACGGACATTACCAAGGGTCGACAGCCTAAAATCCTGTTTGATCCGGGAACTTATCGGCCCCAAAGCTTTTTGCTCGCTTCTACAAAAGTGCTTCAAAATTTGTAGGAGGAAAATATAGTGTCCATACACCATTTTGGCCATTTTACCCACCTTTAAAAGATGTTGTGGTCAGTGAGGGGAATATTTTGTTTGGATTGTTGCTTGTTGATTGCAATCGCTGTGATGATCGGCTTATCCGTTCCTCTCTCGAGTAGGTTGATTTTTTGAGCTAAATATGTCTTGCTGTGGGAAGCCCATGCTATTCTACGCGTGTTTTGAGGGATACTTCTTTGGCAAACGAGAGAACGACGCGCTGGTGTCACAGAGTGACGGGACGCGAACTTTACATAATACCTCCAATCAGATGATCAAGGCAATCAACAGACTACAAACGCGAGGTACGAGCTACTTCGTTTGTAGTGTCTGTCTACGAGAGACTAATGTTGACTGTGATCATGCAATACCGTGACTACGTCGTTCGGCGCGACGCGGCCGCGTATGGCGCTATAGTCTGCCCGACGATTCCAAGGTCTATCGGTGGCTTAAACCTGCTGTTGGCCAACCAAAAGGACACTTATCCGGGTGCGTGGATCCTTCCGTGGATATTTCTTACGTCTGAGAGGGTTATCAGTAGGGCTGTTCCCCGTACCGTATACCGACGGCTGTGATACGGGCATCACTCCGGCCGAAACCGTACCGTACAGGCAGAATCTTGGACCCTGTACGGTACGGTACCGTACCGTATTACGGCCGTATACGGTTATACGGTCTCATCCCAGCCAAATGGCAAGGATTGCCCTCAAAAACTTGTCAAAAGGGGAGCAATGGAGCTGGAATTTACCTACGATTAAAGGGATGCTGGATTTGGTTTGGTTAAAGCCTCTAGGAGACAACGATGGCCTCGGGACGTAGCGCTGTCATCGCGCCGATGGGCCGCCGACCACGACCGATGCCGCCCCGAGCTCCAAGAGCCGCCATCGGTTTCAGTAAATCAACTCGGCCGAGGTCACGGAACAATTTCGGCCCAAGTTCGGCGATTGATTTCATCAGTTGGTGCTTGATTCTACAGTACGGCCCTGTACGGTCCCAAGCCGTAGTAGAACCGTACCGTACATTCGATTTGAAACCACCCATACGGTACGGGTACGGCAGCCGTATATACGGCTTGGCTGACGGCCGTAAGACGGTTACGGTGAACAGCCCTAATTATCAGGCGAACCTTTGGCTGTTCTCGCGCGGGACTTGGGATTCACCTTCAGCACTCGCCTCCTGTTTCAAACCCAGTTTTTATCCATTCTCCCCGACAAGACGCTGAATTTCTCTAGATCTTAACCGCCGACCCTGAGAATTTCAAGACTATTTTATCGACTGAAGCCAGGGCTTCGAGAAAGGCGCTGAGTTCCGAAGAATTATGTACCCGGGACCGCTGCGGTAATATACCCTCCTCCTCCTCCTCCTCCCTTCTGGGTGATGGCCTGTTCGCTGCAAATGGTGATATGCTATCCTTGATCCATACTCTGATTATCGCTGACGTTTGGATGGAGGTGAAATGTGGAAGTGAGAATTTCTCACCGAATTTCACCACCTCTTGCTAAACTCAATCAGATTCCACCGCCAGATGACGCGCCCCTTCTTTCACCGCGAGCGCGTCAGCGACTTTGACACCTTCGACCTCCACGCGGAGAAGGCAATGGAGCAGATCACGGCGCGCCTGCGCGAGGGCCACCCCGTAGACATCGAAGTGCGATGCCCCTCCGTCGCTCACATTTGCGAAATTCACAACCTCCGTCCAGGACGTAATCCTGCGCTACACGCTGGACGACGCCACCTCGTTCCTGTTCAACCACGACTTACACAGCCTCTCCGCACTACGTCTCTGACAGAATCGCGACCGCGACCGCGGCGCATCCGTCGAACGTCTTCGCGGAGGCGTCCCACGAGACGCAGAGCGCCAGCGCCACGCGCAACCGCTATGGCGAGCACTGGCCTCTCACCGAGTTCTGGGTCGACAAGCTCGACGCGCCGATGAAGGTCGTGCGCGGGTTCCTCAACCCGATCCTGCGAGAGGCGGTCGCGAAGAAGCAGTCGATGGATAAGCTCCATGTAGGCGAGGAGAAGAAGAGATGGGCGATCTGGAGGTGCAGGAGGGGGAGAGCCTGCTGGACCATCTGGTGACGTGCACGGAAGGTGTGTACGCCCGCGCTGATGCCACTCGCCATTACTGACACGGCACAGACCACACGATTCCGCGAGATGAAATTCTGAACATCACCGCTGCCGGTCGGGATACGGTACGCAGTCGTTCTGCTTCTCGGACATGGGCTGAAGACACGGCGCACAGACGGCCGGTCTGATCACCTTCGTAACTTACATGCTCGCAGAGCATCCGAACGTCTTAGAGAAACTGCGGAACGAGATTCTCCGTGTTGTGGGCCCGGATCGGCGTCCGACGTATGATGATTTCCGGGAGCTCAAGTATTTGAGGGTGCGTAGCCTACACTCGAATCTGATCTGTGGCTTATAGTCCTTTCCTTTGACCAGGCAGTATTGAATGGTACGCACATTACCAACACGAGCCGTCTGCTCGACCTGATCACCGCCTGTCGCAGAAACGCTCCGTCTCTATCTCTCTGTGTAAATCAACCCGTCAAAAGTTCGGAATACTCACGCTATTCCCAGCCCCTTCAACCCCAGGTACCGTTTCTCCATTGCCCAGTCCGCGTACTTATCATGCTCGAAACAGGACCACGACGGTCCTGCGAACCAAAAACGGGCCGCCAATATACGTCCCGACCGGCGCCAAGTCTGGATCTCTTTCTCATTTGTCCTCCATATCCTGAAGTATGTGTGCCTAGGATTCTTGTATCGCAGTTCGTAATGCACCGCCGGACGGATCTCTGGGGCCCCGATGCGCTGACATTCGATCCGGAGCGCTTCCTGGATGAGAGGTTGCACAAGTACCGTGTGTTTTGCTCCTCTGTAGAGGGACGCGAGGCTAACCGAGGACACCCGCGGCAGTGGTCCCCAATCCGTTTATCTTCCTCCCCTTCAATGCCGGTGAGTTTCCTCTCCGGGGTGCAATATTCTGTTCGCGACGCTCACCCTCCGTGCAGGCACCCGGATTTGTCTCGGACAGCAGGTGCGCGCGGCGCCTCCCGTTTTCTTGCTGCGTGATTGAACGTGATGTGCCAGTTCGCATACCACGAGTCCTCTTTCTTCGTCGTGCGTCTCCTACAGACGTTCTCGACTATCGCGCTGGCGCCGGACGCGCAACCGCCTGCGAGCCGCCCGCCGGCGAGCTGGCAGACCGAGGACAAGGTAGGCTGGAAGGCGCACGAGAAGATCCGCCCGCGCTCGCATTTCACGATGTACATCGGAGTGCGTGCTTTCCTCTTGCGCTGAGCTCTCTGGACACTGATGGCGTCCTTAGGGCGGACTGTGGGTGCGATTGGGAGAAGCGAACGCAGGGGAGGGGCTTTGATTCGGGCGTGTGAAAACAGAAAACCCCGACCAGGAACGGCAGTATCGTGGGGAATTGGGGACGCGCCGGGCTCGAGGGTTCTGTTCAGCTGGAGTATTAAAATAGATGTCTTATACTAAATTCAAGCGACCTACGCACACATACCGCCGGTGTTTGTTGCCACTGCAGATCGCCGAGGCCTAAAGCAGCGCGATTTAGCGAACGCAGGCGAGCACTCTCCTTCCTGGGCTGATAGCGAGACGATCTGGTTGAGGTGGAGAGTGTAGTGGCGAAGTTGCGCCAGTGGAGACCCGGGATTAAAGGGAAGTAACCATAACGGTTAGTTGAATGAGCAGTGGGATCTAGAAATATTACGGGAGTTCAATGGGTTAATTAAAACCCGTCAGGCCAACGTTCGGACGAGTAAATAAATTCAATGGTTGAATCTGATGTTAGCGGAAGCCGAAAAAGTGGAGGGTCTAGTAGTGCGAATAGAATTCTCGCAGGAACCCGCCAATTTCGTCTGAAGTGGGGAATGAGGACGAATTGGCACTGTTCAACGGGAAAACCCACCGTGAGTGGCGAGCGCGTCGTCATCATCGGCGTGGACGGAACGAGGCCATACGGAACTGGGGGTTGTGATTCGGATTCTGAGGCCCTGCACAGCGAGCGCCTCAAACTCCGCCAGAAGCTCGCGGTGCGGGAGCCCCATGCGCCAGCGCACATTGGCATGACGGGAGCGCATGTGCAATTCTGCGCGCGTCAGAGCAGGTTGCACGCGTAAAACCGCGAGGAACGGCGCGTATGTCGCCCGATGGAGGTCGTCGGTGATCTTCAGGGTTCGGAGGTGCGGCAGAACCCGTGGCTGAAGGAATTGATAACGTGCATCGATGACACGCGCGCGGGCGTCGGGGAGAAAGAGTTCTAATGTCGTCAGGGAAGCAGCGACCGCTAGCTGCGACAGGAACTGGTCGTCGGGGGAGGAGAAGAGGTGGATGGCGAGGTGGTACAACCGACCCGCTGACCGAGACAGGAATTCCACGAGGTGTATAGAGTCCGGGCTCCACGAGACACGCACTTCGAGATGCTCGAGCGTGGGTATGTCGACAAGGCGGAGAAGTTGCGTAGGAGCTCTCGTCATCGATAAGGACCTGAGAGACGGCATCAACCGAGGGATTATAATGGCATTGAGAGTGATGTTCCAATAGCCCACTCCAAGATGCGTCAGGTGCGGGAAATGTTCACAGACGCGGAGGAAGTCATTAAAAGTGGACCTGTGGCTCAAATCGACAATTTCGAGTACTGTGAGCGACGCAGACATTGCAGCAAGATTGGGTAGGGCGACGGCTCCGGAGAATTTAAACGTATCCGATAAATGTAAAGCTTTTAAGTTTGGAGAGCAGTGTATCGCGTTGATAGGGAGTAACGTCGAATGATCATTCGAAGCAGAGATGGCCAGACTGCGCAACATGGGGAATGGGCCTGGGATTTTGTTAAAATCCGCTACGTCCTGGTTTGTGATTTTGAGCTCGATGCGACCCCAATGGGCAGAGTGAGCGGCAACGATTGGCATCAGGTCCTTGGGGACCTCGATGCCACCATCCACGCATATCAGTGCGATAGATACGGGATAGCCAGCGGCGCGAGTGAGCCAGGATTCCAGGAGTTCGCATGTGTGATCGCGCACAGGCTCCGCGTTAGAGATACCGAGAAGTGCCGGAATTCCATCGTAGGGATGTCCAGTGGGAAATTCGAGGTATATAGAACTCCAGAGTTTCGGAGTTGCGAGTGCTACAGCTCGCCACTAGCTGCACACCTGGGTTAACTGGAGCGGAGCCCGTGTTCGCCGAGGGCGAACACGGTGGTGGTGTGGAAGACAATAGACGAAAATCTGTGAAGTGAGCTCGTACGGAAGGTTGAGCGCCGAGGTTTGGGCCCCTCCATCAGAAAGAGCCATCGTGGTTGTCAGCGGAAGCAGAAGTGTGACGGTCACCGACGGTCACGCCGTGACATCCTTGCTTTCCTGCCACCACCACTGCACACACGGAACTGGCCTCTATCATGTCGAACGAAGACGCTTTTACTCCAGTAGATGACCTGTGGTTCTCCAATGACACTCTCATTCTCCGCGCAGAGGGCAAGGGCTTCCGCGTCTCCAAGTCGATCCTGGCTGCGCGATCTCCCGTATTCCAGTCAATGCTGGAGTTTCCTCAACCTGTTTCCGATGGAGATCAGATGTTGGACGAGAGCCCCGTCGTTCGCTTGCATGACTCTGCAGAAGATGTCGAGCCATTTCTTCGCGCCATCTTCGACTCTAGGTATGGCTCCTTTGTCGACAACCGCGGATTTAGGGATAATCCAACTCTTTCTTACAGTTATTTTATGCCTCCACCCGCAGAAATTGACTTCCATGCGGTACTGGGAATCCTCCGGCTCTCCCACAAATACGACGTCGAATATCTTCATAAACGCGCCCTTCGCCACCTCGAGACAGTATATCCGGTCGAAGCGACTGAATATCAAGCTATCCCTTCCAATAAACTTCACTATAAGGACGGGATCATTGCCCTCGATTTGAAAGCCATCCCCATTTTGCAGGAACTTGGGGCCACTTGGCTCCTGCCATATGCTTTTTATAGCGTCGGAACTTACACTCACAGTGACATGGTCTACGCCGGCGAGTGGTGGGACCAATTGCCCCTCGACACGAAGCAAACTTGTTTCGCTGTGCATGCCCATCTCGCACAAGCGGTGACAAGGATCGCTGGGTTCCTCGCCAACCCTTCCACGTGCATGGGGGCTTCAGTCTGCAATCCTGTGAAATTGGACTTTTTGAGATCCCGGGTGATCCAGCGCCGCTCCGGAGCCGAGCATCCGTTCATGGAATGGCATGAGCATGATTGGGATTTTTTGGGGGAGGTAATGTGCACCACCTGTGTCTATCGCGCACGAGCGGAGCACCAAATCATCGAGGCCGAAATATGGGACGAACTTCCGGCGTATTGCGGACTGGAGAGCTGGGATGTTCTGAAGGAAAAGAGACGAGCGGCGTTAGAGTAAATGGTTTTGTCCGCCCGGCGAAATTGATTTTGCTTTCAGATACGCAGCGCACATTGGAAGTCAAATCCCCGAATAAGCTAAGAATTTCTACTTTTCGTCCTCTCCATCGTCATCCTCCGGAATTCGACTCGAATATCTCCAGGCCTGCCAACAATTGAACCCCAAAATGACATCCCAAGCCACATCCGTGTACGACACGCCCGGTATCACTTCCGTGGCGCCAACGATTGCCGGGAGCGACGCTGCGTGCCCAAGCACCTGGAGCACGACACCCAGCACCACGGCAGACTTGTATCGACCAGAGAACACCTGCGCACGATGGTTCAGGATCAGCTGCAGGATGCCTCCGGTCATCCCCAGCGTATCCACAATGACGCGCGCGTTCCTCGACAGAATTTCTGGCATCTCGTCCGCGTTGTAGTCTGGCATGACGGGTGCAACAACATATCGCTGATTCCGACTGAGGGCGTAGTTTGCGAGCAACAGACTGCCGAATATCTATAAGGTGGGTGTGAGTGAGCCATCACGGTGAGGACGAACGAATACAAGTACCCCGCATTTCCACACCCAATCCGTGCGCGCGTCGAGCCGCGCGCTCGCACGTTCCTGGTGCGTTGTGCGGGCCCACCTGAGGCGCGGAACCAGCTTTGTCCCGTCCCGGAACACCTCCACGGGTGAGATGGCTCGAAGCATCAGGAGCGGGAGCGGCAAGTCGCCGTACACCAGCGTCAGGACGAGCGAGACAATCCCCTCTCCAACCGGGCGATTGCCGGCGATACTCGCCGCCCAGAGTCCGTTGCGGAAAACGGAGAACAGCGCAAGGAGGTCTCCAGCGGCGATGCAGAGCACGCCGGGGACGCTGAGGTATGCGGTGCTCGTCCGAGAGGCCCAGTAGCCGGTGTTCAAAAGGAGGAGGAAGAAGTTGGTGAGGACCCTATTGGCTAGGATCAGAGCGTGCACAGGCAGTGAGATTATTGACTGACGCTAGCACGAGCCGCAAGAGACGCCGGCGCGGATGCGAGTCCTTGTGGTACCGATGTCCGTGGACGCTGCCTAAGTAGTTCACGATGAGCGCTTTGGAGCGGCATAGCCGACACGAGATAAGAACCGTGAATCTCGGCGACAGAGTGCTTGATCGCTCGCGAGAACTCGCTGTCGGTGTAATGGCTCCGATGGGGCGGTGTGAGCTCCATATCACCAAGCAAAAACCTCCGCGGTGTAACGCTCGCGTAGGAGAGGTGCCATATTATGTTCATGGTGTCTGGCCCACCAATGAGTCATCCACTGTCTTGATCAAGCGGCTGAGGGACATACCAGAAAATGTCCGGTTCGCAGGAGCTATGTGATCTCTCCCGCCCGGCCTGCAATACTCGCGGTTGATTGGGACTGGCAGGATATCCTGCGACGATAGCATGAATCCAGATATCATCGAAGAAGCAAATAACTGACCTTCGGTCCCGCAGCGATCCGCAAAACATTCATGTATGGCGCATATGCGCTTTCTTCGCGGAAGCCGCCCTCTGCTTCAGGGTCCGGGACCACTAGCTGCACCATATTTTCCCAGTTGCCGTTCAAGAGGTAGGACCTGCGGCAGAAATTGAGGTGTGGTGCCCTGCCATCGGTAAGATGCTGCCCGCACTGGACGTTCGGTTAGTCTCTGTGCGAAACCTGATGGAAAGCCTACCGAGATGTTGCGCAGGCGCTCGTGTCTTTTTGAAAACGCGTCACGTCGGAACAGCCGCGATTCGCGGACGACGCGGGGTGCTGGGCGGAGCAGTGAGCATGAAAGTATCCTGTGTGTGGAGGATACATACCGGGTGATGACATGTGGATGCTTTAGAAGGACGTCGCCGTCCACCTGGTCGTCATAATATTCTTCGTATTCGAGGTCCTGAGCGGACTCGGTCTTCTGCGCCGGACAAATACTGGGGACCTCATGCCGCTCGAGCAGAGGTATTGTGATGGCAAATGAATCGAGGAGGGCGTCTGCAGGACGGCGGTAATACTCCGTGGGAGAGGTCAGCGGAAAGCTGGCAGTCGATGAGCAGGGATCATTGGTGTATGAACAAAGGGTACGCACGGAAAACTCTTGAATCGTGGCCGCTTAACGGGAGCGGGGAACCATGAAGTGAAGTTTTTGAAGTAGTCGAGGGGGGAAGGTGAGTGAGGGAGAATGATAAAGGATGCACGGAGATCGTAGTTGGTGCCCGGGAGGTTTTGACTGAAATCGTTCTGGGTTAGATTTGGGCGATGAATTTCAAGGGAGGAGCGCACAATACTTCTGTTGGGATTTGGAATGTCACATTGGCGTGGATATCGTTATCGGAGAGGCGGACTCCCCGGAAGACAATATCGGAGAAGACAGCCTTCTCGAGCAAGCTGATGTTTTCGTACCAGCTGACGTAGGCTGAATGAAGCTTGGCCGCCTCATCAGTCATGTTTCCTGAAGGGGAGACCCCAGCCTCAGAATCAGGCAAAGTTCCGGCAGTAGTCTGTTTCTGCTGAAGCAACCGATATTGCTCCATCTGCTCGTCGAATGTTGCTAGTTGCCAAACGGTCACCGCGATGTCGAAGGTGTCGTTCAGTCCGACGAGTGGTTGTACAACGTCGCTGCGATTGGCAATGTCGTTGATGTCCGTTTCTTCAACAAACCAGTCGCGAGGCGGAAAATCGTACAAGGGTGCCGATCTGAAAAGGCGGAAGAAGGAAACCAAGCGTTGGCCGATGAAGAGGAGAACGAGGGTGCCGATGGCGATCAAGATGAGAGTGCACCGCGATGGTATTCTGCGCCGTCGCAACTTGAAGCCATCCGGCCGTGTGGGTGCCTTCTCTAGCATCGACGACGCAAACAAGATGGTGACAGGAAGCGGACCCGCAATTGACTTTGGTCATGATCTGATCGCTTAGCCGGAGGCAGTGTTGATTCCTTCCAGCCGAGATGGTTGAAAAGGAAGGTTGAGCAAGCCTGTGTCCTTTGAATTTGAACATACTGCAGCTGAGCAAATAACGAGATCTCCTGTATCTTGCCGTGCCTATGTTGCTATCTTTTAATCTTCAGGCGTGGTGTGTGTGCCTGAAGGCCTCACGACCGGTCCTGCATGTCCCAGGCCAGCCTGTTGAATTGGGCAAAGCACAGGCGAAGAAGCTGGTCGTTGAGCAGGCCGTCTATTGGAATCATTAACTTACCAGACCTGGCAATGTGCTTTGACTTTCTCGACAAGCACTCGGAGGGCCAAACAACACAATCACATATTGAACGCACCCTAGCGCCCATGGACTGGGTTGATGCTCTAGATCCTGCGGTAATTGCCTGAGACATTTTATGTGTGCAGGTTCAATGCAGGTTGCTCGCATCTGGGTACGCACGCAGTGACGTGATCGTTTATCGGTTACACCCCCAGAAGATCTCCTGGGTCAATGACCTCCGAATTGTTCTCTCTCGGCTTCACATCCCAGTGGAGTTTGACATCTCATTGGAGCCTACAGTGGAATATGTTAAAACAGTCATGAAGAACATCAAATTGTCCATGGAGTCCTGGATTGACACTGAAATTGAATCCTCTTCACGTGTACGAGACCTCCTCATCGGTCGGCTGGAAATGGACAAGGACAGCAATAAGCTAGTCAAGAAAACCCTAGATTTCCGACACTATCTTCGAGTCAAGACATCAGAACATCGGCGCGCACTCACGCGAATGATCCTATCAGGCCATTCCTTCGCAATCGAGCGGCGAAGATGGAAGGAACGAGGCAAGAAAAGTGTCGCACGGGAATGGCGTCTATGCCGTTTCTGTTACATCTATATTGAAGACCCTGCACATGCAATGTTCCAATGTCAGCATGCTGAGCTCCTCCCAATTCGTGAAACCTTCCTCACGAAATTATCTGCCGAATTACCTGAACTTGAGGAAACACAGGACCCTCTCAAGTTTCTTCGTGATATTCTGCCTCAAAGGGAGATCACTCCTCTCCTGGCAAAATTGGCCTACGATGTGTTGAAGATCTTCGATGCTACGCCCATGCTCTGCGTGCATGCACCCGTGCCCAGCACGTAAAATTTGCAGTGGTCGCTTTTGCATGCACTATGCAAAGGGACGACATGCGACAGCTTTTGTGAACTGGTGGACTCCGGGGATTTACACCTGGGAGGAGAGAACTCTTCCCGCACACCAGCATATTCAGCTGGTGGGCAGGTCCCACAGGGTTTTAACCGAATGTCCTGCCATACAAGCGGCCGGCCAGTTCACAGAATGCCAGCGTCTTGCATGCTCTAACCCCTGGAATCAGTGTGTGCTCAGTTAGTATCTTGTAGATTTCTGTGAGGATAGCCACCCTTACAGTACTACATGTATGCTTTCCGTAGACTCGTCGTTCATGCTGTGGACCTGATGAGTATAATATAACCCTCCCACCCGGCACAACCTGGTTCGCTATTCGGCAATCACGGAGGGGAAATCATGCCGCCAGGTTGCCGAATCACCACGTATCACCCCTTTGCTTCCTTCCACTACCACGTCCCAACCGCATCCTATCATGGACGCCCGTCGTTGAGTCAAACTAGTACTGATCGATGAATCTCTCTCGAACCACAATCACATCTTACTACCATCTCACCATAACAGTCGCTCTGGGAGCGCCAATGTGGCAACCTACTAGGCAGGCAGCTCGTAGGATTCCGGTTTATGCCTGCTTTCTCCGGCTGTCCGAGAGAGATCTGCAGCTCCATGATCCACCTGACTGTGCTCAGTTCCTCCTATTAATTCATTATTGTCCGTGCAAGCGACAGATGCTCAGTACCATTCAACGTTAAGTGGCAGGTCTTTTAAAGTTTATTTTTCTAACCATTCCTAGGATCATCTCTGCTGCATAATCGGACACAGACGAAGTAACTGCTTGGCACTATCGGTCTGCGACACGAGACGTCTGCCTACTTAGGAAATTCCCCGGACTCCGCATGGCCGTGCCGGCAGCTTAAATATCAACGATCTGCAGCATATCACTTCCCACCATTTCTTATGGCAGACCCGAATGTGCGCCGCAACAGCCTGTGAATGGTACCTTGGTCTGAACCCTCAGCCTAATTAGCTGACATGCGATTCAGCTATCCGTGGCGCAACTATCAGCGTTTGCTCGAGTCCTTATCTTTGTCTCAGGGACCCAGATGAGAAGGTTATTCATTAGAATCAGGTCTGTGACCGGTGCTACTAACCGATATAAAGAACACCTAGGGACCTTCCCATTACAGGAACAAATTTCCCGCTGCACATACAATTATGAAACGTTCTGCCCAAGATGGCCGAAGCGAGGCGCTGCCCCACATGAGGTCCGCAGCAAGTCCGTACCATGAATGCAACGCCCAAATAATTCCGTGACCGCTACCACTGATATATTACCACGACGCCGCCCAGTCTGGGAGAGATTACGCTCATCACCTATTTTTACAAGGTTCCGTGAATGATTTTCATGAATTTGACAACCATCGCTGATTGACATGACTCGGGCGCCTTGTTCGGGATCCTATCCCCCCTACACCTAATAGTCGAGAGGGCTCCTGGCCACGATTAACTTTTTCGCATGTCAAGTGAATACGTCTACCAGCAACAGACATTCGAAAGCCCCGAGAAAGATACGCTGGAAATCGACTAAATTAGCTAAATTCCAAAAGCAAGGGCCCCTCGTCATCAAGTCGTCATTTGTCATTTTTCGCGGCAACGGCGCGGGTCCACGCGGTTCGTTGCCCGAATGCAACGACGTCTTTCCACTTTTCTCATGTTTTCCCTGGCCGCAGCTGTTACGTTGACTTCACCGCCACAATCTGACACTAAAGATAATATCTGCATTGGACGGTTCCAGTCGCATTGCTGCCGGTGATACATCGGCGGACCACTGATAGATCTCGCACTTGATGCTTCTTCCGCCGCACTATTGATATTTCCCACAGAGGTGGTTCGGACTTGATCCCACTCGAAGTTGCAAAGCATCACCGCGTCGCATGATCTTCCCGCGACAATTTTTGGTCGAACTGAGTGGCCAGCTCGGCATTGGTGCCTTCCATTCCTCATCTCAGGGATTTACTTGTTCCGCACGTTGGCATATAATCAAGACCTTGATTTCTGCTGGGAGGTAATCCATAGAGTCGCCGCAATTGGAATTGCGTAGCGTATGTCTCTCCAAATTTCGCCCGTCGTGTTCACCTGCCCGCAAAATGCACAAAGCGCGCCTGGGAAATTTCTGAAGATGACGGCTAATCGATATTTCACGGACGAGTCCGCGGCTAACACCGGGGGCCTCACGCTCATCTTTGGGCACGGAATTGGCTCTCGTGAGTCGTTCTCTTCTAGCGCAGTTGGCTCGAAAATTCAACGGGCTCGAAAACAGATAAAGAACAGTGGGAGCCGATAATCGAGGACATTTTCCGCCTGCAGAATTCGAAGGCCCTGCACCAGCGTGTGCACGAGGCGTGGGCCCTTGACCGCCAGAACCACGGTGACGCAGCTCTCCTTAATCGAGAGGAGCTGGCAGCCAGTAGAGCTGGCGGTGTATGTGAGCTCTCCCTGCAACTCTTACCGGGTTCGAATTAATACTCTGGCTGTAGCGGCATATGAATGGGCGGAGGCAATCGCCGCATTCGCGCACTCCCCTCGGATGCATGGGAAGCGGATAGTTGCGATTGCACACTCTGCCGCTGCCATTGCGATGCAAGTAACCTATGGTGTAACCTGTCCATCACACAGCTTATGACTGATGTATAAATTTGTGCAGGGTGGGCTCGACCAAGACGATGAATACTTATAGTGCACTTATCCTCGCCGAGCCAGCGATGGTTGCTCCCGAAAAGTACCATCCTTATGTGGAAGAAACAATCCTAGGGCTCTCCTCCGCAATTCTGGCACGACGGGACAGATGGCCCTCGCGAGAGTACGCACATGAGTGGTTCAAAGAACGTTATCCGTGGAATATATGGGATCCCAGAATCCTGCTGGCATTCACGGTACTGTGATTGGTTGCAATAAGTATTCGATGCTGATATTATTGACCCTCCAGACCCATGGGCTCGTTAATATGCCGGACGGCAGCGTAACGCTCAAATGCGACAAACACCAAGAGGCGACCGGCTACCCCGATACCCACGCCCATTTCGATTCGCTCGACCAAGTTGCTCGGGTTTGTCGTACCGTACCAATTCACATCATCTGGGGAACCAGGGACGACCTCGTCCCTGAAATCGCGCGGGGGACCATTTCGGATCGTTCCAAGGGACGATTCGTTGCCTCTATCACCAGAGTCGAAGGCGGTCATATGGTTCGTTTGCGATCTCTTACACGCCGGACATGTCTGACCCCACACGTTTCAAGCTCGCCCAGGAAAGTGCAGAGGGCCTCGTTATCGGAATCTGCCAGATCCTGGATACCATTAGTCCAGTTCCAGAAATACAACCCCATAGCAGGCTGTGATATTGTCGATTACATTATTGGGTTTACTGGGGACTTCTTACGCTCGCACTGTCTGATACCCTGTAAAATGAATGAATGTTTCCGCAACGTCTCGAGTCAAAGAACGAGGGACACGAGTATATGTGTTAAAGCAAACCTTCACACCCAGGGCGAGGAATGTAATTCAACTCGCGGAAATTTCAAGGACGACAGGTCCCTTTATACACGAAGCACACTCAATTGCCCAGTCTTAAATTTCTTGTCAACGACATAGATAAAACTCGAATAATCATACTCGCAAGCAGGTGTTAGGGATCCAACTTAGAATAAAGCTTCAAATACCCCGTCCGGTGCACTAAACCCATAAATATAGCATATTTTACTTACAGCAGCCTCATATCGCCACCGGCTTCATTTCTATGATATCGCCCCGACTGACGACGGTATCGTTGAAGTTCCCGGAGCGCGCCGCCGTGAAGCGCAGATGTGCTTGCCCGCTGGACAGCGTCGGCCCAGATGTAGACGGGGCGGAGCGCGAGTCGATCGTGCGGCCCATGCCAATGCGCGCCTGGATTAGCGCGTTGGCAATGCCGGCGACGGCGGGGAGCGGGATGAGCGCGACAAATTGGAGGTCGGAGTTGATCTGGTGGGTTATTATGTAGAATATCGCCCATATTCTGGGTGCGTGGTCAGTCAGTGGCGCGCGGGACGGAAGAGGGAGGACCGACGTGTAGATCGCGGCGCTTTCGATGATTATGGAGATGAAGTCCTGCGGGCATCTCAATTAGAAGACGGAACGCGAGAATGGCGTGGTCGTACGCACCCGCAAATTATTTCCCTGGACCGAAGACGATGCCTTGGTGATGTTCCAGACTTTCCAGGAAATGAGCCCTAAGTCGAGTTCCAGTTTTATTTGACACTGCGGCAAAGGACGTAATTACCGGTGGAGTAGATATTTGTCCTGTATCTCAGTGAGTGGGAGTACGCGTAGACCAATGACAGGAGACATACACGAGCGTGAAAACAAGACCAGGAGTCAAGCCTTTATCTTGAGCGATATCATCGACTTGCGTTGTGGTACGAACTGTCAAGATCAATGCAACTGCGGAGGCCTGTCTCAGCCCACTATATAAATTGGGAAAAAATTAAACCCTCACTTGTGAGTCCAATCAAGGTGAGTACGGGGAGGAGAACTACGAGCTTGTTGCGAGACCACACGATCCATAGTCGATATATCTTTTGCTGCGTGTGAGGCTACGCAAACGGTAGTCTTGCAATGAACGCTCACAATCATTGAGTCGGCAATTAGAATCGACAGCGCCGCAAAGATATTTTGAACAGTGGTTGTGATTTGGCTGTTATCGTCGAAGAAGGCCGGTGCCGCGGTGCCATCGCGGAAGGTAACGAAACCGATGAAGACTCGCGCCATGGATAAAATCCAGTTCTAGTTACGGTGCCCTGTTCAGCATAAATTTGCTTGAGATAGACAATCACACTCACCCCCGTGACGCAGATGAAGAGAACCACACCCGAGATAAAAACTGCGGATTTGTACAAGGGACCGATATGTGCTCTACTTTGGCGACGGACGAGCACATAGGTCGAGGTCACGTAAAGCAGAAAGTAGATTCCGTAGAGCGAGGCTCCAATGGACAGACCAGCTAGGTTCGTCCAAGGCGGGGACATGATGGAAGAAGGAGGGTCTCGTGGATTGGGGCTCCGTCGTAGTGGACCTAAGAATTGCCCAGTGGGAGGCGGACCCGGTGATTTGAGCGGATGGTGGCTCACGATGGAAAATTGAGTCATTTGTGGAGGTGAGTGGTTGATGATCATGACGGTCCAAATGTACCCGAGGTGGAAGCTGGGTCGAGATCTCCGGTTGGAAAGGATGCGAAAATGGGTGTAGCACCGCGATAGTTTATTGAGTTTGAAGTTGGCATACCTACATACACCACCCGCAAAAAAAATTAGACTGCATGCAATGAATGACCTTGCGATGACAATACTAAGAAATCTTACGGAATTTTGCAGCACATGGAACCGAGAAAGATGCAGCACGGTGAGAAACACCGGGAAGTGCATGAGGTCAATGGCTTCTCGATATGGACGGCATGGCAGAAGAACTGAGATCCCAGCTCAGTGAACAGCCCCAGTTGAATAGTGCGAGGGTTATTATTGGGTTATTACGGGAGAGTTTCAGCAAGTGTCTCTGGTTGAAAGTGGGGCCACTTCGATCCCCGGGGCAGATCCACCGGTCGATTATCGGCGAAGTTAATACCTCTTCATTGACGAAGTGAATAGCTCTCCGGATTCTGAGGCCGGTGGTTATTAAAATTTACGATCGCACGAGCAGAGTCATACCGTGGGCACATATCAATGATGTGTGGAGTACGACAATTCTCTCGAGTTGATCGTCGGTCTTGGGAATTAATTGAAGAATTCCACCGGTCGCCACATGCCGCTCACGTTTGATCATCTGAGCTGAATGAGAAAGAGACGGCAGCATCGAAGGGATGGGATCAAGCTTCAAAACCCATAGAATTTGGAGGTGAGTTCGTAGTTGATAGCCCCATGAGGGTGAGCTTCTCGCTTGAACATCTATCTTCGAGTGGCTGACGGGCGAATTGTAGATCCTGATCAACGCCGAAGCGCAAGGCAGAACTCGGAGGACCAGTATCTGGCCATCCTGTGGAAGTGAAGCTTTCCAAGGCCCCAGAAAGGCGCCGCCATCCCAGTAGAATCTCGGAGAGGTAGATGGATGAATGGTCTCCAGTAGTTAGAACAGAGACGAGGGCGTAGCTTGGGAGGTGCCGAAGGTGTTGTCATGGGAAGAACTAAATTGGTCCGTGCGGCCACGCCGGCGGCGATATCTTGGCGATATCAACATCAACAAATCTAGTCAGTGATCAATCAAAGCTTCCTTTGACTCTCCCAACGATGTCCTTCAACTCTCAATCAAGCTGCAGCTCTACATGGATCTCACCCCTGAGCATCGACGTCCGAGCATTCCGGTCGGCTATAAGGATCATCGCTGCCTCATTGACGTGCTGCCGTCATGCCTTCCAGCGGGAGCCACGATGTCCCAATAACCCCCCGCCGTCGAACAGTGCACATCCCGACCCCCTCAAAGTCAAGCATCTCGAAATTAGAAGATGAATACCTCAGCGTCAGACTTACCTCCAAGAAGGAACTCGAAGTTCATCTCCCGGTTGAGGATGACTTCCCACGTGGTCTCAAGCTCGCGGTCTTAACACTGGCGCTCTGTCTCAGCGTTTTCTTGGTTGCCCTGGTCAGTCTTTGAAACTTGCGTAAATGAATGGGCTTGTTAAATGTGCGTTTAGGACAATACAATCCTAGCCACCGCGATAGTGAGTCCGATGCACTCCTTCACATCGAGGGTATCGAATTTATGTCCCTATAGCCCAAGATCACCGACGAATTCAAGTCTCTCGACGATGTAGGATGGTACGGTTCGTCGTGCGTCCTCATAAGCTATTATCCTTTCCTGAACTCGACCTCATTAATTTTGGCAGATATCTCCTAGTACGCACCTCCTTCTACAGCTTATGGCTTGGAACTGAGGACTTCTCCAGGCAACCGCAGCCACACAACTGCTCTTTGGCAAAGTCTATACATTCCTTCCTGTCAAAGGAGTCTACATTGCCGCCATCTCGATGTTCGAGATTGGGTCCTTGCTCTGCGGCGCGGCGCCAACGTCAGATGTTCTCATCATCGGGCGCGCAATCGCCGGCGTCGGGAACGCTGGGATCTTCGCCGGTGCCCTCATCATCCTCGCGCACACTGTCCCCCTCCCGAAACGTCCTGTATATACTGGTTTGGTCGGCGGAATGTTCGGGCTTGCGAGTGTTGCAGGGCCGCTCTTGGGCGGAGTATTCACGGACGAGCTCACCTGGCGATGGTAGATCCTTGCCCTCTCCTGTTCTTTGTTTCATTCTTACAACCCGCTCGCAGGTGCTTCTACATTAATATCCCTATCGGCGCGATTACTCTCGCGGTGGTCATATTCCTCTTCCAAATGCCGCGCTCCGGGGCGGTTAAACCAGAGGCTATGACCTTTTTCCAGCGGCTCGCGATCTGTGACCCGTGGGGCACGCTTGCGTTCGTCCCCGCGGTTGTTGCGCTGCTGCTCGCGCTGCAGTGGGGCGGGTCCAAGTACCCCTGGAATTCCGCCCGCATCATGGCGCTGCTCGTCGTCTTCGCCGTCTTCACAATCCTCTTCGTGCGGATCCAGCTGTGGAAGCAAGACCTCGCGACCATCCCGCCGCGTATTTTGAAGCGGCGCAGCATCTGGAGCGGCGCGCTGTACGCATTCTGCATCGGCGCCGCGTTCATAATCGTTACATTCTATCTGCCCATCTGGTTCCAAGCGATCCGCGGCGTCTCCGCCGAGAAGTCCGGGATCGACAACCTCCCCGTGATCCTCTCGCTCGTCGCCGCATCGATCATCGCCGGGGCGGTCATCACGAGGGTCGGGTACTACACCCCGTTCCTCATCCTCTCCGCAATTCTAACTGCGGTAGGCACGGGGTTGCTGTGCACATTGACGGTCGCCTCGGACCACACGAAGTGGCTGCCGTTCGAGGTCTTGTGCGGGCTCGGCGTCGGGTTCGGGATGCAGCAGCCGATGCTCGCCGCCCAGACCGTCCTCGATCTCAAGGACGTGCCCATCGGCGTCGCAATCATCATGTTCTCGCAGACCATGGGTGCGCCGTCTCTCAAACTCTCTCACTCCAAGAACTAACTCGTCCTTCCACGCAGGCAGCGCGCTGTTTATCTCGATCGCGCAGAACGTGTTCACGAGTAAACTCGTTTCCGGCCTGGTCGCAACCGTGCCGGGCGTCTCGCCGTCCCTCGTCCTCTCCACCGGCGCCACTTCACTCAAGGACGCCATTGCGCCCGAGTTTCTCTCCGGTGTGCTGCTCGTATACAACCAGGTCTGTGCCCTCTCCTTGGTTTCCGGTCGATTCCAAGCTGACGGGATTCGCAGGCGGTGGTGGCGGCCTTCTACGTCGCAACGGCGATGGCGTCCCTCGCTCTCGTCGGCGCGCTGGTGATCGAGTGGCGGAATATCAAGAGCCAGGGGAAAGATACCGACGCGCCGATTATTATAGCGTAACACCCTCACTTTCTTTCTCTTCTTTCAACTCCTTCGTTTGCTGGGCAGCTGGGAGTCCGGACTCTTGTACGCATCGAGATGCTCATTAAATCAATAAATGCGGTGGCGGCATGCCGATGTATATATATATATATCTCCCACTTAGACACATTCATTTATTCATTCATTCATTTGGAACTTGGGGCGCATCACGGCGGCGTACATGGATCCGGTTGCCTGGCATGGTGATTGATATCCTTCAGCTTCATGAAGGAATTTAGTCGCAATGAAAGTTCTGTACACCGACTCTACAAGGTCGGAGTCTTTGGTCTATGAACCAGCAGCAGTGAACACTTAAACCTTTCTTCGACTGAGGCAACGGTGGTTTCGAGGGCAGATCGATTCACGCGTTGCCGACATACCTATTAATATTCCCCGGATCCTATTCGGTGGTGCTTATCATTGTTCAATAGAAATCCAGCATCTTCTCGCATGACAGGCGCGGAATTTCGAACACTGAGATTCAACTCCGACTCCAGGTCCACCTGCCAATGGGGCCGACCCGCTGGATGTACCGAGGCAGCGTTGCCAATGTTACACGAACAACATGGGCCATCGCCGGAGATGGCAAGATCACTTTGGCTGAAGGAATGCCGGTTCCTTCCTTTATGTAAATACCACCGAACGACGCATCAGGCCCTCGGCTAACGATTCCGTTAGAAATTGGAGGCGCTCCCACGACTGCTACCAGCTGCGCTCGCGTTTCATGTTCGCGCGGTAGCTTTGATCCCACTTGCCTCCATACATATGCATGTTGCTTCGAGCCCAACGGGGCTCTCGTGCTGCATTCTGTATTAAATAACCCCTTGGTGTGGTGCGCACGGCGCTCACCCCTCCAAACATGCACAAGACGCTCCTTTTCACGACATTAGCCTACACAGCAGTGGCTGCGCTCCAGCCCAGCGTCACAATTAATAACGGGACCGTGCGGTGCGCTGTGTGCGAACGACATGACGCCGAAGCTGCTGACGATTTTGATGATAGGGGTATTGATCTTCCGCAATTTGGGCAAAGTCTCTTCCTAGGGATACCCTATGCTCAGCCGCCCGTCGGGGACCTTCGCTTGCGCCCACCACGCTCTATGTGAGTCGTTCATTTTATCTTTCCCCCATCATGACGGGGGGAAATCACTCAGGAATACGTCATTTGGGGAGTTGGATGCGACTGCCTATGGAGCACACTGCTGGTCTCTCTTCACGACAGGTTTCGTAGGCCTCGGATCCCCATCGGCCTCGATTCCCCACTGAAACATAACCCCATAGGACGACAATTCTGGATTCAACAGTTCAGAAGATTGTTTGACGCTCAATGTGATACGACCTTATGGAGTTTCCGATAAGGAACCAGTGCCTGTCCTTGTGTGGAGTGCGTTCATTTAATTTTCCCGCTCTGTCAAGCCCCTGACTGTGAGACTCTCCTCAGTTCATGGCGGTGGTTTCGTGAGTCCTGAACAATTGCTGTCTGGAGAAACTTACGATTCAACTATGTATCAGACGACTGGTGGAAGTGTACGTTGCGTTTCATTGTGTCCCTGCCAAATTCACTCATGCCTATTTGGCCAGGCCGACTTCCGCTATAATGGAACATACCTCGTCCAAGCATCTGTGGCGAATGGGAAGCCGGTTGTATTTGTCTCTATCAAGTGCGTGTTGCATTGCATTGAAAGTTCCTCCTGGATTTCGTGCCGATTACAGTTACCGAGTTGCTTCCCTGGGCTTCTTGGGCGGCAAGGCCCTCGCAGACGAAGGGTCACTCAATCTGGGCTTGAGGGACCAGCGGCTGGCTCTCCACTGGGTCCAAGAAAATATCGCGAAATTCGGAGGCAATCCAAAGTATGTTTCTATCGTTCTTGCGATTACAAGGGGTTGACAGAGCTTGTGCTTTGGATAGCAAGGTCACGATTCACGGACAAAGGTTAGCTTTCGGCATTCTTGTACAGGATCTCCTTTGACGACGAGTACAGCGTAAGAGTGCACGCGAGCAGGTGTACATAGCAGTTCTCACCGTGAACTGGCAGGCCGGTGGCATCAGCGTGCATGCACAGATCACCGCATACTCTGGGCGGGACGACAAACTTTACAACCAAGCGATCGTCGAGAGCGGCACGATTGGCCAGTACTACAGTCAGCCAGATGACCCCGCGTACCAGGCTACGTACGACTCTCTCATTGCGAACACTGACTGCTCGACGTTCGCAAACTCCTCGAGTTCGGAGCAGCTCAGCTGCATCCGCTCCCTTTCAATCGACCAGTTTCGCCAAGCAACAGTCGGCCTGATAGGGCCGCTATTCGATGGTGACATGTTGAATGCGCCTGGCATGTTAGCGGCCTATCGGGCGGGGAATTGGACCAAGGTCGCGTTTCTCGTGAGTGAATATATTTCTGGCTGTACCGCGTAGTTACATCCGTGGGTAGGTTGGCAGTAACACCGACGAGGGAGTCAACTTTTCCCCCAGCGGCATTAACACCGACACGGATGTGAAGACGGCAGTGTCAACCCAAGTTCCGCCGGCCGCCATTGATGGGATCCTCGCCCAGTATCCTGCCGATCCATCCCTCGGGTGTCCGTTCAACACCGGCGACGGCCAGCTGAAAATCCTTGATCACGGTATTGTCGCGACACCGGGAGACCAAAATAAGCGCGCCGCAGCGATCATCGGGGATGTCTTCATGGCGGCGTGCGTACCGTTCTTAGCTCGTTTGATTGTCCGCTCTTAATTGCAGATGTAGGGGCCCCCGATGGCTTGCACAGGAGGTTTCGTCCCAGGTCCCATTCTGGAAGTTCAGGTGCGCGAGCCTTCTCTAACATCCCATCCTCTGTGTCAATGGAGGACACATAGATTCAACCACAAACCCTACGACGTAACATTCAGCATCCAAGACTTCGTCGGCCATTTCCTCGAGGTAGAGATCGGGGTCTACACACTTTATCCCCTGAACTGATGTTTCTAGGTTGCCTATGTTTTCAACACCCAAAATAACGAGTACGCTCAAATTCGGCTCGATTTGGGACTGATTTACATTAACCGCGAGTAGCACCGATTTTTGGCAAGTAAACCACATGGCTGCAACATTCCTGGGTCCAGGCGCTCCAATCGGGGATCGGTTCCTCGGTGTGTACATGAGCCGCGCGTGGGCCAGCTTCGCTGCGACTGGGGACCCAAACAACGCGAACGGTGAGCTAAGTTATATTGGCAAGACGGTGATGCTGACCCCGAAAAGTGACATCCAAAATCTATTGGCCGAAATACTCAGAGGGCGGCGAGAACATGGTCTGGCAGACACAAGGCCCTGTGTTGGAGAAGGATGTAGGTTCCATGAGACGTGAGATCATTTCGGGGACTGACGGACGTTTCTTTCGGCAGACTTTTCGCCAGAAGGAGATGCAATTTATCATGGACAATGTCTTCTTTTGATTTGCACAATACGGTTGTACATCGATTTTCGGGGACATCTCTCGCTTGAAACAACAACCGATAGAAGCCGGCTCGTGGATCGTCCACCTGGCTCAGTAGCTAGAGGAATATATCCGCCGCTGTAAAGTTCGCTGGCGGCCGCCGGTGGCCACCAGTGATTATCGGTGGCCATCGCCGGACGCTGTATGGCGTTGTGTGCCAACAGGCATATCGGGATCCACCAATTACCAGCGGCATTCGCCGGATTACCAGATCACAGCTCGCCCCTGAATTCCAGCGGAATCCAGTGGACGCCAATGGAGAATGCGGAAGTGAATATAAGAATGTGAAGGCATGGGACGTCCCATGCAAGCTGTTCAACGTTGAAACTGCTAATTGCTAGTTGAGCCAAGTTACTTCCACTTCGTAATAAAACTCTTCGTTAACCTGGGGAATGGAAGGCTTCACTACGAAGATGAGCCCCATTTCGTACGACAATTGATCATTTTATCCCGCCAAACACGTCTCTCCCGTTTCAAGTCAAAACAAGTCATTCTACGTACTATTTCTCTGTAGTTGGCAATGACTCGGAGGGACTGAGCGGTACATACGACAATGAATTCCAGGAGAGACTATGGATGAGTATTATCTAATGGGTCGTTCGAAGGCTCTCGGTTGACTAAGTTTTTACTGTAGTCAGGACAGGTGTCTTTCTATTCTTCCATTCAATTTACTTGCAAGTCACAATATTTCCTTTGAAGCCACACTTATGATAAGTAGACAATGTGGGAAATAGATAAAAGCCATCCCAAGCTAGACTCGTAACCAGTCTGCCTACGAACAGCAAAAAAATGAGGCAAGCTCTTTGCCGTAGGCAGACTGGTACAACTCGGGCCAAACAATCGACGGGCGCGGGGAGTTTGAATTTTTTGGTGGTGCCGATCACGGCATCATCGATTACGATCAGTTACCATCATTTCTCTTGTAATTCTGATCATTTTGGTGCACTCTTAGCAGGGACTTTGAAGAAATTCTGAAGAGACAAGATTCAAGTATTATGCTCCTAGATTGATCTCTCCCTTTTTAATTTCATAATCCGACTTGAATTGAGCACAGGGCGCCAGCGGGGAGAAATTTTCAAACTCCGCGCGCGCCTCGATCGCTGGTCCCGAGTTGTACCAGTCTGCCTACGGCAAAGTGCCTGCCACATTTTTTTGCTGTTCGTAGGCAGACTGGTAACGAGTCTAATCCCAAGCCACCGGATTCCAATTGGTAGCTCTCGAGTAGTTGCAGTCCGGTAGTATCCGTTGGAAAATGTCATGAGCCAATGGAACTCCACTGTGTGGGGTCAGTGAGGTCCAATGGTTTACAGAATGGGCGGTTACGGGCGGATACACTGGAAGCCAGTCATTTCCATTGGGGTCCAATGGACCGACACTAAGTCTTGGCAGAGGCCAATGCCGACCAGTGCCGATCGGCCAACTTGTCAGTCAGATGTGCCGGCATCGATGCCGGAAGTTGATCTGACTGATTTCATGACTCGGCAATCTCCCTAACTTTCAACCAGCCGCCTCCAGCCGGCGGCGAGGCTGGCGGCTCTAGCGAGGGAGCCGTAATTCAATCTGTTGCGTCGCTCTCCATTTTCGAAAATCAGCACTCACTTACGATGGGGAGTCGGGAGTGCTTGAACCATTCTGAAAAACCACGGGTGTTAAAGGTAGATACCCCTCGCATCAATCGCAAAGCATCAAACAGAGAGAGAACCTAGATATATAAAAACGCCAAACGAACTGAAACGCTTCTGGATTTGTGTAGACCTGTATATCTAGTTGAGCTCGCTCTCCCTGGGGATCGCCCAGCCGTCGTTCTTGAGATCGACAGTGGCGCGCTCCTCGGCGGCCCGAGGAATCACCCAGCCATCGTTGGCGTGGTCAACGCTCGCACGCCCAACCTGGAGAAAGGCAACGTGGAAGTCGCGAAGCTTTTCAGGGGGCACTCTAAGATGCCTAGTGGATAAGACGACGCACCCAGACTGGCTTCTCCCTACCGCCGTTCAGCGAATTGACGCTGCGCTCGACCTATAAATTCGTCAGTGCACGGAACATCTGCGAGGGAAGGGAGACGCACCCAGACCGGTTTCTCGTGTCCACCGTTCAGCGAGTTGACGCTGCGCTCGACCTATAAATTCGTCAGTGCACGGAACATCTGTGAGGGAAGGGAGACGCACCCAGACCGGTCTCTCGTGTCCACCGTTCAACGAGTTGACGCTGCGCTCGACCTATGAATTCGTCAGTGCACGGAACATCTACGAGGGAAGGTGGACGCACCCAGACCGGTCTCTCGTGTCCGCCGTTCAGCGAGTTGACACTGCGCTCCTGTTCAAGGGGCGCACCGAGGACGCAGAGGACGAGTGCGAGACAGATAAATTTTGGGCTGAGCATCGTTTTTGCGCGTATGAGGGGGTTTAAGTTCAGGGTGAATGAAGCTGGGGTTTTGACTCCTGGGCGCACCCAGGCGACCTTTATGATAGGCGGAAACGAAGCGGAAATCACCAAGCGGGATCCATGCAATCAGTGCGTGAAACCCGGGTTCAATTAATTCAAGTACTAATCAACTAGCCATAGCGGAGCAATGCGCATGGAGATTCGCGCCCGGGGCGCGCAGTCCCGAGCCCGAGGTAGGTAGGTAGGTAGGTAGGTAGGTAGCATTGCGCGGCACGGTCCCGCTTAGGAACCCGAGAATGGAGAGAGAGGGAGCGGAGTGGGGCCTAGTGGGGCCGGACCAGGAAAGGATCCGATGGAGACAGTTCAGTTCCTCGTCGCTTAGACAACGCGCCCATCACTCTGTACGGCAAGACGACATCCCGCCCAAACTTAATGTCCCCACTAGTTGGCCACTCTCCCCGTCCTTCCTCTGCTCTTCATGTCCTCCGCCGGGTACGAGATTATCCCCAACGACGCCCTCGAAGACGGCCGCGAAGAGAAAAACGCGCCTCCGCATCGCCGGCAATTCCCCCGCCTTGTCCCGATACTCGTAGCGATAATATGCATTCAGAGTGTCGCGTTCGTAGCGGCGGTTTATCGACGACAACCGGCGGCGCCCAGGCTATATTGTGCGTGCCCACCAGCTTTATTTTCTCTGACTCTGAGCCCTACATTCCAGCGCCCGTGCAACACCTTCTCGAGGAGACGATCACTATTTATCCGTTGGGTTTTGGGACAGATTTGTCCCCGTTCCAAGTCCCGTCATCCCCTGGGCTCGACGCAGCTTGGGATGACCTCTACAACTGTTCATTATTTCTCCTCATCCGCAAGAGACCGCGCGACTGACTCGTCTGCACTAGTCGGAATCTCCCGCATCCCCAAGGATGAGGCCGCCCTTCTGCCGAATAAGACCAGCCCGATCCCAGGCGATCCGGGTTTCTACATCGCTGAGCTCGACGTGTTCCACGAGCTGCATTGTTTGGTGCGCCCGCCCACTTTGTGTGACGTTCCCCGCTCATGAGCCGCAGAACATGATTCGCAAGGTGCGCGCCCCCACAGCGCTCCTCGAAAATACTAACTATCCCAGAGGCCCTAGATCCGGAGTACTACCCCGACTGGAATATCAAGGCCGTTGAGCGCGCGCGCGAACACGTCAGCCACTGCGTCGACTGGATCCGCCAGGCCATCATGTGCCACTCTGACACGAGTGTCATCGTGTACGTCCTCCACTCCATGTGAATATGGACATCAATTCCCCCCGTCGCTCACCCGCCGGCCTCTAGATGGCAGTGGAACACGCGATATAACCAGAGCACGCCCCGGGCACGCGTCCCGCACACATGCCGGAATTTCGAGCCGATACAAGAGTGGGGACGCCGGAACGCGCTGGTGGGCGAGTATAACGACACGGTGCAGATCGAGGACGACCTTCCGGTGCCACCCTACGTTTATTAGATCGATATCCGATCATATGGAGAGGGGTGAAAATATGTGCCATTTCCCCGTAAGGTGAAACTGACCAAGGAGCCAATCGTTCTGGAAGTCGCGTCTCTATCAGTTGATAGTGACAACTCGACGGTGAACAACGCTTTGCACTTCCGGCCACGGAGGGGATATGTTGCCCGTTCATCGCGTGTTAACGGAATTGAACGATTTCTTTTTAAAACCCAACCGTGCTCGCAGGCCACAGAAGTCATCGACCGTTGAGAATGAGTTTCCCCGTGCTGTAGTGTGATTATACCGAAGGGCTGGCGGTGAACCTTCGCTGCCTTCCTGATTTATGACCAATTAAGATTGGACAGGTATTTGAATCGGTCTTTCGATCATGGATATTCCCCCGAAATTCCCTTCAATATCAGCGCCGTCCATTCCTCAGCTCAGATAAGACGTACTCACCACATTCATTCATTCAAGCGACCCGTACGTTATGGGACTTGCTCGGTTCCGCGTCGCGCAATTTCGGCTGCTGGAGGAGAGGCAGCTTGAAGCCGGACGAATAACCTAAAGGACAACGGGAAGACTATAAACCTGAATGAACGGTGTCCTTGTGCAATCAGCTCTACAATGGCCCTCCAAATCTCACCCTGTGTATTCACCTGCCCCCAAAATTTCCAAAGCGCGCCTGGAAAATTTCTGAAGATGACCGCGGATCGATATTCCACTCGCGAGTCTGCGGCCAATGCCGAGGGCCTCACGCTCATCTTTGGACACGGAATTGGCTCTCGTGAGTTGCTCCCTGTGCGTGGATTCCCTGGTGGGTTAACGCCTCTTGGCCGTGCTCTTAACAGACAAAGAACAATGGGAGCCGATAATCGAGGAAATTTTTCGCCTACAGCATTCCAAAGTCCCGCACCAGCGTTTGCACGAGGCATGGACCCTTGACAGGCAGAACCACGGTGACGCCGTGCTCGCGTTAGCGGCGTACGAGTGGGCGGAAGCAATCGCAGCGTTCGTGCTGACGCCGGCGATGCAAGGAAAGCGGATAGTCCTGATCGGGCACTCCGCTGCTGCAATCTCGATGTACGTGCACGATCACGGACACTGTATAGAACCGTCCTTAAATTTGTGCAGGGTGGGAGCAACGAAACCAACCTCGATCAGTCCCTATACTGCCCTTATCCTGATCGAACCGGCGATGGTGGCCCCAGACTTGTTCCATCGCTACGTCGAGAAAACAATTTCAGGTCTAGCCGCCGCAATTCCGGCACGACGGGATACATGGCCTTCACGAGAGTACGCTCATAAGTGGTTTAAAGAGCGTTATCCGTGGAATATATGGGATACGCGAGTCTTGCAGGCATTTACGGTACTACCACTCATATCGGTGGCACGAGTGCTCGATTCTGACCCCTATTCCTTCCAGACGCATGGACTCGTCGATATGCCGGACGGCAGCGTGACGCTGAAATGTGATAAGTACCAAGAGCCAAACTGCTACCCCGACACATTCGCACATTTCGATTCGGTTGACCACATGGCTCGCGCCTGCAGTACCGTGCCAGTTCATATCGTGTGGGGCACTCGGGACGACCTTGTTCCTGAAATTGCACGAGGTTCAATTTCCGATCACTCGAAAGGAAGATTGGTTACTTCGATCACCAGGGTCGAAGGCGGGCATATGGTTCGTCTGAAATTGTCTCGGTGTTGTAAATGTCTCACCGACTGTCCAGCTTGTTCAAGAAAATCCGAACGGCGTCGCGCTTGAAATCCGCCGGATCCTAGACACCATTAATGCAGTTCCAGAGATGTATCCCCACAGCAGGCTGTGATATCTTCGTTGCCATTCTTCAGGTTGGAAGTCCTGAGGACTGCTCTTTATCGGCAAGCGGTCATGTGGGGCGGGTATTAAAATCCCTGTATATTTAATAATGAGACCAAGTACGAAGAATGCGCCTCAGTTGAGCGTTGGTTGGGCGTTGGGTGAACGCGCTAGCGTGGCCGCGCGCGCAGGAACCCATTGCGTCAAGACTATCTGTACTCAAAAGTAGCTCCGGGACCTCAATATCTGACCAGGAGAGTGTCATGACTAATAGCCACAAATTTAACCCTGTGGTTGTGGTTCAAAAGTCTAGGCCTAGACTCGGCAACGGGTATGCCGAACGCCTGACACGTTGTCGATCACGCTTGGATTGATCACGCAGTCACAAACAACCGCCATTCTTCCCATGCATGTCGCCAACTTGCAGCAGATCTCATTGGCCGTTGGATCTCTCTTCCCGTCGTTTTTTTTGCAGACTAGGGCAAGTCAGCACACCATCATGGTACCACCGGCCTCTTTTGTGTTGACATTCTTCGGATCGTCCGATCGTCGTTTGCTCAAATCGGGCGCGGTGTCGCCCAGTATCCTGACCCGAAGTACTGGATGGCTCCCCTGCTACCGACACCGTGGACCCGCTACTTCACTCTCAGGAGTCAGCCAGGCGCATTTATTCCATTCCCCTCTGTTTAGGCTCCGGTTCATTATGGCTCGTCTTGTGAGCGTAAACGTTCAAGTCCTTCCCTAATTATGGTTCCAGGGCCGATCTCAGCACGGGATTAGTTTGATTCAGCGGCCAGTTGCCGTCGATCACCAATTTCCCTGCTCTCGGAATATGCCTACCTACCTACCTGCTACAGCTTGGCGCCCTGCTGCCAGTGAACTCCTTCGCAATACTCACCTTCCCTGGCACGACCACCTCCTCCCCAGGAAGGCGAAGTACAATGCCGAGCCGATTACTTCAGACACCCCTTTTTTCGGATCGTGTCCCTGCAGGCGTAATATGTGTTTCGACACATAGGGAACCCGGCCCTCCCTATGTGTAGACGCCTCATAAGCAGTCCTCGACCACCTAGATCTGCGTGCTTCTTCCCCCCACGTTACTCACTCCTACGCTCGTTTTTTTTGTTCGACTCAGCACGATGAAGGTCGCCGCTCTTTCCACCCTGTCCCTCGTTTACATCACGACTGTCTCTGCCACGCCTCTGACTTCCCGCGCAACGTGCAGCAAGGGGCGCACTGCCTCCAGCTCATCTGTACGTCTTTGGCATCTCCCCCGAATATCTCCTAACTCTTTCTGCAGTGCTGCGTCTGGTACAACGTCCTGGACGATATCCAGGCAAATCTGTGAGTACTCCTCTTGTCGGTATTCCTGATGACCATTGATCGCCCCATCGTTTAGTTTTGAGGGGGGCATATGTGGTATGTGCGCTGGCGGTTTCTGGTTCTTATGGGCTCATGTGTGTAGGCGAGGATGCTCACGATGCCCTCCGAGTACGTTCCGTAACCCTCTCCATCGGCTCGGCTGAGACAGGCTTCCCTAGCTCTCATTCCACGATGCCATTGGATACTCTCCAAAGCTCACTGGCCAACGCAAATGGGGGTGAGTCGCTCCCTTGAATCTGAAGCGTCTCAACTGCTAATTCATTTGATAGGGGCGGCGGCGCAGGTAGCGGTTCATCATGCTTCTCCAGGCTAAAACTGACGCTCGGTAGACGGCTCTCTCATCAAGTTCTCAAAGACTGAGCTAGGCTATGGGGCGAACGTGAGGCACCAAACATTTTTCATCTAGCATCCCCTGACCATCCCATAGGAGGGTCTCGACGAGATCGTGGGGGACGAGAAAATCTTCGCCGACAAATACGGCGTCTCCTACGGCGACATGTGCGTTCTGTCGCGTCTATTCTTGCTTGCAATTTGCTCATGGCCGTGCAGGATCCAATTCGCCGCCGCCGTTAGCGTGCGGAACTGCGCGGGCGGCCCGCGCATCGCGTTCATGGCGGGGCGCCCGAACGCCACAGCCGCTGCGCCCGACAACCTGGTTCCGGAGGCGTCGGATTCAGTGGACAAGATGCTTGCGCGTGTTGGTGACGCGGGCCTCTCGCCCGAGGAGCTCGTTGACCTGCTGGCCTCGCACAGCATTGGCCTCCAGGAGCATATTGACCCCGTAAGCTGCCCCTCCATTACCGACGCAAAAACTTACCCAAGTCCAGACCATCTCGGGCACGCCCTTCGACTCGACCCCAGCCGTCTTCGACACGAACTTCTACCTGGAGGTCGGGAAACCCGTTTCGTACCGCGCAACGGATGCTCACGCGGCCTGGAAATAGACTCTGCTTCGCGGAACATTATGGCCGGGCTCTGGCCCCCACAATGGTCAAGAGAAATCTCCCTTCAGAGGCGAGCTCCGTCTCCAGTCTGACTGGGCTCTTGCACGGTGTGTAGTATTCCCATATCCAATCATCAGATCTTTGAATCAATGATATCAGGGACTCCCGCACCTCCTGCCACTGGCAATCCTTCCTCAGTACGTCCTCATCTACGCTCGGGTTTTTTCTCTTCGCTGACGATTTCTACCTTGTAGACAACCAGGACCGCATGATGGACCGCTTCGCCACCGCCATGGCGAAGATGGCGCTGCTTGGGCAGAACGTCAATTCGCTGCATGACTGCTCGGAGGTCATCCCGGCACCCACCCTCCGCAAACCCGCCTCCGCGAAACTCCCTCTCGGCAAGACGGTGCTCGATCTCCAACTCACCGTGCGTCCCGTCTCCAATAGCCGTTTGGTGATTCACCAATCTCCTAATTTCAGTGCCGCACCGGATTGCTGTCCAGTTTCTGGAACTTCTTGTGAGTTCCATCGTCCCTTGTCGATTATTTTATAATATTCATGGGTCGAACAGGCACCTGTAATGGATGCATGCTCCGCTACATTTTATCCCCGCAGTCGCTTTGGGACTTGCGGGAGAGATCGACTTCATGGACTTTGGATATTTATTGCCGACTGTCTTTATTCGTAATCATTATAATATGGGAGTGCCTCAGCCTTAAGCCTCGCCCATCTGCTCCACACGTGTGACCGACTCTAATTCCTGCGACAACAAGGCAACCCTGTAATATCTATTCCGTGCGCTCTTTCACGGTCTCCCAGGTCCCCACTGGCAGTTCGGAATTCATCGAACTTTCCACACCCGCGCGCTATAGCTAATGGCGTCGTACTCTGCTCATATTCGGGTGAAACAATCAGGGCCGATGAATCATTTCCAGAGTGCGTATTCAAAATCCGAAATCTTTGACATCACCGATGGTGACGAACCATTCTGTTTATGGCGACCACAGTGAGACGGAAGCGTGCTTAACTATCAGCGTGAGAAGAACAAGCCTGACGGTGACCCCCGTTGGGGACGTTGAATCTATATGCAGGGGAGAGTATACATATACAGAGTCGGAAATGCGCCGGAATTATTGACAATTGTCAAGGCAATTAAGTAACGTAGGAGGGACAAGAATGCAGTGGTCTGTGACCGAGGAATGTTCATCATGAATGTCCAGCCAGCAAAAATTATTGGCAGGGGTCCAGCTCACGCTGCGTCCCAGAATTTATGTCGTCCTCTTCTTCTTCGTCCTCGAGGGCCCCGCTGTCGAGTCTACGAATTCGCTGTACATCGCTTGTCTGGGAAATTGGAAATCGAGGTCATTGCGAGCCGAAAACCTCAACCCAGAGAACAAACTCACAGGGCACGCTCCGGTTCCCCCTGCGCGATTTTGTCTCTCGCAGCATCGCTGGCGAGGAACTGCTCGCGGAGCGCGGCCATGTGGGGGCTCGCGCACCGCGGGTGGAACGTCAGGTGGCGCTTGCGGGCGTCCGCGCGCGTGAAGGTGCTCAGGCAGCCGGGGCAGTTGTACCGCTTCGCGCAGTGCGCGAGCGACTCGCGGTGCCGCCGCATATCGGCCGCGGAGCTGCACTGCTGCGCGCAGCCGGCGATCCCGCAGTGGTACATCCCGCCGTCGTGGTATGCGCCTTCAGGGAGGAACGCTGGGAGCGGATGGGCGTCCGATTGCGGGGATGGTGGAGATGCGGGAGACGGTTCAATCTTGAGCTTCGCTCGAGTGGGGGGAGAAACCTTGGTGCGCGCTTTAGTTCGTTTGCGCATCGACGAATCTACGCTGGCTGCTGATTTACGCTTTCTATTGCGAAGGGGTAGGGCCGCGTCGTCCGGTGTCTTTTCCAATCGCGCCGGTGGGGGGAAGCGATCCGCTGAGTTGTCCGCAGGAGAGGCGGTGCGTTGTTCAGGGAGGTCTGGCGACGAGCCGGAAAATGAGGGATCATTGTGCAGCGGGATCCCAAGTGGCGGAGGGTCATCAATTTGGGACGCGGGAGACCCGTCACGGTACACATCGCTGGGCGAGACACCGGGGGACGCGTCTACCGCGTCCATTCTAGGGCTCGATATTCGTTCGTCGTTCGAAAAGAGATCCCGAAGCATGAAACAAGGGTCCATGGCCATGAAGTTTCTGAAAGGCGCGTCCACGGAGCCGACACAACCACCGTCCAACCGCACCTGAACACGACGTGTTATTGAATCATCTGCCATGGTTCTGAGAACGCACCTTATCAAGATCAGGCTGCCCCACGGGCCTTCCAACATCATCCTGGATCCCCAAATCGTCCCATATCTGCTGCATACGCAGCTCTCGTTCCGCAGCGCAGCTCACATCCCACATGTGTGCTTCATGGCGCAAATAACAGTTCGGATCGAATGGTGGAGAGGCGAGCCGATCCATGACGCCTTCTGAGTTCAGAGAGCGAATAATTTCTCGATGAACGATAACTGCGCCAAGGCTCGACGCGTGGGCCGCGTCCTCGTAGGCTCGTACTAGTAAAGGGCCGCCGACAAATAACTGGAGATCGTTGCGAGCACGCGGCGAGGTAGTCCTGGAGGCAAGGATCGTCAGTTGACGCGCGAAGAGCGAGGCATATTGCAGGTTATTGTTTTTTACACGGAGCCGAGCAAAGAAAAGGAGGAAAAAGATGGTTTTGTTTGGCCATGGGCACAGCCACGTCGGGCGCTTTGTGTGGCGTTACACTTTGTTTTGAGTTTTGCGAGGGGGTGGAAAGCGTACTTCGCGCGTTAGCAGCATATTATGCGAGTTTGTCGTTGGCAGCAAACTGCAAGGCTCGCTTGTTGTACACGTCTGTTTCTTCATGTGCATCCAAGACGCGGTTGAATCGAAATCTTTCGTCGGGTTCGTCGTTCAAATATTACAGGAGTAATCTACAGCTACCCGTTACACGCTCGTCCATTCTAGTGATTGTACAGTCCTTGATTGATTACAGTGCTTGAGAATCCGTTCCGACAATGCTAGAGGAAAAGAGGGAAAGGAAGGAAAATTGCGCCCTTGCGCTCTCGTGCAAGAAAAGGGGAGACGACCCCATGCCGAAAGAAACCGCCCTTTCACTCACTCTCCTCGTCGTCCTCATCAGACTCATACTCCTCGCTCAGCCCACCCGCACCTAAAATCTTCGCGCGCGTCTCGGCGCGTGGCGGTGCGCGGACGAGGAAATAGCGGTCCCCGACGCGCCGCAGGGCATCTCCATCACGGAACCCGCATCCGGGCGCGAGCACCTGATACAACATCTGCCGCACCTCCCCGCCACCGAGGCCTATGCCCCCCTCGCCATCCGCATCGGGTGCAAAATCGTGCCACGCACGCACAAAGAGCGCCGCGCACGCGCCCGCGAGGAGCACGCCGACAGGTGGGTCTACGTACGCCGCGCCCGCGAGCGCTGCGAGGAAGATCGCGACGTGGAGGTGCGCGACGGTCGCCCAGTGGGCGAAGGCGCGGATGGGCGACGGAGGTGCGTGGATGGGGAGGACGCACGCGAGGGCGCGGTGTAACAGCCGAAGTGGCGTGTTCCTGGGCGTGGGCGCGGACGCGGGGAAGGCGAGCGCGTGGAGGTGCAAGGGGCACAGTAGAATCGCGCCGCCAACGAGGATGCACCACAGGGGAAAGAGGACGAGCTGCAGGGGGAGGAGGTGCGAGAGCTTCGGGAGGGTGGGCGCGTCGAGGTAGGAGTCAGATTCGTAGTCGTCGTCGAGTGGAAGTGCTGCGGTATCGCCGGTGTCGAGTGCCTCGTCGTCCGCGTCGAGTGCGTTATCCTGCGAGACGCCGTCGGTATCGGTGTCGCTGAGCGCATCGGAGGCGGGCTCGCCCGTTATGCTGTCGTTCAGATCCGAGTACATGCCCTGGCAAGGTTATCATCAGCCGAAGTGGCTTATGACTACGGCAGCACAACTCACCTTGCGGTGGCGGAGCGTAGAGTGCGGGCGGGGTGTTAATTCCGTAGCGCTCGCGGTAGGTTCGCCCTCGAACTTGAACGGGATCGGCATCGAAGCGGGGGAGAATATGTCACGGCGCAGCGGCGGACGACCACGGGGCGTCTATGATGAAATCTCAACTACGCGATGTCTGGCGGAAGGAGCGCACTCACGGTGCGTATGATAGTTTGCGGCGATCCATTGTTGTAGGTCTCTGAGATAGGCAACTCGGGAGTCTGCACTCTCTCTACTTCCATCGGCTCCGACGGCAATTCAGGACTCGCAAACGACATGAGATCCGGGGATGGGAGCGACTCGGGCAGCTGCACAGGTACATGGTAGACCTGCGTGAACATAAGTGAGCTTATATCGGCGCAACTGGAAAGTGCACGGACACGTTCGACGGAATTCGAGCGCGCGCGGAGAATGGGTCCATTTGTAGCCGTCTACGAGCGAATTCAGCTAACCTGGAAGAGCGGGGTGGACACAAACTTACACTCTTGGTCGCTTCCTCGAGAGCCTTTGAGAACTGTCGCGACAACGATACGCGACCCAACCTCGACCGCCAGTGATCTGCTCCCCGCTCATGCGTCTCGAGCCCTTCCAGTATTTGCGACGGTCCAGAAGAGAGCAGCTTCCCGTCGATCGCGTCAAAGTTCAGAACGTCTTCATCCGCAGGGGTGTTTAACACCGAGGCAAACGGCGAGTCTGCTGACACCGCGCTGTCTGCGGAGTCGTTGCGACTCATCAAGACTCCGTTCTGCTGCCCCAAATCAGATATGGCCGAAACGCCTAGGCGAGAATGAAGACTACTCGCCGGCGACGTTCTGTCCAGAATTTCTGCCATTCTGCGTTGCTGGGCGCGCGTTTGGATTGTCTACCGTGACCGTGAAGAGAAAAGGAATAGGCGCCCGTCCAATCAAGACCAAGCCCATCAGCACTGCCACCACCTGACTTGCCACTGACCCGTCATCTTCACGCTCGCAAACTCACCCACCGTTTACTTCAGCATGGAGATCGGCGAAGAGTTGAAAAAGATCGACGACCTATGGTTTTCCAACGACACAGTCATTCTACGTGCAGAGAATACGATTTTTCGCGTCACCAAGTCGATTCTGGCTGCGCGATCTCCAGTTTTTCAGGCCATGTTTGCATTGCCTCAGCCGACTTCCAATGGGGACCAAATCATGGACGGAAGCCCTGTCGTCCGCCTCCAGGATTCGGCGGCCGATGTAGAATCTTTTCTTCGAGCAATTTTCGATTCCAGGTACACGTCTGTCCATAGCCAGATTTAGACGAAGTCTGACCTTCCCTCAGTAACTTCATGCCTGCCCCTGCAGAGGTTGATTTCCACGAAGTTTTGGGCATCCTGCGGCTCTCTCACAAGTACGACGTCGATTATCTTCGTAAACGCGCCCTCCTCCACCTTGCATCCATATATCATCTCGAGATTAACCAGTGCCAGGACCGCACCCTTTACGACAACCTCAATTACGACGATGACATTGTCGGTCTCGCCCTCACGGCTATACCCGTCCTGCACAAAGTCGGCGCCACTTGGCTCCTCCCATGGGTATATTACAACGTCGGGACCTTCGATATCGAAGAAGTAATTTCCGCCGGCGAGGCGTGGGACACGTTACCCGCGGACATGCAACGCACCTGCTTGCTAATGCATGGCCATCGCATCGGAGCGACCAAGAGGATTTACCAATCCCTTTCCCACCCCTCGACGTGCCCATCTTTCGAATCTTGCAACTCCTTCAAATTTGGCTTCCTCAGGCGTTGCCTGAATAAATATGGTCCTGATGGGCTGATCGAGTTCGACCCGCTTAACAAGTGGCCCGAAAGTAGTTCGTACGGATGGAAGGCATGGAAAGAAGAACTCTGCCATGCCTGCTTCACTCAAGGGCACGCCAACTACGAATCCGTCTTCGCCGAGATATGGGACGAGCTTCCCGCAAACTGTGGACTGGAGGATTGGGCTACACTGAAGGAGATGCGAAGGGTAGCGTTAAAGTAGACACTGCGTGGTGGCACAAAAACTTTTCTATCCAGAGTCGTTTTTCCCAACCCAGACACCCCTCGGACGCCATCTTTGCCAGAGTTTCAGCACATATGATCAAGGCCTCACCAGCGAAAAATTGAGGCCCAGAGCCGAAGTGAATTCGCGCTTGTATGCTCGCGTAACACAAAGAAGGCGGCGTCTCTTCGAATCAGACCAGGGCGTGTGCCCCTAGAACGGAGAGGAGATGTTACCGCAGTGGTCATTGGTTCCCTTACTGATTTCGTTCAAAAGCCACCAGATTCTTCTTCCCGGGAATATCTTCGTGTAAGTGTGTTTTAAGGATGAGAATGAGGCCTGGAAGCGAAATGGGTTCGCATTTGCCTCCCTCAGTCCTGCGTTTGAGCCAGAAAACCTCTGTTCAATTCAAACCTGGGTCGTAGTTCGGGACACGAGTTCTCCCTCTCGTGTCGACTGTGGACAGGATGCAAATGAGTTGGGTGAGATTTCCAGCAAGAGGCTAGCGCTCGGAAGCGAAGCGGGTTCGCACTCGAATGCGATACGCAGAAGAGCGCTGGCTTTCTAAGCCACCGGGTGTCTGTTCGAATCAGACCTGGGCCGTCTGTCGGTCAACCGTTCTCCTGCTGGCTCTCTGCGCGCCGTCACGAGCGAGCAAAGCGCCACCGCCTAGAGCAGTTCGAATTCACCGCCGCAAGATCATGCCTTGTCTCGGCGCTGGCTTGTGTGACATACGGCGAACAGCCATGCACGATTCCCGGGCATGAAGATCCCCAGATAAATAAAGATATACGGACGGGCAGCAGAGCGTCGTCTCGAGAGAAAAATTTCCACATTTAACGCAAGTCATGATAGCGAGTGATTGCATGCGCGGATGCGGCCATCTGACAAGAGGAGGTTGTTTAGGTTTACGCGTTATTCGAGCAGCAGTATTGGAAGCTACATTGGCAATCGATTCCGACAGCAGCTATGACCTCCCTGAATTCTCCCACAGAACGCGGAGCCCAGCAGCGTTTTTGGTCTCGGGGCGGGCATCGAGGTCGTACGCCCAGGGGCTTATGACGCCGTGAACGCTGCGCGCCATGAATAACTCGCCTTCCTGAGGTCGCACAACCCGCGCTTCGTATCCTTGGCCATCAACATCCACACTGGCCTCGACGGGCTCCACGAATTTCAAGATGCGCATGTGGACCACCCTGCGGCCAGCGTGCATTGTGTGCGTCGAGGGCTCGAGGCGAGCGATAGCCGACCCTGCCAGGTGTAAGCATAATCCTCTGGTTGTCGCTATGGAATTGCGAGACAGACCGGTCCATGGAAAGAAGTTCTTGCCGCTTACCCGGACGAGATGCGTCAAGTCCAGCGGGTGGAGCGCCGTCGGTCCCACGACAGTGAGGTATATTGTGCTCGAGAAATTGACCAAAAACGGCGAATCGACGCGAAACAATAGGTGCTGGGGGTACGTCGAGCCCGTGCCCCCGAACATGGTTTGGCAGCGCAAGAAGTGCTCTTGAGTCGCCAGGTTTTCATATAGGAGCTGCTCGCGAATCCACGCGTATGACGTGCGGCACGCAACCTGAGGTAGGATTATCTGCCATGGGAACCCAGACGGCGCCAGTAGATCTTCGCCGCGGTCGAAGGAAGATGGCTCCGCGTCCGGTGTAACGCGAAGGCGGATACCGCCTGCCAACGGCTCGCCAGCCGGGTCAGCACGGTAGTAGAGAAATCCCCGAGCGTGGTCTGGAAACGGAACATGCGCAGTGCCTTTTGAGGGACTGGGACCAAGACTTTTACGCGCAGTCTGCGCATAGTGGATGCCGTAGATACGGGGGCTACTTGCGGCGGGGAAACTGACCGCGGCAGTTACTTTGTGTGACAGATCCAGATAGTCTGTGGACTTGATGAGGGAGGGTTTAAGAGTTGAAACCCACCGTCTACGTCGGGTTCTGCGGCGAATCCTGTAAGCCAAGTCGCATGCCAATGACTTCGGAAACACGCACTGCGGAGCTTTGTTCGGCTCGATATGGAGAGAGTAGGGACAGGACCGTAAAGGAGGGAGTGCGAAATGAAGGGGCCGTATTCGTCGCGCCGTCGATGAACAGAACTTGAATGTCTTCATCATGGTCAGAGGCAGAGCGATATTTGACGGCGTTTGGCCTCAGCGCCAAAGAGTTAGGTCACGTCACGGTCACCATCTCCGCTCAGCATTATGTGAATATTTAGTGGATGTCCTTTCAGTTGAACCGGACGCTGACAATGTTAAAGCTGTGAAGAAGATATGATTTTCGATATCTGACGAGAAAATCCGGTATGAGGAGGATCGACGAAAGTAAGTACGAGTTCAGTTTAAGTACAATCAGGTCCAAACTGGCGGTCCGGGTCGCATCCCACGGCCGTAACTGGTGAAATTACATCCTGAGAGCTCCGCTGAACGCAGCGCGACTGTGAGGAGATGAGGCGTCATGGTAGTCGGATATGTGCTGTCACGTGTTGGTGATGTCGGGCGTGTCATATACAAATGGGCTGCGACGTGTTGGCAGGCGGGGGAGAGATTCAAGCTAGATTCCGGAGCAGGAAAAGCGAAGAATGGAGCGTAGAGTGGTTTGACAATCAAGGGATATACTTCTGATTTGAATTCGTCTTGAGAGGATGACTGAGAATGAGGACATGAATTCGCGCAGACGATGCTCACTTTGCACACTTATGCCAACGCGACTCTTCCCTTTTCCCGGAGAACAACCCACTCATCCAGTCCGCAAATCCCCGGGAGTCTTTCCCATATCCCGGTGAGGATGAAGTCGTGCTCTTCTCGCGCTCGAGTGAAACAATCTGGACAGAGCTGCGTTTGGAGAGAGTCCCATTCTCGAGCATCCCATTCGGACATCGGGTCCTGATCAATCTGGTCCGCAGCGTGATCCCATACGCACGCCATCAAAGTGTCGCGGCGGACCGAATCGCAGGGATCTTGGGATATGCAGTTTGCTGCGGAGGGCTCGAGGATTTGGAGGAGTTGATACGTCCACCGGACCATGTAAGGATGAAGGAGGAGGCAGGTCTGTTTCGTCTCCGGGGACAAATTACTCCATGCGTCGCCGGCTGAAAGTAGTGTTTCCGCGGGGTATGTTCCAACGCTGTAGAACGCGCATGGAAGGAGCCAGATGGCCCCAACTTCCTGTAAAATAGGAATTGCCTTAAGGTCGAGGGCGATAAGGCCGGACTTATAGTGGAGATTGTTTGTTAGGATAGCCTGGTAGTCAGTAACTTGGGTAGGATATACTGTCTCGAGGTGGTGAAGGGCGCGTTTATGAAGATAGTCGACATTATATTTGTGTGAAAGTCGGAGGATTCCCAGCACTGCGTGGAAGTCGATCGCCGCGGGCGGCGGCATAAAATAGCTGACAAGAAGTGAGAAGATGCTCGTATTGATATGACCTGGAGTCGAATATGGCATGGAGAAACGCCTCGACGTCTACTGCGGAGTCGTGAAGCAGGACTACGGGACTTCCATCCATCGTGTCATCTACATCGGACGTCGGCTGGGGAAATTCAAACATGGCCTGGAAAACTGAAGATCGTGCAGCTAGGATCGCCTTTGTGACACGGAAGCCCCTGTCCTCGGCGCGTAGGACGACAGTGTCGTTTGAAAACCAAAGGGCGTAAAGCCGTTGGCGTTCGACATGGCGGCGGCCAGCTCGTCAGTTCCGTTCGTGCGGTGGTGGCAGGAGAAAAGGCGTCACTGCGTGACAGATGTGACCATCACGCGGCTCATTCCTTGCGACCGCGATGACTCCTTGCGAAGGAGGGGCCCACACCGCGGCACTCTCGCTCCCATACGAACTAACTTCCCAGATTTTCATCCATACGCTTCCCCTTCACGCTCGTATCCGTCCAGGGCAAAAACGGGCTCCACTCCAGCTGGCCCAGGTTTGTAGCCTGTGGCGCGCTGTAGCGCTTGCAACTCCCCAACTCTGGAGCTCTATATACTTGGAGTTTCCGACAGGTGGTCCTTTCGATGGCATCCCGACACTCCTCGGCATCCCGGATACGGAGCCCGTGTGCGATCACACCTGCGAGCTCCTGGAATTATGGCTCCTTCGTGCCGCTAGCTATCCGGTATCTATCTCGCTGATATGTGCGGACAGTGGCATCAATCTTCCGGAGCCATTGATGGCAATCCTGGCCGACCACGCGTCTCACTGGGGTCGAATCGAGCTCAAAATCACGACACAGGACTTTACGGACTTTAACCACATATCGGGCCCCTTCCCTTTGCTCCGTAGTCTCGCCATCCGCCTTACAGATCACTGTTCAGAATTTCCTTCTGTCACAGCATTTCACTGTTCCCCCAACCTCAAAAGCTTCCATTTGTCCGATGTGTTTTGTGAAGCTATGCCCCCACCAGATCTTGAATCGATCCCAGTGGCGCTCGTAGCACTCGAAATCATCGACTGGAACCCCACATCCTCTTTCGATGACTACTTACGGTCTTTTGAACAGTTTCCAGACCTCTTGCACTTGAGGCTAATCGGCCCGAGATATTGGGACATGATTCCAAACGCCGTGTCGCCCCACCCAGTGCTTCGGTCTCTCAAGTCCTTGTCGCTCGGACGTTCCCCACAGTTCCTCCATCTAATCGACGTCCCCACACTCGAGCATCTCGAATTCCCTTTGCCGTGGAGAAGCTTAGACATTACACACCTCACAAACTTCCTGTCCCGCCCTGCCAGTCGGTTAAACCACCTCAGCCTCCACATCCAGTTCCCAGATTGGGAGCGGCATCTGACGCCCCTAGCGGCGGCCATCTCCCTGGCCACATTAGAACTCTACTACGCCGCCGTCCACGGCCCTTCCCGCAGCGCGCGCTATCAGTCCCTGCAGTCTCTTCTCCTGGGGGACCTACCGCATCTCCGCAAGCTGAAGATCACCGATGCCCGCCACAGGGCCAACTACACATCATTCCTGCGGCTGTTGGACGTGCAGTGCGTTCTGACAGACGCAGAGCTTCACATGCGCCCTCGGCATGCCCATCTGCGCATACCGCCTCCCACGCGCGCGCTTCTTGGGGAGTTCGAAGCTGCAGCGGCGCAGGGCCTCAGAATCCGCGTCACGGCCCCAAACTTCGCGTGGCCTCATTATATAGAAGATGGCGATGCGCTCGCTAATCCTGGTGGGTTTTCCTCAACCAGGCCCAATTGGTCCTCACCCCCTCTTCCAGAGAACGACGTCGGCGGGTTCCTGCGAGCATTCCATTCAACCTAATAGTCGGTCCGGTAGTTCGCCCTTGTTTACACAACTGTTTCATTACTTATAATTATTCCGCGCAAACAGCCGGGCAAGTCCGTGGCGAGCCGATACACATGAGTGTACTTTCGACCTCTACAACTTTTCCTCGATTGAGGACATTCGGGTTTTGGTAGCCATTCCTGAGGAACTTCCAAGATATGGTCGCTGGTATTTCGATGTCAAAGCGAAGTGCCACAGCCTTCCAGTACATAAAAAATGACGTTTCAACAATTTCACGGTGCCGTTTGCTCGCAGCCACCGTGGCGTTCAGTCTAAACTCGACGTCGCACATTGCCCTACGAACTTTCGTCTCAGGTCTTTGTCCACTGCCTTCAACTTCCCCATCGTGGCCGTCTAGGTTGAAAACGGGCTCCGTTGCGGTTGGGCCAGCTGTGCAATTCCTTCACCTGATCGACATCGACGATCCAGAGAATCAAACAACCCTGCTCATAATTTCGGGAAGAAGACCTCACACTCCGCCTGGTGGTCGCGACCGTCGAGCGGCTTGTGAATTTTTAGACTCAGGACTGCCAGCCTGTGCCAGGTGAATGTCAATTGAAGTTAGAAATGCATGAGAGATCAATGAGAGATATGCAGATTCCGAGGCGATGGACGAGAGAAAATACGCATGGAAGCGATATTCGCATTCGGAACCAAAACGAACCTTAGATGCTTCGACTAGTCCTATAACTGACGCAATTGAGACTAGTATTCAGAGTTGTGTCGGTCACATGGAGCTGTGCGATTCGAATCATCCGATGTGACGAGACCGTGACAAGCGTCTTCCTCCCTCTACTTCCACCTCCATTCCAGGATGGATCTCCAACCTGCGCTACCTGTTGAGCTAGAGAGGGAGATCTTTGAAATAGCAGCACTGAAGCACCGCGGTACCATCCCCGTCCTCTTGCGGGTCGCTCGCCGCACTTTGATCTGGTTCTTATTCCGTGTCTAATTTTGAAAACGACTGAATGCGACCCAGGATCGAACCATATCTGTACCGAGTCGTCCGCATCAACACAGAATATCCGTATTCCGACATGGCGCGCGCTATCTGGAGGATCAAAGAGTCGAAACCGCCGAGTTTCTTCCGCGACACGGTCCGTCACCTCGCGCTGGATCTCCCCATAGTGTGGTCCGTGGAAGATGTAATGGAGGTCCTACAACTCTGCACACGGCTTGACAGCTTCGCCCCCCTGGGGCGCTTTGCGGTTCCTGCGGTCCTCGAGATCCTAGCGGACAGTGGCGTGCAGCGGCTGTATGTGCCTCTGATGGATTTGTTGGTGGCATCTAAGCTGGACGGGGCCAATCGCATGAGTCTCACTCACCCATTTTTCTCTTCGATCACGCACCTCGACATCCTCGGGGGCGTTGAGCCGTGGATCGTTGAGCAGATCCCGTTGCTCCCCGCCCTTACCCACTTGGGCGTCTGCGAATGGACGTTCTGGCACACGGTGGAGACGCTGCTGGTAGCCTGCACCCGTCTGGAAGTCTTGGTCATGCTCTTTCCCGCGTTCAGCGACGAATGGGCATCTGACTATGCGGAAAGCACTCCCATCGAGGACGTGCGGTTCGTAGTGACCCTGTACAGCGACCACATCGACGAGTTGGAGAACGATGCACATGAACTCCCCAATTTTTGGTCCGCGGCGGAGGATTTCGTTGCGCGGAAGCGGAGTGGAGACGTCGGTAAGGTTCCTGTTCGCTCATTCACTTTAGTGATATTAATTTTCCGATTCCAGCCGGGTTTTATTGCCGACGTAGGCCTGGATAGAGATACGCATTCAACAATTATGTGCCCACCACGATGTTCCCGGAGTATGCGACGCCAATGTTGTTACATGGGGCCTCAATACCGCCGTGGTGACGAGCGGGAGCTAAGAAATATTTCGTGGAGCATACACGCCAGTTGGCTACTGATTCCGAGCCTCCCACTGCTCGGAAATAATTTGTACGGCTAACACAAGCCATGGCTCGATGCATTTGGCCCCCCGGGCGCCATGACATGATCGCGTTGGCCCATCCTACGTCCCGACATGTGCGAACACGGACAGCCGAGTATATGCCGAGTACAGACGAAGATGAGCTCTGGATTTCTGTTTAAACGAACATTCATAGACGCGGGGCGCTTGGACTTCAGAGAGAAAGAATGTCTCAAGAATCAAGACATCGTCCCATATTGTGATGTTTGTCTTCGTCTTTCTTTGTGCTCCCTTGGAGCCCGGGAGTGCTGAACTTTTTGACCTCGCCGTCAGATTATTTTCAGACACCTAGTGGAATGAGAATTCCCCCTCGAGTCTCAGCCATATACAGACATCTCCTCTCGACATCATGTCGACATCCGGCCTCGTGAAACATCCGACGGTGCTCCTCCATTGCTATCTACGCGCGGCGGGACAATCCTATTGGCAGAGGGGAACCAGTCCGGCCTATGACGCTTGGGATAATTATTGGAGCCGCCGCCATCATCAAAATATCGAGTGCCTTGAACTTAGGAAGTGTTCGGGAGGCTCACATTGAATGCGCCTACATGCGAAACTTGCAGCCAGAAACGTGAAACTGGGGACCGTGAGCCCCTGGATATCGGGACAGTTGAATTTGAAATTCCAAAAGAGCACATGGGGCGGCTGGTGATCTCTTCGTGATGCGATCGGCGTTGCAGCCAAATTCCTTTCCTTGTCTTTTCCTCCCCCCATGGCCGTCCTCTCGTTTGCTGCTCTCCCAGTGGCGCTGGCGCTGCTGTTCATCTTCCCGGTGCACGCCGCCGCGCTAACCAACCTAACCATCGACGACGCCAACAGCACTTATTTCACGTTCGCGGCCACGGCAACCTCACGGTGGGCGGCCATATCGCCAGGCAATCCGTGTGCTTTTTGCTCGGCGCAGCCCTTGACCACGGACATACACGACCAGACGTGGCACGACGGCAGCAATGGGAGCTCGGGGACGCTCACATTCCAGGGTGCGTGCTGCTGCAGATCATCCCGGCGCGGAGGATTCATTGGGTGATCCAGGCACGGAGGTGTTCCTGTATGGAATCGACCTCGCAAATCCGGCGAACATCACCTTCACGCTGGATGGCGCGGAGGCGGCGTTCCACTACTATGCGGGCTCTGAACAGTTCGTCTTCAACTCGCTCTTTTTCCATGCTGGGAGTCTGTCGCGCGACGCCAACCACACCCTCACCTGGACGCTCCACGAAACGAAGGAAAATGGGACGAGCGCGCTCTTTGACTACGCCGTCATAACGGTGGCAGATGCCGCAGCTTCCGCATCAGCGTCACAGTGCGTTCGCCTACTGCTGACCCATAAATCTCTGCTCACGTCAATCTACTCTCACGACCAGAACTGCGAGGTGTGTAGACTCCCTAATCGCTCAGGGTTTGCGGCTAACTTTGTTCGTGGCAGTTCCACCCCGCACTCCAAAACGCACACGAAGGTAGTCGCAGGCGCCGTGGTGGCCGTCCTCGGCGCTCTTCTCGTCGCGGGGGTGCTCTTCTTCCTCCTGCGCCGCCGCCGAAAGGCGCGCATGAATGCGCTTGCGGACGCAGAGAAGCCCCGTGCCACGCGTGTGCGCGCGAACTACGTCCAGCCGTTCATTGCAACTGCCCCCACACTCCCTGCCTCCTCCGACGCCAATGGCGAAACATCCCCGGTGGGGAGCGTCACAAGCCCCGTCCAGTCCAAGCTCTGTGCGTCCCCGCGCTGCTGACGCCGCACCTGCTAACTCCCTCCTCTGCACATAGTTGAAGCGCGGTGGAACAATGTGGGCCAGTCGACGAGTACGCTGCCGCCCTCAGGCGCGGGCGACAGCTCAACGGAACTGTCCGCATACAGCCGCGCGGAGCCGTCTGCGGACACCCGTACGCTCGCCGGCTCGCAGGCGGAGACGTCGACGATGGCGTCCTCCGCGCGCGAGCGCTTCCTCGAGGACCGCCTCGCGATCCTCGAGGCGCACCTCACCCAGCACCTGCCGCCGCCGTACGAGTCGCGGGAGTAGGCGCCGGTTCCTTTCCTTTGTCGGTGTACTATATATCAAAATCGCGTTCGGGTTCGACGCAGTGTGAATTGAAGAGACGAGCAGAGTCGGAAGAAAAGCTGACCTTCAATCCCTCCTGCTCCGATTTACTTATGTTCTATGATCGACTGATATTCGGTTACTCCAGACACAAATCGGACAATCGGAGCGCCCAGGGATCTTAAAACAACGGATGACTCGCAGCGAGCTCTACCGTGGGGGCGGGCGATGACGGACGGTAAACTTGAATACTCAAAGTGCTAAACCCGCGACGTAACAGATACGGCTGCCGAGGACTTGATTTAAACCAGCGTTCGAATCAGCACCTCCAACTTAAGTTCGTGTCCCTATTAGGCCATGCTCAAAGCTGAGCACTCTCCGTTAGCCTTACACCGAAAATATCAGTCGCGCTGGTGATTCTTTTCGGATTGAACCTTGTGAAAATTTCAATGCAAAGTGAAAGCGCGAAAATGTTCAGGTCGATGATGCGCATGCTATACCAGGTTATGCCTGTTCAGAATCAGGCACCACTTGCGAGCCTGCGAACCCGAATGAGACTCACCACTCGCAGAAATTCGGTCGCAGAGGCAGAACGGGTCCGTTAACAGCGGGTGAGGCACGTAGAATGGATGGCTGCGGCGGAAAATCATGTGGGAATGATGTATTCAGCAAGCTTGAAGCTTGAAGATGCTGTCGGAATGTAAAGTTAAGTCGATGTTTGCACCTGGGCCACGCTACGGCCCCCTGGGGCCATTCGTAGGCAGACTGGTAACGAGTCTAGTTTGCACCTTCTTGCGATCGACGCCGGCGCTTCTCATGTCATTAGTGACAGGTGCACTGCCACACCCACTCTTTCCTCTTACCGCCACCCACCGTGGCTGTTAATGGAGACCCAACCTACTTTTCCTCTTGAATTGGAGCGAGAGATCTTTGAAATAACTGCACTGATGCACCCCAGCACGATCCCACTGGTTTTGCGAGTAGCTCGCCGCGTTCTTATCTGGTCTTTCATTCAGCTCCGAAGATTCTAATTGAAAGCTGATTATGACCCAGGATCGAGCCCTTACTGTACAGAGTTGTCCATATATCGGCGCTCCCCCCACATCCCCCCATGGCCCGCGCATTCCTGCTCGCCACCAAAACAAAGCCACCCACTTTCTTCCACGCTGTGCGCCGCATGTTGCTGGAGGATGGGGTATGGGACCTGGAGGAGACAAGGGTGATCCTAAAACTTTGCACTCGTATCGTGGACCTCGCTGCCATGAGAGAGACGGTGGATCCCACGCTTCTGCCCATCCTTACAAAAATGCCTCTGCGTCGGCTTTCCGTGGCACTGTATGAACTCTTCGGTGGAATTGGCTCCATTGATTTTACGCACCCCATGTTCACCTCCATCACGCACCTCGACGCATTCGACGATCCAAGGCACATATATGCTCGTATCCCCTCGCTGCCTTCCCTTACTCACCTGAGCTTGGACACCCGTGTATCCTCGGACGTGCTCAAGACACTGCTGGAGAACTGTCCACGTCTCGAGATCCTGATTGTGGCTTTTGGTGCAGTCGCTCACGACGATGTGCTTGAGTATGCCCGGACGACTCCCATTAGCGACGTCCGGTTTGTGGTGGGACTCTGGCCGGACTACGATGCCCCAGACGGGCTTCCCAACTTTTGGGCGTTGGCGGATGATTTCGTGGCGCGGAAGCGACGAGGAGAGATTGACGGTGACGATTTCCTGTCGTCCATCTACTTCGTTAGTACTGATGCATTGATTCCAGCGGGGTGTTATTGGCTATATACGTGACGTTGTTCCTCTCAAGTTCCGTACATGGCAAATTCATATACCGCCACTTTCTTCTCTTGTTGAGACATCTTCCTGAATTCCCCCCCGGACCATGCTCATATTTGAGCAGTATTCGCATGAGGTAGGTGCAATGCCCATGATACTCGCAGCGTGATCCAGCCACCTGCTGGCATCGAGGAAAACATCAAGTTCTTCGACTCCAGGAAGAATGCGTCCGCTATCCAGTGATCGACCAGGCTACAGGTTTACCTTTTTTCTCAACCATACGCTCATTTGCCTCCCGTATGTACCTCCCGCGCGTTGAGCACCACGTACACAGATCTCACGGTCGAAGCCTCCCGTTTCTTTAAACTTGATCCACCAGGATAATAATACTTGCGGGTATATGCGCCCCCTCTCCTATATGCTGAACGCTCATCCTCCGATATCACGCCCCGAAGATCCGTGTCGCATTCTGGAAATAATGTTCATAGTAGATCATGTCCTTGAAGTTGAGGACCAAGGTCTCCTGCACGGTAAAAATATGAAATCGAGGACAGGTGGATGGGTGGAGCGGACGCACGAAGGACGTCTCGAGGAGGACCTGGTTGAGCGCGTTGCTCGCCGTGTGGAGCGCCTCCAGGTCTTGCAGGAGCAACGCGCGCGCGCAGGGGACCGTCGCTAAACCACGCATCGGTCAACGCACCGCGGGATGAGCAGAACTCACGCACCCTTAAACGCGGCCCTCTTATGGCCCATCTCGAGCAGCCCATCGATTGCGGCGCCCTCGACGTTGTTGATACCGATCAACACGGCGAACGTGTCGTCCGAGTTCAACGCGCCGGCGGCCGTTGCATCTGCCACAGCCGTGTTGAGCGTGCCCAGGAGCGTGGTGCTCGCGCTGTGGAGTGACTGCCGTCGCATCGCCAGCTGGACGTTCTGGTTAGAGGAGAGGAGGTCAGCTCACCGCGAGGTTTGTGGGGAACGCATACAGGGTATGGTTGAGCGCGAAGACTTGGGTGTGGAGGCTGGTGACATCGGCTTGGAGCGCCGCGAAGTCGCGCCGCACGGACGAGGACGCAGCCAAGGGGGGTACGGTGGCGGCGAGAATGGCCATGAGCAACTCGGGGATGAAACGCATCTTGTGGAGGATGTTGGTGTCGGATGAACAGAAGCTGGCGAGGAAGCTCTAGGAGGGCCTGCGGTCCGAGTATGGGATGGCTCTACCGCAATTCCTCTCTGGCTTTTATCTGTGTGTCCCCGATCGCAGGAACCTTCAGTGCAGATGGTCGGTTGCCGGGTGCCCATCGCAGTCGCGGCTTCTTGACGGCGGGGGCGAAATCCCCGGGCTGGGCATGGGCGTCGATGTGGCCCATTCGACCTGGGCTCTCACATTTTTGCGCTGTATTCCCTGCGCTGACTGCTGATTAGGATCAGTGAGTAGCCGGACTCATATCAGCATCTCTGATGTTGTAGCCGCTCGAGTGTTCGACGGGCTAGGGTTCAAGTCACGTCTTTAGCACCGTCCTGAAGCGTATCCGTACGCATCAATTCAGCAAGTGAATAGAGCGAGTGCAGATGGATGGAGGTGAACAAAACATACCAGCGTCTCCAAATTCCTTAGTATAGTATCATAGATCATCGAGATCTGAAATACTCAACGGTTCAACTGGAGACTCTAACAGAGGGACGAGGAATTTAGTAGAAACGTTGATGATGTTCGATTTTTATTCGAAGAGCCCGACCCAAATTTGCCGATGGATTGCAGTGGATTCCACTGCGCTGGACAACAATAACATTTGGGTTATACAATGTCCAGTTTAAAGTTCGAAAACCAATTAGATACAATGGATCACGTTGTTAGCAAACAGAATTTGACTCGCGCGTGCCTGCAGTTTCCGTCGATGCGACGATGCACAACAAAATCCACAACCGTCGCAAGTCACTAAAAATGTGCCCAGAGGTCTGCCAGCGAGATCCACTGCATTCCAACGACCAATGCCGACCAATGCCGATCGGCCAACTTTGTGCGGCGTGCCGGGCCCACGCGACGCCGAACGCCTAGCTCGCCGACGGATCAAATACTGTTCCCGCCCGATGCCGCTGAGCCGCGCCGACGGCAGGTGGTCTCCTAATCCAACATCTCTCAACGTGGAACTTCGGAACGACGCGAAGGTATGGGTTGTCGACATACAATCATTTCTGCCTCGCTCTCGCTTCACGTCGGATTCAATTGGATTGATCATGAAGTACGGTTTTGTCAATCGCTAGTCAAACAAATTTATGTGTGGCCACTTCGTTGAGTAATATACCCGCCACTGGAAAGTTCGTTGGCGGCCGCCGGTGGCCATCGATGGCCGCTGTATGGCGTTGTGTACCAATGGTCTCGCCAAGCCCTGCCAATCACCATCGGGTAGTGCCTCAGCTCGCCACCGAATTCCACTGGAATACAGTGGAGACCGGTGAAGAACATCCAAAAATTAGATGATAATATAATTATAAATACCAAACCATCGGATCCTGGACTTCCCGCACACTGTTCAATATTGGAGCTGTTAAATGCTAATTGAACCTAGTTGAACGTGGGTTGAACTGAAGAATAAAAGGCTTCACTCTGCAGGTACAAGACAAGTCACATGAGAATTTACCATTCCACAATGCATGCCGTGTGACATTAGAATTATCATTATATGAATTACATATTCCTCTACTACTTCATAATGTGAGCATGAAGAGCACATGCTACAGCCTACACCAATTTTGGGAGGAGATTGTTTATCTGATGCTCACTCGATAGCCTCACTGGAAAATTTCTGTGCAGTTAGGACAGGGCATCTGAGATTCTGACCGATAGGGCATTTCTCTTCCATTCAATTCACTTGTAAACCATGATATTTCATTTGGAGCCACATCTCTGATGAAAAAACCATGTGATAAAAGCCATCCTATACCACTGGAATACGATGGAATCCAGCGGCGATTGGTGGTTCTCGCGTGCTTGCAGTCCGGCAATATTCGTTGAAACCATCATGGGCCAATGGACCTCTCATCAACGGCGGGTCACTGAGGTCCAACGGATGCACTGAGTCCCGGCGGAGGCCGATGCCGACCAGTGCCGATCGGCCGACTTGTCAGTGCCGCGTATATTACTGACTTCGTTCAGTTACTCCACTGGTACCAACGGTTGAATTTTTTAATGGGGTGCTACTGGATGTATACGTTGCTGCTTCAACCTGGATATGTATTTTTACATGCTGAAACATCGAAATCACGAAGTGGAGCTGATCCCATACTGAGTCAGGATTCAGTTTACGACTACACTTTGAACGAAAGAGATGCGCTCCCCATTAGGTCCATGTGTCACTGCGAGCCAGCAACAAGTCGGTCGGTATTCGGAGAGCCACGCCCGACCGACACCGTGATTGGGCCTGTGAAAGTAGTGGAACATACGAAGGATAAGCGGCACATGGATACTTCTACTCCTGTTCGAGGCGGTCTATGCAACACCGTATATCAGCTAGTTGTCGCTCCCACAAATCAATTGCCCGTAGGGGAGGATTGGGAAAACGCTGGGGGAATGCTCGGTATGTGTATGTTACGCTGCAGTCCTGCTACGCACCCGAAGCCAGTCCAAAACGCCGAGAAAGATGTTCGGATAGAGAATATATCTGTGAGCTTCCAAATGCGCTGACCGATCTGAAGCCATTTGATTGCAGAACTCGGAGAGGTCGAGCGTCTCCAGGGCGATGAGTATTTGTGAATTCGTCTGAGATCCACGAAGGAGTTCCAGCCAGTTCCTGGACCCCAATCAGGCTTTCGACGAACTGAGACAAAGAACACGCTACTCACGGATACACCCAAAAATCGCTCCCCCCGAGAAATACTTTGACGCGCCAAATCCACAGAAGCAGCAGTTTCTCTACGATATCCTGTGGGTCGCAATATAGTGCTCCTGCCCTCCCTGGGTTTTCAAGGAAGTCGACGGGCGAGTCCCCTGTCGGAAAGGAGGACCTGAAAACATGGCGGAATTCGAGCAGGGGTCGAAAGACGTTGAACGTCCAACCGAGGAACCGAAGAACGGAGAAAAGCTCGCAGGGTAGAACAATTTGGGTTCTGAGAACGAACAGAACTTCTGGGTGTCGCGTGAAGAAATAGGTATAGAGTGAATCAAACTGGAACGTTGGACGTGGTTGTCTGCTTAGCTGTAGATCGTGTGAGAGGACGGAAATGAATGTATGATCCTCCCGTAGCTGGATCAAGTCCGATGGATACGGCGAACCTCTCTGACCCCGGAGCATCAGTCAGGAAAGTGATGCCTGGGATCACAGAGGACGTACACGGGGCCAAGGAGGTTCACCACTCATGGGAGCAACAAGGAAAAGGGACTCCCAGAAGGACCGGTTCCTCATGAGAATCAATAGGCTTTCAGAGGGAGTTGATTTTGGGAGGAATTTCGGCAGCCTTTCCACCACTTCACTACAGAAATCATGATCAGTTTGAACATGGAAGGCTTGATGGCGGGGGATCATACGAGTGGAAAGCTTTCCTGGCATCTGTCAATGGCGGCGACGAAAGTAAACGTATCGTGCAGTGAAGGTAGTCGGATCGTAACCACAGCATGGAAACACACCACATTCCGGACCGTCGCGGATTGGATAGATAGTCCGAAAGGGAGGCATGTAGCACGCGTATCGGTCTTCGGGATCCGAACCGAGTGCGAACTGGAGGAACATCGAACAATGAATGTAGGCCACGGATTAGCAGGCGACATGTCCCCGGAAGGAAGGTGAGAAGCGCATCAATTTCCTCCGGATCTATTTTGCCAGAATGCGGGAGGCTGCATTGCCATATAGCATGGAGAATACGGAGGAGCTTCTGTGGCTGTGGCGGTGTGGTGGAGATAATCGTCGTATACAAGTCGTCGAGCGGCGCAGTACTCTCCTGATCCAGTTGCAGAACAGCTTGCAGACGCTCCTGTGGATGGGAATATTCATCATCAACGAAGCGGATGACGGTAGCTGCATATACGAAGATGCCAGAAGACTTCATGACCAAATGATCAACTGTGCCTGGTGGAGGCCAATGGGATCCTCCTAAGTCTATGCCTCTGACCCCGTACTCGGACTGAATCCTGCAGAACTCGTCCCGCAGATACGATCGAATATCTTCGAAGGCCGCCTTATCGGCAGAGAGAACTGACTGGTGGCAGATTTCGAGCATCTCCCTTGTTTCGAGGATTTCGCGAATGTGTGGCTCGGGGCGACTAGTAATAAGGAGGCGGATCGGAAGCTGATGGAGTCGAATGGCTTCGGCGAAGAGTCGAAGAATCTGGTGCTGGTCCTTGTGGCCCGCGCATTCATCGAGGCCGTCGAGGACAATGATGGGCGTGAAAGGAAGGGCCGGGGTATTCGCGAACGGTTCAACGAGGAGGCGGTTGAACTGCACCGTCATCGCCCGACCAACAACGAGTTGATCATCGTTCAAGGCCTCCTCGAGCGGCAAGAGAAACTCGGGTACAGCTTTTACCAGTTGGTACGCGAGAGTCGTGATTAGTCCGTGCCATGTCCCGCGCTTCTGATGCCCACGCCTAAAGAAGAATGAGCCGCCGAGGCGCTCCTGGGAGTGGCAGTCCCCCGCGAATGTTTGCGCAATGGCCGACTTGCCTGCTCCTGCTGTACCCGTGGAGCCATAAAAGCGTGCTCTCGGAGCTGCTATCGATGGACCAGGTCTTGACCTCCTCCAGGACATCGGACCGTGTCCCTGGGTGGCATGCAGGTTCTGAGAAGCGTTCTCCCGAGTCATGCAGTGCTTCCATGACAACGTAACGGTGAAGAAAAGAGATTCCCGCGAGCTCAAGCTCAGCCACCCCCCGGTCACTCGGCCCAGTACATGCCCGCGACGCACCAGACTCTCCGTACGAAGTGACATTGAGCTGCGTCATGTTACCAGCAACACTGTTGAAAGTGTTGGGGGAGTTATATGTAGCATCGAGATTCGGGTCCGGCGGAAGGCTTTTTGCGTACTGTGGATTCGACTCTGCGCTGCACGACACAGCGGTGTCATTGGTTTGTGCTAATTCTTGAGCATTCTGTCGGGGCCGGTGACCTCGGTCGGTGATACCTGGAAGAATGATAACTTCGGTTCCATGACAGAAACATCAAGCGCACTATACGGCGGACGACTCCGATGGCTCAAGGCTCCTCGTGCTCGACTCGATCCACTCCCGTGGCCGGTGGACGTCGAACCTAGAGATCCACAGAGTTTCGGCAGAATCCCGTAAGATTGTAGAGCAATCTCCTACTGAGAGAGTGCGGTGGGCCCTCCACAAATCTCTGGCCAGCTGATGCTCCGATATGCACAGCGTGTGAGTTGAACACTTGGGTCATGTTGCCTGAGACATTGTTGAAGGTTCCACCCTCGATGTGAGTACCGTTGAGAGCGAAGGACATATCTGTCGTGAGGGGCGTGGAGAACGAGAGAGCTATACACTCGGCGCTTATAATAAGGGCAGTGCCACACGGATGCAATTACATAGTCTCAGTGCCAGACTGCCACGACATCCCAATTTGGGAGCCCTGTCGTGACAGTCTGGGCCGTAACCAATTAGCCGGACCTTCGCGCTATGCACTGGGACCCCGCCAGCCAAAAATGATGATCAGTTCGTGGGGCACTGCCACATGCCAGGACCCTGTCAAGTTCATGGGTCCTTTTGCACCTCTGTAGGGCCCTTAAAATTATTCTGAGTCTACAGAAGACATCTAAATGTCGATTAATTCATTTGTCTCTCCAAGAATTGAGGAAAAACTGTCGGGAAATGGTTGAAAACTGAAGCTCAAAAACGTGGAAACATAGCGGCACGCGAAGGTCCGGCTAATTGTCACGGATGGCTCACTGCTGGACGGTTCCGCTGGCGGTGCTGCGGTACGTGTCGAGGTTGGCACGGAGTGTGAGAGGATCGAAATTCCTCTTGGGGATGGTCAGGTTACGGAAGGCGAAGTGGAGGGGGTTTTGAAAGCGACGGAGCGCGCGCTGACAAAGGATCCTTCTCACGTCCTGATGGTTTCAGATTCGCAAGCAGGCTTGAACGGCATCGAGTCCACAGCTCCACGGTCTGGGCAATTCCGAACGATCCAGTACGATGTGCTCATCCGCGAGGCGATGGGGAGGATACCTGGACTGCAGATCATCAACTTGACCCCAGCACATATTGGGACTGTCGGTAATGAGCTCGCTGATGAAGCAGCCAAAGCCGCTACACGACTTACCCCTTCACCCACCGTCCCAGTCTCCCTCACAACGTGCAAGCGCCGGATCAACCTTGACATTCTCGAACGCTGGAAGGCTCTGTGGAAGGTTACTACAACGGGCCGGGGGCTTCGCGAAATTGATGACTCTCCGCCTTCCCTCATTCTGCGATCACCATACATCTCATCTGCTTCTCGGGCCCATATCTCGATCCTTTCGCAACTCCGTACCGACTTCTCCTGCCTCAACGCCCACCGGTTTCGCTGCAGGCTTGCTCCATCTCCCGCTTGTGCTGCTTGCGGCGCGCCTAAAGAAACCCGTGCCCACTACCTCCTCCACTGCCCCGCTTGGGACCACCTCCGTCCGCCTTTACAGCTTGCGTCTTATGATGCCGGGATCCTCGGTTCCGTCGATGTCCGCTCTCTCCTTTCTAACCCCAAACTTCTGAAAAGTACCCTCCATTTCGTTGTCTCAACGGGACGCTTCGCTTGACGTGGTCTTTGGTCTCCTTTCTTTTCTTTTCTTTTCTTTTCCTTACTTATTTTACATATCATATAATACTCATCATCTCTCCACGAACCAGAAACAACTCGCAATCGTTCAAAACCTTATCGCTTACCTCCCGCTCTCGATATCCCTGCACTCTCTCATCACAAAGTTTCCCCACCGGTTTCCCAATTTTTCAACTTCTCCCTTCGCATACATACATAAAAATCACCCTCCAACTCCCCAATAGGTTACACATACTTACCCCACCCCTAGCTTAGCTAGAGTACTGCCGCGTAGCCATTATGGCCAGGTACGGCATAGTATAGAAATTCAGTCAGTCAGTCAGTCAGTCAATTGTCAATTGACTGGTTACGGCCCAGACTGTCACGACAGGCCTCCCAAATTGGGATGTCGTGGCAGTCTGGCACTGAGACTAGCGATTACACAGCTTCTAAAGGCGTTCAATCAGCTCAACGTGCGAGATGGAAACAACACTCAAGCACCGAGTCCTCTACCGCGAGAATTTCAGCCGTTAGATGATAGGAAAGAAAAATTGTTTCCGTCACGCCAAAAAGCTCAGAGCTGAATCAAACGGGCGACTTCCGCAGAAGCAACCTCGTTTCAACGCAGGTGCAGCGGATGTGAAGTGATTTGTTTAATGGTTTGCGTTGCGCATTGGTAAGTAGATAGATGACATTGAATTTGGGGGGGGGGTGGAGCTGGGTTGGGTTGGGGAGGGCTGGACATCCACGAATCTCTGCGCCCCGCGGTGGCAAATATACAAGACGCGCAGACTCACGCGGCGGGTGGCTATAAACGGTTTTAAACAACGATGGTGCTCTTCACCCCTTCCTGCAAGCCCACCCACGACGGTCGCGAAAGGAGGTCGTTCCACCACCTGTGCGCGCCATCGAGTTAAAAACGGGGTACGGCGCAGCGATGGAAGGCAGACGCACCGCGCAACGTTGGGTCCTTTCGTCGTCATGAGGTCGCACCCTGATCTGTAGAGGATCGAGCCGAACCCGAGATGGAAGATGTCCACGAGCGTGAGCTCCTGCGCAAATCAGTAAGCGATGCTGGTCGGCGTGATGGGATACGGAAGAGACTCGCGTCGCCAGCGAGGTACTTCTGCTTGCCCAGGATGGCCTCGTAGACATCGAGCGTCGCTGAGAGGGCCGAAACGAGCTTGCTCATGGCTTCTTGATCGATCTCCAGGCCCCGGCGGCTGAAAGCGCAGAGTGTCAGATGCATGAATTACACCACGGCAGTGCGCACGTTTTCGAAATCCCCTGGTCATACACCCCGCGCGCCAGGGGCTGGAAGTTGGCAAGCTCGACCGACGCGGCCTGCTCGAACAGCGCCCTCGCCTTGAGCTCCGTCGGAACGAGCGGCGTCCCCTGCGCCGCGTACTTCTCCGCGAGGTACCGGCAGATCGCGCGGCTCTCGTACAGCACGAACCCGTTGTCGTCCTGCATTACAAAGCTCCGCTCAGCCTGCCACGCATCGAGAGATGCGGATGGGACGGGACGACTCACGATGACAGGGACGAGCCCAAAGGGCTGCATTGCGAGATAGTCCGCGCTCTTGTGCGCGCCGCTGGCCATATCGACGAACACAAACTCGAAGGGGATCTGTTTCTCGGCGAGGGTCATAGCGACCGAGGCCGTTGCGCCAATCGGCGCCATTCCACCGTAGAGCTTCAAAACCATGGTAGAAGGGATGGAACGAGTCGGGAGAGAAAGGGCGCGATGCCACGACGACCGAAACCGCTGATGCAAAAACTTGATCGTTGCCTGAACGCAATTGATGTGCGGCCAAAAATAAATAAATAAAATAAAACCAGTGAGTTATGACCTAGACGGCGAGTGATGCACCCAAGCTGACGGAGTACAGTGAGACCTCTCCAGTCGTCGCGAGAGTGGCATGTGGCATGAGGGAAAGGACGAGAAAAGCCGATATGATGGGATCAGCACACCGAATTGATCGGACCACTTGGCTTCCCGCTCAAGCCTCGCTGGATGTGTACAGGGTCTTGTACTAATTTTAGGCTCGCAGCACAAAACATCGGCACTGAGCTTTCCCAACGGTGCATCTCTCAATGTCTTGGGTGTAAAAGTCAAAGCTTACAGTAAGTAGTCTGTCATAAACAGGCGCTTCAACAAAATTAAAATGAAGCTCGCACCCAACTCGTACCTCGCTTGTTGAAGCTTAAGCGAAGCGGACCGTAAAATTGTACCCCGGCTCATTGGAAGACTTCCAAGAATTGTCATGCATGCCCAGACTACTTAAGTCCATTATATTCTAATTCGTTTTACAAAGCATAACGAACGGTCATGAATGTGCTTGCGACTGCTACTGGGAAAGGATCAAATTCGACTCCCGTCATTATTCCACGACCTGGCTTCTGGCAGCCCTCCGCCGTCGGGATACCGATTTTTTAATCTGAACAAAGATAAACAAGCATCTCCACTTCATCCTGCCCTATCCGGGAATTCGGCATCGGCCAGAGGGACAGAGCCAGAATCGTATGCGCTCGATATTTCCGGCGCGTACAACCGGAGGACTTCAGCTCGGCGCGCAGTGCCCTTGAAGGTATATTGGATTGGCTTGGATGCAGTTGCGACGACGATCATCTGAAATTCAATCAGCGTCGTTCCTCCGAGCAGAGGAATGGACACACATGTTTCTCGATGCGTCCGTACACCGGAATTTCCATATTCGCTTGCTCAATGACCGGCCTGGGGAGGATTTTCGCTGGTCAGTGATGACTCTCGTGGGATATAATGAGGGGCACACACCAGACCAAGTCCCTGAATTTCGCCAATTGATCTTGATCTTTTGTGTCGAATGACAGGGGAGGAGCCGGGACGACAATGACTCCGGTATGAGGCCGGCTCTTGCCGAACATGACGGCGGCGGAGATTTTCTTATCTTGAGTGATTATGGCCTCTGCGTCGAGCAATCAGAAGTTATTTCCAGAGGTAAGCTGAAGTACTGACCCATTGCAAGTGGGTTGACCTTGAAATCACGGAGAAGTTGAGCCACGCGGTGGGTCAGGCATGAAACGAACGTACATTGTCGCCGGTGGATAACACGATCTGTTCGTCGACTCGCCCGTACACTCGCCATCGCGATGGATCTGACGGGTGTTGCTCCAGTAAATCCCCGGTGCTGAATGCCGGCTTGTCCATGTATGTCGTGTTGAAAAACGGCGGAAAATTGATGTCGCTTGGCTAGAATCATTGTCAGCGACGGTGTGCAAAACAGCAACACGGTAGACGTACGATGAGAATTGGTTGAAACACGTTTTTCAGATGATCCCGCTGTTCCATGTGGAATCTGACGTGCTTGGAGAGCTTAAACCACTCCCACTCTCTGGGATGCGGTGTGTGCCGTGGCATAATCATGGTCGCCGGTCCGATTTCGGTGCTGCTCGCACTGTCAGCGCAAAAAAGTTACCGATCATTTTTGGAACTCACCTTCCCCAAACGGAGCGCAGTACCACGCCGGATTCGGTGAGCACGTCTCCCAAGTCTTTATCCAGCGAGGCCCCGGAGAAGATCTGCGGAACCCGAAGGTAAGATTTAAACCCCCTTCAGTTAGATGGATCACTAACGAGTGCATCCACATTTTGCAAGGCCGCAATGGCGGCTGGATTCTGCACCCATGCCTAGTGATATCGCATGAGCAGAGACCACCGCAGGCTGAAGCACCCTCACCTTGATGAACACCGGGACGCAAAGAACGATGTCACATCTGTCCGCAACCAGGCTTACTAAATAGTTGGCCGGTGTAGGGATGATCGGTTCGGGTTTGTACACCGCAGCCGTCACTCCGGTGAAGAGCTGTAGGCCCCAAAGTCAGCCTGCAATTGACCAAAAAGCGTAGGCGCTCACGGGCCACTGAGCGAAATGTCAGTACAAAGTAAGTTGAAAAATTAATATCAAACGAACCGTGTACGTAGCAACACCCATGGTATCTGAGAGATTTGGTGTCATCGCTCGGGTCATGACGCTGAGATCGACGTACGGAAAGTGGAGTTGGTGTGCGCAGCAATTCGCTTCGTCGTCAAATCCACCTCACTGGCATAGTCTACCCAGAAATCGAGCTGGTTAGACGATACGGCTCCCAACATCCCAGCGAACTTACATAGAACTTTCGACATGTTGATCAGAGCACGTTTCGAGAACCGGATGGGTTTCGGAGCATTAGTCGTCCCTGCAAAATTTATGGTGAGGACAAACGACTAATAAGCACAGTCCCCATACCAGAGGAGTGTAGGATGAGCATCGTGTCATCGTCATTGAGCGGCAGGGCGTTCAGGGCACACTTGGAATCAGAGCGGGCAGCCAAATCACCGAACTGGATCATCGGGAACATATGGATTTTCGTTTCCTCCCCAGCCAGCAACTCTGACACTTCTTTTGCGAGGTTGTTGATCGGCCCACTGGTGTCGACGAAAATGTACCGGACGCCGGTGTCTTTAAGTAAATTGGCTGTAATTTGGGCAGTATTTCGGGGGGCCATCGGGAACGCAATGTACCCGAGGCTCATGATTGCGAGACTCAAGTAGATGTGGCTCAGAGTATCTGAAGGACAAATGGGTGTGAAATCGAATGACTGCGGTTGTTGTACATACCAGATTGAGCCAGAATCGCAATCACAGGGCGTTTATTGCCCGAGCGATCTGGGATCCTAGAAAGATGCCTGGAGACGATGCCGGCAGCCCTCTGGATGCTCTTCCAGGCACCCCGGTAAGAGATGGAGGTGGTCGTCCCGGCCTTGATATCGGAGTACGCAAAAAGAGGATGCGTCGGGCTATTGAGTGCATGGTATTCGTACAACTCCGTGATGGATAAGTTGCTATCTTCTGGGGCAGGGTGGAAGGTCGAAGTGGGCGCCATTGTAGTTAGGGTAGGCAGGTCACTACGGCCGCTTTATATAACGGTCGGCCACGTTCCATCTGGGGCATGGCCCCACACTCATCGCAGAAGAGCACATGCGATGATGGTCGGTGTTGAAATGGCGAATATAGTCCAACGGTAAGTAGCCACCGGTAAAACAACGATCGTCAGCACTGTACAAATTGGGACTGGATGACCGAGAAAATCTGGGAGATAAACCCATTTGGAAAGTGTCCCAAGATAGGATTCAATAGGACCGGTGTTCTTCAAGAGCCCGTGGTAGCTCGCGTTGAATGGTATGGTCCGAGTATCGAACGGCCGTTTCCAGAAATCTTTCCTGGGGTGAATCAAATGTAGTTGCACATCATGCGGGACTGCCTTATGCCACCCACCCAAGCTCGCAAACCAGGTTCTCCTGCGCCATGACCCATGATACCTGGAAATCCCACTAGGGTTACGCGACCATAAGCAGATGATCTTGCTTCAGGTATTATGCGCTGACTCGGAGTACGGGGCAAACTGCTAAAACAGACATAACCTGACGGTAGATCACGGAGACGGTGAATAAACGAACAAAAGCATGGCCACGGTAGTTTGGCGAAGAGCGGAGAGAAAATCATGATCGTGATTTGGGATGACATTGTCAATCACGCAATCAGCGGCCGGCCAGAATATTATTATTGATATTATTGAGCACATTGCTTTGGGTCGCTGGGGAGCCGCCTCAATGAAATAACCTTAACGCAGAAGTTATAAAAACGCAGAGCTAATAAACGGGGCGCATCTATTTGCCGGTTCATGTCCGCAGCACAGTGGAGACGGTAAATTCCTCAGCCAAGGCCGCCGATTCTTAAGTTGTCACCGCCTGTCCGAGCCAAGCGGTGCATCATGCCAGAAGAGTTTGGCGTTTAGCATCCGCGCTGAAGGTCAGGGTCGCCTAGTTGTGAAAAGTGACACAAAGCCCAGACAGGATGTTTCCCCATTTCGGTGGGATTCCATACAGGTGAATGCCGCTTAAGATTGCCGGAGATTTTCCGGGGTACGGAATTGAAGGTGGATCCCCACTATCAGACAATTTAGACCCTGCGGGAAGAACAATGAATGGAGAGAATGGCGGAGATGTAGGGGGGTAACTCGTCGGGAGAAGCATGCTAAAGGGTGGTTTACTTCCGTTCCAAGTGCGCAAGCTCTTGATGGCGAGTTTGGCATCCACAATCCGCAGCTCGACAGGTGGACAGGGAGCGGGCCCACTTGCTTGGATCAACACATTGCCCAAAGTAGGAATGCCGCCGTGATGGCGATTAGCGAGAAGAATTCAACAACTAGGTTCTATTTCCACCATCTATCTGTAACGCAGGGCGGGAATTAACTCCCAGCTTTGAGTATCTGGAGGTGCGTTGTGAGGCCTAGGAAGGGAATCGCAGTTCGGAGCAAGTGTTTTTCCGCCCCGGCGAGCTTGTGAAGCGGAGTCACATAATGAGTAGACGCATTCCGTTGGCATTCCGTGCCATCCATTTGAAAGACCGATTCTTCCATCCGCGGTTGTCATGCTCACGAACAAGGAACCTGGATGATGGTGGCAATTACTCTAGACGATCCATGAGGCTGCTCCCGTAAACTAGCATTCCGCTCGTTTCGCATGAACCGGCGATCATTCCAACGCGGACGTTAGCCTCGACCATCGAGCAAGGGTTGTGCACTGCCAATTCTCCCGATGGTCCTGGAATGTTTTCATTCAAGGACAGCATACTGCGCCACCAAGGTGGTAGCGACAAATCTCACATAGCACCAATCCGACTAGTGGCGCCTCTAGAGGGCTGGGCTTGATTGGAAATCACGCTTTAAGATCTGTTCGGACACACCCGCATTTCTTCCAGCATTTTTGGTGCGCAAGTTGAAATGTCGGGTGGGATGACTAGTCGCAAGCCGAAAGTATCGGTCGACCCCGAATTGGACTGCAATGAGAAAAAGGGTTGTGGCTTCCCTAGATCGTTCATGGAGTAAGCTGGCTGAAGCCTCTTTAAGCCAAAGAACCTCGCCTCGTCGCGTCGTCACAAGGAGGCCGGGGTAGGTAAAGAATGACGAGAAACTGAAGCAAAATTGGCAAAGCCCCCCAAAGATGGATCTTAACATAGCTCATGCTGAGCGGGCATACATGGGCCACTCGGCGCCACACGGACTATCCGGAAGTAGAGAATTAAACCAAGGCCGAGCCACCGCACGGAGGCTACGCGAAAGACAGGACGAAGACGCGACTGTGCCTCTTGGCACTGACGCAGAAGCTAAGCCCGTCGCGCGCTCGACATCACCAACACATCCACATCGCTGATATCCTCTCCCCGAGGAGAACCGCGAGTGCAGAGGCGAGTATGCTACCCACGCCCGGACAGCGTTGTCACGAGGCTGGCATCCATGGGTTAAGATCCTCTCGTGGATATTCGGTTAGTATGTTGAAACTGCGAATTCGGAGGAATCACGGTGAAATTTACACCCATGAAGGCCACCCTCCGAGCGACCGCGTATGCCGAGCGGCCCGCCAGCACCCCGGGAGAAGTTGCCACCTCCGCGACCGCGGGACTAGAGCCTCCACAGACGCACTGGTGCCTCCGCGCTGGCCCGGGTGAAGAGGTATTATTCATGCGCGAGATACGTGCGGCAAAACCCTCTCCGTATAGCCGTTTAGCCGTTGAGTTCCAATAAGTTGAAGGCTGCGTGGTTACAAAAGTACGGTGACAACAGATCGCGCCCCATAATTGCACCAGCGCCCCCAAGACGCCACCCTGGAAACGCGGGTGAATTAACTCGAGAAACGGGATTGGCCAAGAGAGTTATGGCGTCCCATGAAAGCTCGAGCGAATGCAAGACACTGCGCAGCGTAAAACTGCACCGCGACAAAAACGTCCGCACAGTCCTGACCCAACAGAAGACCGACCCCACACGTTGCCCCGCGAGCGCGGGGACTGCGGCGTCCGTGCACCGTACATGCCACATACATTGACGGCTGGGGGACGCGGAGAGCCTAGCCTCGCGTCCTACACGCAGATGAGGGGGCCCCACCGCACCGCTCCGTAGACCCGGAAGCTTCCGGAGGCGGAACTGCTCGGGCGCACCGGCGTCCATGCGCCTCAGTCCTAATGGATTGAAGGCGGCACCGCGCGGAAAGACTAGTGGGCCCGGGGAACCTAGTGGCGCGCTACCCCATGAACGAGATATCGGATTGCATAATCGGAAGGGACGATAGAGCCTGTGGCGCACCGATGTCGGTGTAGCCATAATGGAGTGAGGTCAGCGACTACGGCGAGCGATCACCGGGGCCCTGTGAGTAATTATTAGCTTGGGTAAAGGGTGCAGGATAGGGGACTCATGGAATGAAGACCGCGAGGCTGAAGTGCAGCGTGTAGGATAGGTGGCAAGCACCTAGGCTCAAAGATCGACGATTCCGGCGCTTCCATAACAGCGAGCCCGGCTGTTACCTTAGCGCCTGTCGTAGTGAATAATTTAATTAGCAACACCTCATACGGAGCTAAGCGGAGAGTAACGAGAACAAGGCTACTCATACATGACGCGACAAGAACCGTATTCGGGCGGACAAGTTAGTCAACATCTGGTTCCTCGATGTGCCGCGGGGTTCAGCTTAACAAGCTAAGGTTGCACCACCATATAGCGGAGGCAACAGTGCGAGTCGCGTCTCAAAAGTAGAAGAGAAGGAAGACGCACATTGAATTTGAGACCCCACGGGTCGACAAGCGCTGGTGCTCATTCCCAGATCGCTGCATGTTGGCCAGAGAATGAGAGCACGAGCTGGGGAGCCGAATGAGACTTACCACCAGACGTTGATCTGTTAACGGCGGGTGCACAGGTTACGGTAGGTAACTGGTAGGTAGCAAAAATCTGTCTATGGTATGATTTCTGCCACTCTGAGAACGTCACAAAGGGATAGCTCACCAGATGCGTAAGAAAAGAAGCCAAATTCACCGTCTCAACGCGAGTACGAAATGCTCTGTGCCACGCTCTGGGCGGCACACTTGCGGCACACTGGCACTTGGATAAAATAGGACTCGTTGCTCCTTCTTCGATGCATTCACGTTGCATTCACGTCCTGGGCGCGGAGAGTGGATGTCCGCCGTGGAAATGTATCCGAGAACTTCGTATTCCGAACAAACTAGAAGTCTGAGGATGGTGTTGAGGAATTTGACGTGGTCGTGATGGTGGTCGACTTTCAAGAGGGATCTGCTTACACATGTGATGTCGTGCTTGCAATCGGCACTGATGACAGGGCGAATGACGGGTGCACCGCCACACACACTCTCTTTCCTCTTGCCACGACATGGATACCCATCCTACTTTCCCTACCGATCTAGAGCGGGAGATATTCGAAACTACTGCACTCATGCATCCGAGCACAATCCCTACGCTCTTGCGAGTCGCTCGCCGCATCCTTATCTGGTCTTTCAACCTGCCCCGAGAATTCCACTCGCAGACTGATTATGCCTCAGGATCGAGCCCCTGCTATACAGAGTGGCTCGTATATCTGGCGAAAAACCGCACTCCCGCATGGCCGATGCCCTGCTGCGCGCCACTAAAACAAAACCGCCCAGTTTCTTTCACGGTGTACGTCATCTGTTGCTGGAGCCCCCTGCACACTGGGACATGGGCGAAACAAAAGACATCCTGCAACTCTGCACCGGACTCGTAGACTTTTCCGCCATTGGAGACATCACCCTTGACCCGACGATCCTCCCCATTCTAGCGGAATTGCCCTTGCAGCGGTTCTCTGGGCCACTCAATACACTGTTCGGCGGAGTCAATTTAATCGATTCCACGCACCCCTTCTTTGCGTCTATCACGCATCTCGACGCATTCGACGATCTCTCGCAAATATGCACGGAGATCCCATTGCTCCCCGCGCTGACTCACTTCGGCTTGGACCAAGAGGTATCCTGGGACATGGTAGAGACGATACTGGCGGACTGCCCGCGTCTAGAGGTTCTGATCGTGTCGTTTCCGGGCTTCAAGGATGAATATGCGTGCCGGTGGTCCGAAAACACTCCCATTAAAGACGTTCGTTTCGTGGTGGGACTCTACACAGACTACGCGGCGGAGTGGGAGGCTGGTGCGAATGGTCTCGGAAACTTTTGGTCCTTGGCAGATGATTTTGTGGCGCGGAAACGAAGAGGAGAAATTGACGGTAAGGATTTCTCATCGATCTTACTTCACTGATACTTACACATGCGCTTCAGCGGGGTGTTATTGGTTGTATACGTAGCGAATGATATACGCCCGGGTTCCTTCAATATTCGGCGAGAATTGGCCTACAAGAACTGACAACTTTTCACCGATTGTGATTTCATGGAAAGAGAGCCCGCGGAATTCCCCGATGGGTGACCACTGTCCGGAGGCGATCAAGCGGAGGACACTGGCCAGTGGACAGGAGCATCCGTAAACACGGTTGTGGCGGTCATCGTCACAAACTCCAACATTGTAGCAAAATTTACATACCGGCACTAGTTGGTAAAAGACAGAGAGCTCCTCAGCGAACGCGTAAGGAGACGAGCGCTATATTCAAGTACCTAAAAGACAGAGAGCTCTAAGGTACTGTAAGTATTAATAAGCTAGAAAGGAATGTGGAGACGCACCCTCAGCGAACGCGTAAGGAGACGAGCGCTGAGTGTAACGTGGGTGACTACGAGACCAAAAAGGAAAGTGCGGAAGGCGTTGCCGAAGGCCGGAAGAGAAAAGGAAAGGGAACGAGATTGAAATAATACTGCCGTCTAACAGTTGGGCGCGCACAGCGCAACCAGTTGGGCGTACAACGCAACCATCTGCAACCGTGCCAGCGCCAAGCCAGCGCTATGAATCAGTGATGGCAGTCACATGAGGATGCTAGCAGCACCGCCACACTCTTTTTCTTTCTCCTGCCAGTGCCACGATACTCCCCGCGCGCCAATGGACACCCGGCCTACGTTTCCTTTGGACTTGGAGCGAGAAATGTTTGAAGCGACAGCACTGATGTACCCCAAGACAATCCCTGCGCTGTTGCGAGTAGCTCGCCGCGTTCTCATCTGGTTTTTCATTCTGCTTCGGAGATTTTTTTGGGAGACTGATTATGACCCAGGATCGAGCCCTGTCTGTACAGAGTAATCTGTGTAACCTTAGACACCCCTCGTTCCTGCCCAGCCGATGCCCTCCTGCGCGCCACACAAAAGAAACCGCCCAGTTTCTTCCGTGCTGTGCGTCGCCTGTTGCTGGACTCCGGGGACTGGGACCCAGAACAGACGAGGAACATCCTAAAACTATGCACCGGCGTCGTAGACTTTAGCGTCATCGGAGACATCTCACTCGATCCGACGTTTCTCCCCATCCTAGCGGCAATACCCCTGCGCCGGCTCTGTGCGGAGCTCTATCCACTGTTTACTGGATATGACTCGATTGATTTTACGCATCCCATGTTTGCTTCTCTCACGCATCTAGACGCATTGGACTGCCCTCATCGGATATGCCCCCAGGTGCCCTTGCTACCGGCGCTAACTCACTTGGGCTTGGACAGAAAAGCATCCTGGGACACGATAGAAACGGTGCTGGCGAAATGCTCGCGTCTAGAGCTCCTGATCGTGTCCTTTCCGGAAGAGAGGGAAAGCTCTCCGGAAGAGAGGGAAAGCTCCGCGCGTGAGTGGGCGGGAAATCCTCCGATCAACGACGTCCGCTTCGTGGTGGGACTCTACGGAAACTACGTAGCAGAATGGGAGGCCGGTGGCGAGGGTTTTTCCGACTTTTGGTCTTTGGCGGATGACTTTGTGGCGCGAAAACGAAGACGCGAGATTGACGGTAAGGATTTCTGATCTTTCAGATATTCACTTCACTGGTCCTGACAGCTTTCAGCCGGGTGTTATTGGATGCATAATAGTGAATGATCAATGCTCGGTTCCTTGACATTCTGCGTACATTCATATAAGACAAAAAATGACGAGGGCGATTTTATCTATGGGATGGAAAGAGAATGCGCAGTTTGCCGATGGGTGAGGACTGAGCCTAGGGTTTCCTTCGCACTCCGTTCGTGGGCGTAGGGACAACGGCTTCCTTGCGGGGCAAACAGGTATTTTCGCTGCGATGGGCCCCTGTTACCCACGGAATAGCGCGTCCCGCGTCCACAGGCGATCGAAGTGAGGAACAAGGATTCAGAGCCCGGAAGTTAATTTACCTTTTCAGGGCACGAAGTTTAAGCTCAGAGCATGAAGTTTAAGCAACGGTGCGCAACAGCGGAAATGAGATTCATTAACAAATACAGATTGTGAACTAGATGAACCCGGTGGACCTCCAATATCCCAGCCACGCCTCGACATTCTCGCTGGTGATCTTCCCGACCGACTTCACGGCGGGACTGACAGCCTGAATCTCGTCCGTAGCAAGGTTAAATCCCCCGAACTCGGACTCCAGCGATCCGGAAGAGGCTGCAGACAATTTGGAAAAGAAGTCCAGGAGCCTGATGCCGGGCTATAGATTCGGTTAACAACCGAACACGCGCGTAGTGCTGAATACGCACAAGTTTTTCATAATCTATGGCGGAGTTGCGCCGAGTAGCAAAAGCCTCCAGCTCCGCCAACCAGTCTGAGAATTTGACGAGCTGCAGAGGCTTTGTGGAACCACCAATAATCTTCGAGCTGATGATATCACGAGCAGAGGCGAGGACGAAATTCCAATCAACGGGGCGAGGATGGACCAGATTTAATATGGCAAAGAGCCCCTTGGTTTCCGCAGAAGGATCGAATGACACATCCAACACAGCCTGCGCGACAGTTTCGAAATCGATCCAAGAAACGAGCTTCCAGTCGCAAATCAGAACAAGGTAAACATTGATTTCAGAAGACACTTACGCCATTCGCTTCTGGAAGGCGACCCAATGTGATGCTGGTCTTGACGAGGATCGGGAACCAGTCTGAAATGGCCCAAGCGCCTTTGGGAAGTGTTCCGCAGATCTGGCCGATTCGAAGACAGGCCACATGCAAACCGCTCTTGGCCAAAATCTAACAGGTAAAAGGTTTAGAACTATTCCATCGGCGCACAACTGAGCGTACCTGTTCTGCTACAAATTTACTTTGCCCGTATCCAGTGGCGGAACTTGCTATAAGGCTGGCGTCCGTCGCAGGTCCATCCGCGGCATCCGACATCACAGAAGTAATGGACGACGTAAATATGAATGTCGGACGGCCGGCGCAGGACCGCACGAAGTCGATGAGCTTGTGCGTTGCTGAAATATGATGTTCAAAGGAAGCGAGCGGTAGATTGAAGTCGAGGGTCCAGGCGTTGTGAATGATCAATGTCACTGAATTACGCAGCTAGGCACCCGGGGACGTTAGGGAAAGAATGGAGCTCGCGGAGAACTTCGATACTCACCGTGTCATAAACGTCCGGTGCAAGACCGAAACATGGCTGATTGATTTCACCCTCGACGAAAACGAGCTTCGGAGATCCCAAAAGGGCAATATCCAACTTTCTGTCGGTGAAAATCGCCTGATGGCGCTCAGCCAAACTTCTCTCTGCCGAAGGTCGATTGAATGCGTAAATGTTTGTCACCCTCGAATCCTTGATAAGGGACGCAAGGATCTGTGAGCCAAGGCTTCCCGTCGATCCAGTCAGCAGTACTGTTGCAGGTGTTGTAGTGGTCGATGGGAGCGAAGTCGAAGGCGCAGGTGGCGACGTATACTTTAAGATCATTTCATCGATGACCTTCTTGGAGTCCACGACGGCTTGTGTAGTTCCCGCGACAATACTAGCGAGGAAAGAAGCTAGTTCTGAAATCGTGCGGTACGAATAAACAGCATTCTGCGTGACGCCACTGGCTGCATTTTGAACAGATGGATTCTTGGACGACCGCATTGCGCCCACGACACGCAGCTGAAGGAAGGCGGCACTTAAACTAGGGATTGTTATGTTCAGACTCTGTGAATGGGGATAGTAAGAAAACGAACCTGTCGAATCCGTGCTCGAATAGATCCCCGTCAGGCGAGATCACCGCGCCCTGAGATAAGTCTGTGGCAAGGTTCAACAGCCATTGCTGGATGCCGGTAGAGTCCCACACGGTGGGGGCGTTGAGGGATTCGATCAGCCCAGGTTTTTCTATCGCTTCATATCTATGTTCTCCTCAGTTGGGCGACGATGCGAAAATTTGGCGTAACATACAGAGCCTCAATCTCCGTTGCATAAGCCGCGAGTGCCGCCTTCCGCATAACAGTTCCCTTTCCCGCCCGCGGCAATGGCTTTGTGGATGGGGTGAAGATAACCATCTCGGGAAATATCCTGCTGAACTTTGGGGCGGCGCTGTTAGCTTCTTCAATGACGGTCCTTGTATGCTTTGAGCGCACGCATCGAAAGATTTGGAACGACATCTTACCAGAGTTTATTCCGAAGATCCGTCACTTGGACGGCGTCTTCAACATCAATTTGAACACCAGGCACCGGTTCGATTAAAATCCCAGTTTGATTTTGATCTCTTCCGAAGATGATCGCCGCCGCTACACTGTTATCCACGGAATTGAATATTGTGACACAGAATTGGACCCATTCGACTCACAGAGGGCTGCTCATGATGATATCTTCCATAGGGGCGGGCACACTGTTGTTAGATTAGCAAGGCCTTCGTGGGGACATGGTACTCCTTGCGTACGTGTTTTCTCCGGATAAATGAACAATTACGTCGTCTGTTCGTCCAACACTGAGGCGATGTTCAGCCGCATTCCGTACATCCAGTGTAAACACCACTTAGCATACATTTTCCACAAGTGTTTCTTTTCGGGATGCTGGACGAAGAGGTCCGAAGTGGCGTATCCTTTAACGTCACTGAGGTTGTTGACGCTCAGAGTGTAATTTTCCGAATGCTCAAAGGCACATATTAGAAAGAGAAGGAGAGTGCTGAAAGAGAGTCAGCTCACAAGGACCTGGCACTCGAACGTCCCATCGCCTTGCGGCATCCATCGTACATTGACTTTGTCCGAGAATCTGAACCACTCCCACTCGTGCTTGTCTTCAGGGTAGGGAAGCATCGAGGAAATTGTGCCGAATTCAGTTGCACCGTAAACCGTTTGAATTTTGAGCCCTGCTCTGACGAGAGCATCTCCGAGGCGCCGAGGGAGACAGCCGCCGCCGAACGCCTGGCCTCGTACGTTAGAAGAAATCCGAGGCGGAATTTTCAAGCGGAGGACTCACAATGAATGCGAGCGTCTTCAAAAAGGCGATGGCTTCGGGCGAGTTCGACCAGAGGGCCAACAATGCGGGTAGGGTGAACATGACTTTGGAATGAGTCTTGCGCGTATGGGCTAAAATGTTATCGGGCGACGGGAAAATAGGGAGCGCCTCTGGGGTTAGAGCAGTGGGTGGATACAGGGCAATTGTGATTCCGCCATATACAGGCTTCAAGAGAAGACCATAGATCCCAATCAGATGGAACGAGGGAAGAGGCATCGCCGCAACGGGATGGGGATATGCGTCGCGTATCTCTTCAACCGGGCCTGCATGAATTTGTGGGTGAGAACTCGGATACACGGGGCATTACAGTGGCATACCAGTCGAAGCCCATTGCATCAAGGTTCGGTGGCTATGAGCGATGGGTTTCGGAAGCCCAGTGCTCCCCGATGAATGAAGATAGATGCATAGGTCGTCCAACGACGGCGGGGCGGATTGTGCCATGTAGGGCTCGAACGCGCAATCTGCTGTCTCGGAGCCAAGATTCGGATAGATTTGTGCGAGGGACGGAAGCTCTTCGATTTTGAGGCTGAAGTTGGGTTCAGTCTGGACAAGCTCCTGTTGGACGCCGGCAAAAAGAGGTTTCAGAGTGGCGCAAGTGGCTAAAATCCGGTGACAAGACGATTTGCGCAGGAGGCTGACAACTGCGGTAGGTGAGTTACGTGGGGAAATGGGAAAGGGCTAGCGATGAATGAGTAAAAGTGTGAGACAACATCTGAAAGTACGACGTACAACCAAATTGGCGGTCATGAGGCCGACAATCAGAGCTTGGTACAGCAATGTATCTGCCAGCGCAATAATCGCTACCACCTGGCCATCTTGGCCTTCACGGTTCGGCCGAAGCACTTGCGCAGCACGATGAGTGGCACGAGCAAATTCCAGACTCGTGATAGAGACGATTTCCTCGGAGGGATCGGGCTTGGCATACACGAAGAGAGGATGCGTGGGGTTGGTTTGAGACTGCAGGAAAACAGCGTCCGGAATGAACGTGGAGAACGCGGGGTCCACATGAGGGGAAGCCATGACAGCAGATGGCCCGACATGTGCAAACAGGAAGGCTATATATACTGTGCCGAACCGGAACATAGAAGAAAGATGGCCGTTGCATAATTTAATCGCAATGAATGGCTCATCAGCTGAGCACTGCCCCGTGCGGGAGTCTGACAGTTCGTAACTAGAACAGAAGCTTGCGAAGCTCTACTGTCTCGGATGATCAACAGACCTTGCATCGGTGAAATCATGTTGGTTGTCATTCTGAAGGCTTGCGCCTTCCTATTTGCAGCGATGACACACCCTCGATGCGAGAATAGTTTAAAATTTAAGTGGGAACAGCGAGAATAAATTTATTCAAGGCTCGCAATAGAGGCTTGCCTAGCCGTGATGAATGCTTGTCAGGGCGTGCAAGTGAATCTCCGCGTCTCCCGGCACAAGGGAGACGCTCGATTATATTTAACCAAAATTCCCCAACCTATCACCAGTTGAGGCTCAACTGCTGTGCAGAAGGTGGGTCGTGATAGACATCTCCCTTGACTTGTCGTGAGGATCTTCTCCGTTATATTTAACCAGCCACTCTCGAGTTTGGGGGTCCTGTCACTGGTGTAGAGATATCATGACTCAATGCAAATGTTCAAGTGGAACCCACCGAAATACTGATTATGTTTAACCAGCCACTCTCAATGTGTGCGTTGCTTTTGGGAAACCTGCAGTAAGTTGAGAAACATTGGAATGAATAGCTTCAGTGAAAGAACGTCGAAATGATGATCAGGCTTGTGGAGACATCAGTACGGCCTTGTGGCTCAAATTTCTAGTTGTGAATTTTCGGCAAAGACGGCAGGTGTACATCGTTGAATTTAAGTTGAATTGCGAAAAAATTGACCAAGCGTACACTCATAAAGGCTGAATCCCGGTAACGGTTCTGTTTGGGATTTGACAAAAGAAACAAGAGATGGGCAGGCCCTGTCCTTGGTGCGGGAAGTCGCATCTCCCCCAGCTGAGATTGTCCCGCAATTCGGAATGTTCGGCATACAACCGGTCCGCCACACGGACGCCGAGGAGATCTGCTCTGGGAGATTCCGGATGTCCCCGGTCACTCCTTGCACTGATGTTCAAATTTCTGCCTGAAGTCCGCTGTTCGGGGGGTGATTTACATCTCGGACCGAATTTAATGTCTTCCGCCCCAGTTAGTCTTTTTAACATCTTCTCGTTCAATTTCGGCGGAGCGCCAAGCCCGGTCATCCTAGATGTAGAATGTTTGACTTGTGGCTGTAGCACATTGCGAAGATCCAAAAGTTTGCGCGTTGTATTCCGGCTGCATTTGGTAATTGGTGACCGGGGGCCAGTCCCGGTGAACCGTCCCGAGTGATTCTTACCCTTTTTTCTTTATCGAGCGCTAAAGGCGAGGTCTCGCCGGGTTGTGAACGAGCTGTGGAACTGAGATGAAACTTGAGGATCTCTAAGTCAGCCAGCCAATCGATACATGGGAGGTGCTCGAAACCTGACACCAAACTCGCGAGTAGGCGGCACCACGGACAGGCGTGGGTGTGGGTCGGGATAATTTTGGTCACCGCTCCCACACCGGGCTCCCTATTTGGATTCATTCGCCTACGTCGAGCAATCGCTATTGGAGGGTGAAGGTTATATATACTGAGCTTCATTGAATCTGGGATAACGTTTATGCGGTAAGTTCATTAACAGGATCATCGCACATGTGAGCTCTGCAATGACGCCGGAGGCGCCTAGCATAAATATCTGGACCCCTCCACGGTCTCATGGATCCACTCCCTTCCCTCCACCGTCATGGCGTCCGGTGCCCCCTCCCTCGACGGAACCATTGGCAACGCCGCAATCGGCTTGGCGCTGGCGACATTTCTGTACGGCATTGAGACCCTGCAAACCTTCAACTACTATCGCGACTACAAGAATGACACCAGAAGCCTGAAGATACTCGTACGTTCTCTCTCTTGCCCTACGACCCCCACCAAGGGCTTAGTGTTCTCAATAAACGGCCAGGTCGCAGTCATCTGGTGGGCAGGCGTCTGAGTGCGATTATTATCACCATTTCCTGATAGAGTGGGTGCTCGACGCAGGTGTCTTGAGCTGACGCAGACAATGCTAACCTGGCATGCGGTGGGTTCGGACCCACAAATTATATCTCGCGCTCAATTCCATTGTACTCATTTAAGATATATTCCATGACTGTCACGTTTTATGGCCAACCACAGCACCTCGCGGATCCCCCGTTCTCGCTCATCCTGGTGGTGCTCTTCTCGGCTATGGTGAATTTCGTTGTACAGGTGGTGTTCTCCTCTATCACGTGCAAACCGTATACTTACGTGCTGTTCAGACTTTCTTTGCGTTTCGTGTGAGAGTGCTATCAAATCGGTGGCCAATTCCGATCCTCGTCTGCGTCCTCAATCTCGTCCGTTTCATGGGCAACGTCGCGATCTTCGCCGAGTTATGCAAACGCCCCGAGTTTTCGCTGCTGCAGACAGACTTGCACTGGATTTTCACTGCGGCGTCCGCAATTGGTCCGTTTGTCGACGTCATCACGGCAACGTCGCTGTGCTACTTCCTCTGGCATTACAAGAAGTCGAACTTTGAACAGTGAGTTACAGTAATGACCACAACCAGGAGATAGACGGGTTGAATATATATTGGCAGGACTAGCACGATGATAGATAACATAGTCATCTGGACTGTCGGTGGGTATCTCCCTCAGTGTGAATTTTCATTCATCATTGAACTTGAATTATGCCAGAGACGACGTTGATAACGAGGCCAGCACCTCATTAAACCTTGGGTAAACCTCTCACTCACCGCCTTGCCTCAGTCTTTCCGGTGCCTTGCAGCTCATCCTGGTGAGCTCCTTCCAACATAAATCCTTGCCAAAATCTCTAAATGCAACTGTCACCGAGTTCCTCACCCGGACTGATTTAACCTGGATAATCTTCTACCTGATGCAAGCGAAACGTGAGTCCATTTCAGCTCTGTCCTGACATCTGGCTTGCCAACATTGGAACAGTGTTTGCCAACTCCATGGTTGCATCGTAATTAAATCAACCTGAACACTCCAACCAAATTGGCTGAATAGTTGGATCCCACAGACTAAACGGCCGACAACGCCTTCGCTCTCCTGCGCCAAAGGCGAACGTGAGCAGTGGTTCGCACTTTATAGCGTTTGATTCGGCGGCTGCATCGAGGAACGCGGTATGAGGATGCTTCACTTATCAGCGCTGGATGTTTGACTGAGCAAGCATGATCAGATTCACATGCACCGACTCACAGAGACAGTGCATGACGATGGCACGCTTGTGCCACCCAAGGTAAGCCTCAGGGAGTGTCTTGGATCCAAAATTAATAATCTTCTGGCGTCGTTTTTTAGGAGTCCATTTCTGCGATCTAGTTCGAGTTTAGGCGTCTATCCGGCCCTTAGCCGTAGACCCATATGTTCTGTCTTGTACGAATCTCACGCCTTGTATCCTTCATCACTGAATACTGTGGATGATTTCTGGGGATCGATCCTATATGAACTGGCCCAGTAGTTTATCCGTAGCCGAGGGATTAACATGGGACCCTCCGTCCTCGACACCGGGAATTTGAGCGCAAGTTGAAGACGGCGACATTATGGGCGAGAAACCAGCAAGCTGACCACGGGACTCGATGGCGGATGGTCCGCACCTGCCGTTCGTCGACACGAAATGACGAAGATAAATAAGCAGGGGTCGCCTGTTCGAATCAGGCTCGAGTCATCGACGCTGAAGTTTTTTAAAATTTTAATTATATATATATATATATATATCATAGGCTGTGCGCAGATGATAGTGAACAGGCGCTACTGGCCTGTCTGAATGGCATTCATTGAACTAAGCTTCAAGCGCAATGCCGACTCGATGGCAGATAGCCCATGTCTGTGATTCATATAACATATACACTGTGTTCCGACCCTCCATAGTCAGAGGGTAGTCAGAGATGTCTGACTGTGTAGTCTCTCGTAGACAGACGCTTCAACGCGAAGCTCGTGCCTCGCTTGTTGAAGTCTGTTGGCTATCAGGGGGGTCCGATCGGACTTCCAGCTTATTACCAATCTTTTGGCGGGCGAATCACAGTGATTACCAATCTTTTATCAATCATTTGGCAAATACTCATAAAGCGGCCATCAAACTTTTTGAATAGCTTAACATCTCGGCCAATTTGCAAAATTGTGAAGAGACAGAACTCTTCCGAGCAGGGTAAAGTATGACTTTAGACTCGTTACCAGCCTGCCTACGAATGGCAACAATGTGACGAGCACGTTGCCGTAGGCAGACTGGTACAGTTCGGAGAAGTTGATTGGTGTGGGCGCGGAGTTTGAAATTGTTTTGCGTGCCACACCCTGGGCTCAAATCTTCATATTTCATTTTGGTCAAAGTTGAGGAGTTGAATATCATAGCAATTGCTTACTTTTTGTCTCCTCAGAATTTTCTTTTACAGCCCCAGGTTGCTGTAGCGTGGCCCCGAGTTCAATCGAGAAAGTGACGTTCCGGTCCGAGGGACCGGGAACCGGTGATCGGCAAGTCTTCGGCACCCCTGTAAAATTACAAACTCAGGCCCAGCTCAATTAGGCTTTCCGAATTTAACCAGCCTGCCTATGGCAACGTGCTCACCACATTGTTGCAACTCGTAGGCAGGCTGGTAACGAGCCTAGTATGACTTTGCATCTTTGCCCGTGGCAAATAGATGATTCCCAGTGCTGCAGAGTTGATTGGTAATAAGCGGAAACCCGATCGGGCCCCCTTTGTAACAACAGGACTACTGACTGAGTGAGTTCAGACCCGTAGGCAAGGTCCGTCGATGTTGTGACTACGTCTGCCTACCTGGGTCAACCATGGTCTACCTATGTCTAAGCCTGCCTACGGGTGTAGACATAGGTGGGGTTCCTATAATTATGCTCTTGCTCAACCACTCTGTGCATGGCAACAGTGGCAAGTCCTACCATCACTGCTGGGAGTGGAAAAGAGTTGAACATCGTTTAAATTGAACTTGCACCTGTTTGTTCGGGCCTCGGATCCTCTTCTCATTTCCGTCGGAACCTATGGCACATATACTGTCCAAAAATGACTAGCTAACTTCTTTTCACTGTAAACAGGAATTTTGCCAAAAGAGCAACTTGCAAGGCCTTCCCGTTGGAAGTTCTACTTGGTGAATTGATTTGAAATGATGGGACTGATTAGAACACTGATGCGTCATCAGTGCTGAAGTCCCCAAACGGAAGGTATACCATTTTTTTGGTAGATTATGACCAGCGACTGTGAACTACAAGAAAATGTTTAGCATGCACCCTTTCGAGCTGGGAGATCACTACACGAGCTGGGCTGGAAGAGGAACATAAGGGACAACATAATTCTTTGTCTGTGAGGTGCATCACTGGAGGTACATCTTATATGTCCGGGGAACACCCCGGCGGGTTTTAAAGCAGTAGATAGCCACTCACAAACCTATCCGAGGACTTGGTAAGTTGTGGTAATTAAATGTACGGAATTTGCAGGCGGGCCGAGTGATGCCGAGTGCCAAAATAATGGGAAGGTTCGGCAAATGGACCTAAACATGTCGCCGAATTGGAAGATGTTAGCTAGATGTAAATCATCTAAAACTCAGCTGGATGGGGTTGTAATCCGACCAGGGGATTTAGATTCTAAGTTGATATCGAAAACCCCGTAAAATCTGCGCAATTTTTGAACAGTATATCGCCTATAGGAACCACTTTGCGGCATCACCAGGGCCCTGAAAAAGAAAACCAACGGCAAGGTCAAATAGGGATGTAGTCGGGGCCGAGTCCGTACACCAAGGGTAGGCAACGTCAAGGCGAGGTAGGACTAGGGAATGACGAAGGTACAGCCACGTAGTCAGGGCATGACCCAATGGGGTAGACCTCGCTAGGACATGGATATCAGACACCCTGACTACAAGCCCTGCCTACTGATCGGCGGAGGTAGCCCCAGGTAGACCACGCTAGGACATGCGAGTCAGACCTGTGACGACAGGGGGTCGGATCGCAGTGATAAGCAGAATGTTCAATTATCAGCCGGACGTATCAGACTCAAGTCATGGCGACTTGAAGTTTTTATATATATATCACGGTTGCGCGTGGATGACTTAGCGCCAAAAATCGAGCACACGGGCGCTTACCTGTAAACAGATAGGCGCCCACGGGCCTGGGCCACGGAGACCTGGGTCGGCGATGCGTTTGAAGACCGGCGACCAGTTTCCTAGGCTTAAATTATCCTGGGAGTCTCCTATTTTCGACCGTAGTTGGAAATATTCTAGGAATGCCGCCCGAACTCAGGGTAATGCCCCCCAAGGATATTGACAAGAGAGTGGAGTCGACAACCCTGCGAGACAGAAAAATAACCCCCTGATTGACAACTGATTTTTCCGAGCTCCAAATACAGCAAGCTCCGCCGCCACCAGTTTACAATCTAGGGCCCGCAACCAGTGGACGTCCAACTGAGCCAAAAAGCAGCCTAACAACCAAGTACTAAGTGCACATATTTTTGAATTCCCGCCTTTACTAATCCGGAGATCCCCCCATTTCTTCTCTTTTTTTGTTTGTTTTGTATGTTGTCGGAGCGGAGGTCACGCAGCGCGCCGGCCCTGCGGTGCAAAACACGTCCGCCTCCGCCTGGTCTGCCGCCAATTGGGGTTCCGGATCCCGCGGAAGTACCGGACGTGCGCCCCCGTGAGCTGGCGCGTGCAGTCGCCGATCCAGAGGAAGTGCGTGGAAGTGTTGTAGAACACTTTGCACAACCGGAGTGGGTAGGATAGTTGAGTACCTTGACTTGAGTCATTACTCCAATTTGATTGGACAAGAGCTGAGCTGCTTACACTGCATTCCGTATTTGCTGTTGAGAATGTGTCGAAAAGGACTACCAACCGAGAGAAAATACATATCTGCATATCCGACTCTATGAGAATCATCGAAACACTCCCAAGTCCTCCCTCTCAAAATATAAGCCTTGCTTGGACACTATTTGGGAGTGCTAGACCAAATATTTTCGCAACTTTGAATGATTAATTGTGCATGAATTAGTATAGCAGATCTAGCTAGGTCTCAGCCCAAACCATAGAGAATTGAGGGACATCCATGCAAATCTTTTGTGGAGACCAAAAACAGCCCAAAACAACGACATGTGCATATAAAACTGCGGCAGATACCATTCGACTCCACTAGGCGAAAGCGGTCGAACAGACAATGCACAGAATGGTGACAAAGGACAAATCGAAATGTTCACGTGAAATAGCAGTACGTAGAAGTTAGTTGCAGCCAATGACAGTACCGAAGGCACGACGGAAAATTTCCCGTTTGGGAAGGTGTTCAAAGAATCCCTCCAAACTCGCCCAGTTCTTGGTCGATTTCGATGAAATCTAGATAGATTTGACGGGTTAATTCACACACAATTACTCATAGAGCAGAAGTAGGCTCGGTACCAGCCTGCCTACGAGTTGCAACAATGTGGCGAGCACGTTGCCATAGGCAGGCTGGTTAAATTCGGAAAGCCTAATTGAGCTGGGCCTGAGTTTGTAATTTTACAGGGGTGCCGAAGACTTGCCGATCACCGGTTCTCGGTCCCTCGGACCGGAACATCACTTTCTCGATTGAACTCGGGGCCACGCTACAGCAACCTGGGGCCGTAAAAGAAAATTCTGAGGAGACAAAAAGTAAGCAATTGCTATGATATTCAACTCCTCAACTTTCACCAAAATGAAATATGAAGATTTGAGCCCAGGGCGTGGCACGCAAAACAATTTAAACTCCGCGCCCACATCAATCAACTTCTCCGAACTGTACCAGTCTGCCTACGGCAACGTGCTCGCCACATTGTTGCCATTCGTAGGCAGGCTGGTGACGAGTCTAGAGCAGAAGGGTGAAAATATGTAATATTGAATGATCTGGGATTTGAGGCTGTTTTGTGCATGAATCCAGCCCAGTATGGTCCAGGCATCAAACAATCTTGTTTTTTTTTGCAAGGAAGGACTTACACAGATTCAGGAACATGTCATAGAGCCGCAAATTCAGATAATCTAGTCTATGGTGCTTGAAATCACTTCTGGAAAATGGGCAGCAGTGGGTTTGGGAAATACTGCGAATTGAATCAACTGATGGACTTTAGACACTTCTGGCTCTATGACATGCTTTTGAATCCATGTCAGTTCTCCCTTCCAAAATACAAGGTGAGTTGAATATGTGTGGGCTTCGCTAGATCCCATTTATCACTGAAACTGCCTGAAACCCCATGTCATCCAATATTATATATTTATTTTCATCATTAATTGCAGACGAATTATTCTAAGAGGTTTGATGCAAATCCGGCAAGAACTGACCGAGATCTGGGGAATTATTTGAATACATCCCAAACGAGAAATTTCTCATTTGTGCCCTTGGTACTGTCGTTGGCTGTAAGTTGTCAAGCACGGAAATATGACAGAGACCACGTGTCGGCATGCGCGGAATAAAGAGGCAGCGGCCAGTGAAGTCGGCATGCAGGGAAATATGGCAGAGCCCACGTGTTGGGATGCACGGAATAGGCCAAATCGGTTCGTAAAAAGACTGTGAAGGGTCAAACAGTTTAAGAACAGATGTGGATCTCACACCAAATGATTCAAAGACAAGTACGGACGCAAAGTGGGAGGCGCTGCTCGTGAGTTCGAGCCTGAGCGAGTCACAGATCCGGGAACTCAGGCATTTAACGATGAAGAACAAGCAAGTAGAAACCAAGGAGACAGGATATCCGAGCCCCGAGTTGACAGTATGTCACAGAACATCACTGAACAACCCAGGATGAGAACTTGAAGGAGTCAAGAGCGGGCAATCGTGGCCTCCGAGTCCAATAGAGGTATAGCGGGCCTCTAGAGGAATGTTGACGCAACCACCGTGACCGCCGACGGTCGGAAAGCTGACTACTTGTAGTATCCCCTAAGGGTGCAGCGAACAATCGCGAAGGTCAAGAGGCTAGCAGGTGCAAGACCACCGTCAGACAGAACCACGTAGAAAGGCGGGAAGGGCCTGAGAAATATAGGGGTAAATCCTATGAACCAGATTCATTAGTCAAGAGCCTTTGCGGATACTTGGGATTCGGGATGTCAATATTTCCATGGTCAGGTACAGCCCGTAGTGTGCATCATGCAGCCTTGCGTAAGTAGCCCGAAGGCACTCCGAGGTCGTGGTTGCTAGGGGCCATCCGCCTTAGGAGACTTCGTGAAGGGATGTCGAATCAAGGTCCAAGTGTAAGGATTCTGGAACGACAAAAAAACAGCAGGAATGACCAAGAGAGATAATGCAGCTCAAAGCAGCGAGAAGCTCGAGAGAGAGGAAGGCAAAGAGTCGATCATTGATTCATTCGACCGGCATCACTCCTTCACGCTCTCTTAGTGACTTAGTCAGCCGGCTGTGTATTCAGCCCGCAGGCTCGCTCATCGCCCACGCTGTCATTATCCCAGTTCCTATTGGACGCCGGCAAGAAGAAGTTTCAGAGTGGTGCAAGTGGCTATAATCCGGTGACAAGACGATTTGCGCAGGAGACTGGCAACTGCGGCCGGTGACTTACGTGGGGAAATGGGAAAGTGCTGGCGATGACTGAGCAAAAATGTGAGACGGCATCTGAAAGTACGACGTACAACCAAATTGGCGGCCATGAGGCCGATAATCAGAGCTTGGTACAGCAACGTATCTGCTAGCACAAGAATCGCTACCCGGTTGGGCCGAAGCACTTGCGCAGCACGATGAGTGGCACGAGCAAATTCTAGACTCGTGATAGAGACGATTTCCTCGGAGGGATCGGGCTTGGCATACACGAAAGAAGGATGCGTGGGGTCGGTTTGAAAGTAAAACAGCGTCCGGAATGAACAGGGAGAACGCATGGTCCACATGAGGGGAAGCCATGACAGCAGATGGCCCGACATGCGCTGAGCACTGCCCCGTGCTGGAATGTGACAGTTCGTAACTAGAGCAGAAGCTTGCGAAGCTCCACTGTCTCGGATGATCAACAGACCTTGCATCGGTGAACTCACGTCGGTTGTCATTCTGAAGGCTTGCGCCTTCCTATTTGCGGCGATGACACACACCCTCGATGCGAAGAGTTTAAAATTTAAATGGGAACAGCGAGAGTAAATTTATTCAAGCCTCGCAGTAGAGGCATGCCTAGCCGTGATGGATGCTTGTCAGTGCAAGTGAATCTCCGGGTCTCCCGGCACAAGGGAGACGCTCGATTATATTTAACCAAAATTCCCCGACCTATCACCAGTTGAGGCTCAACTGCTGTTAAGGTGGGTGGTGATAGACATCTCCCTTGAATTGCCATGAGGATTTTCTCCGTTATATTTAACCAGCCACTCTCGAGTCTGGGGGTCCTGTCACTGGTGAGGAGATGTCATGACTCAATGCAAATGTTCAAGTGGAACCCACCGAACTACTGATTATATTTAACCAGCCACTCTCAATATGTGCGTTGCTTTTGGGAAACCTGTAGCAAGTTAAGAAATATTAGAATTAATAGCTTCAGTCAAACAACGTCGAAATGATGATCAGGCTTGTGGAGACATCAGTACAGCCTTGTGGCTTAAGCTTTCGGGTGGAAATTTTCCGAAGACCGCATGTGTACATCGTTGGATTTAAGTTGAATTACGAAGAAATTAACCAAGTGCACACTCATAAAGGCTACTCCCGATAACCATTCTGTGGGGGTTTTAAAAAAAGAAACAAGAGATGGGCAGGTTCGAACTATCAATGCTCTGTCCTTGGGAAGTCGCATGTCTCCTAGTTGAGATTGTCCCACAATTCGGAATGTCCGGAATACAACCGGACCGCCACACAGACGCCAAAGACATCTGATCTTGGAGATTCGGGTTGTCCACCGGTCACTTCTACTCAATTCATTTGCACTGATGTTCAAATTTCTGACTGAAACCCGCTCTTCGGGGGGTGATTTGCTCCATCTCGGACCGCCCAGTTAGTCCTTTTACCATCTGCTCATTAAATTTCGCCGGAGCGTCAAGCCCGGTCATCCTAGATGTAGAATGTTTGATTTGTGGCTGTAGCACATTGCGAAGATCCAAATGGCTGCGCGTTGGATTCAGGCCACAGTTAGTAGTTGCCGGGGGCCAATCCTGGTGAGCTACATATACTGCCTCGAGTGATTCTTACTCTTTTTTCATTATCGAGCGCCAAAGGCGAGGTCTCGCCGGGTTGTGAGCGAGCTGTGGAACTGAGATGAAACTTGAGGATATCTAAGTCGGCCAGCCAATCGACACATGGGAGGTGCTAGAAACCTGACACCAAACTCACGAGTTGGCGGCTCCACGGACAGGCGTGGGTGTGGGTCGGGATAATTTTGTCCACCGCTTCCTATTTCGGTCTATGCAGCTACGCCGCCAGCAATCGCTATGGGAGGATGAAGGTTATATATACTGAGCTTCATTGACATTGAATCCGGGATAGAGTTTATGCGGTAAGTTCATTGACAGGACCATCGCACATGTGAGCTCTGCAGTGACGCCGGAGGAGCCTAGCATAAATACCTGAACCCCTCCACGGTCTCATGGGTCCACTCCCTTCCCTCCACCATCATGGCGTCCGGCGCCCCCTCCCTCGACGGAACCATTGGCAACGCCGCAATCGGCTTGGCGCTGTCGACATTTCTGTACGGCATTGAGACCCTGCAGACTTACAACTACTATCGCGACTACAAGAATGACACCAGAGGACTAAAGATGCTCGTATGTTCCCTCTCCTGCCCTGCGATCCCCACCAAGGGCTTAGCATTCTGAACGAACGGGCAGGTCGCAGTCACCTGGTGGGCAGACGTCTGAGCCGGTTATTATCACCATTTCCTAACAGACTGGGCCCTCGACACAGGTGTCTTGAGCTGACACAGACAATGCTGAGCTGGCATGCAGTGAGTTCGGACCCACTAGTTATATCTCGCGCTCAATTCCATTACTCATTTAAGATATATTCCATGACTATCACGTTTTATGGCCAACCACAGCACCTCGCGGCTCCCCCGTTCTCGCTCATCCTGGTGGTGCTCTTCTCGGCTATGGTGAATTTCCTTGTACAGGTAGTGTCCTCCTCTATCAAGCGTAAAACCATATACTTACTTGCTGTTCAGACTTTCTTTGCGTTTCGTGTGAGAGTGCTATCAAATCGGTGGCCAATTCCGATCCTCGTCTGCGTCCTCAATCTCCTCCGTTTCATGGGAAACGTCGCGATGTTCGCCGAGGAATACAAACACCCCGATTTCTCGCTGTTGCAGACACACTTACACTGGATCTTCACTGCGTCGTCAGCAATCGGACCGTTTGTCGATATCATCACTGCGTCGTCTCTGTGCTACTTTCTCTGGCACTATAAGAAGTCCAATTTCGAACAGTGCGTTTGACATGAAGCACAAACATCACGGGTCCTGACTCCACACCCCCAGGACGAGCACGATGATCGATAGCATCGTCATCTGGACTGTCGGTGAGTAGCTCTGAAATTGTGGCTCCTAGTCAACTTCTGACCCTGGGACTATGCTAGAGACGACGTTGATAACCACGTAAGGACGTCATTAGCCCTTTTGGCATCCTTCTCAGTAGTTTCCTTCAGTTTGTCTGGTGCCATGCAGCTCATCCTGGTGAGCTCCGTCCAACATAAATCCTTCCCAAAAACATTTACAATGCAACCATCACCAAGTTCCTCACCCGGACTGATTTCACCTGGATTATCTTCTATCTCATGCAAGCGAAACGTGAGTCCATCTGCGCTTTCTGACATCTGCCCTTCCAACATTGTAACAGTATTTGCCAACTCCATGGTTGCATCGTAATTAAATCAACCTTAACGTTCTGGTCAAATTGACTGAATAGCTGGATCCCCTAGACTGAACGGCCGACAACGCCTCCGCTCTCCCGCGCCGAAGGGAAACGTGAGCAGTGGTTCACATTTTATAGCGTTTGATTCGGCGGCTGCAGCGAGGAACGCGGTACGAGAATGTTTCACTTATCAGCGCTGGATTTTTGAATGAGCCAGAATGGTTAAGATTCACATGCACCGACTCACAGAGACAGTGCATGACGATGGCACGCTCGCGCCGCCTAAGGTAAGTCTCAGGGAGTGTCTTGGATCTAAATTAAAAATGTCTTGGCGTTGTTTTCTAGGAGCCCATTTCCGCGATCTAGTTCGAGTTTAGGGGCCCTTTGGGCTTAGCAGTGAATTGTGTCATACCCATATGTTATGACATGTACGATTCTTACGCCTTGTCTCCTTACGTACTGAATGGACACTGGATGATTCCGGGGAATCGATCCTATATGACTCGGTCCGTAGCCGAATGGGATCTTCCATGCTCGGCAGTGGGAATGTGAGCACAAGTTGAAGACATTGGTATTATGGGCAGGCAACTAGCAAACCCCAAACTGGGACTCGGTGGCTGGTCCGTACCTGCTGCTAGTCATCGAAAACATCACAGATAACAAAAGCAGGGGTTCGCCTCGAATCAGGCTCGAGTCATGGGTTTTATTTATTTATTTATTATCATGATTGTGCGTGGATGACCCAAATCGGGCGCAAGGGACGCTTACCCCTAAACCGATAGGCGCCCATGGAGACGCTGGTCGGCGCTGAGTTTGGAGACCGACGACGAGTTTCCCTTTGCGTTTAAATTGTTCCGGTTCTAATTTCTAATTTTCGGCCGTAGCTTGAAATATTTCAGGAACACCGCCCGAACCCAGGGTAATGCCCCCCCAGGGATATTGACGAGAGAGTGGAGTCGGCGAGCCGGCGAGACGTAAAAATAGCCAACTGATTGGCTGGCAACTCACTTTTGGCAGCAAACGCCGCCGCCACCAGTTAACAATGTAGGGCACACAACCAGTCGACATGAAACTCAGCTAATAAGCAGAGCAGAGCCGAACAACCAAGTACTTAGTACACATATATTTGAATTCCCGCCTTTACCAATCCGAAGATCCCCCCATTTCTTCTCTTTTTTTCTTTTTGAATGTTGACGGAGCGGAGCTCACGCAACGCGCTGGCCCTGCAGCTCGGTGTACAACACGTCCGACTCCGCGTGGTCCGCCCCTCCGCCGCGGCGCTCCTTCTTGAAGTAGTTCGAGATGAGGAAGGCGACGTCTGCGAACCAGCCGTATGTGTGTTAGTCCGAGAATAGAAGGCATTAATAATGAAGGACGTACCGAGACTTTGCTCGAAGTTGAGCCGCGGATCGCAGAAGGACTGGGTTTCATTCAATGAACCCCGATCCTCGTTCAAAGATAAAACAAAATCGAAGGCGCAACGCACCTGGTACCGCAGCCCCAGCTGCTCCTCGCTCAGCTCCATGCTCCCGCCGACGCACTCGGTGACACTGAACCCCTCCTCGTTGATCTCGCCCGTGAACTCGAGGCTCACACCGCCCAAGCGCGAGCCGCACGCGGCGTGGATGCGCAGGCTCGCAGTGAGCTCGCTGATGATCGTCCCAAAGTGCCGTGTTTTGAGGCCCGAGGCGGAGGTTTCCGTGCTGTGCGCATTGTATTGACTTAATGACAAGAAGAGGAAGGAACTACGCACTTCCCGTGCATGGGGTCGCAGATCCATACGACAGGGTGCCCAGACTGCTGCACCGCCGCAATGTGCCCCGCCAGGTGCTCGTCGATCTGCGCGCCACGTCGTCAGCGAGCGTTCTCCTTCGTCTTCCGTAAAGCGCACCTTGCCGGCGCCATAGCGCGTAATCAGCGTCACCCTTCCCGCCTCCTTGAGCGGGTCCACGACTAGCGAGCAGCATCAGCACGCCTTCCGCACGAAGCGGCCGAGAAAACGAGAGGGAAAAAAAAAGACGCACTACCCAACAACCGCACCAACTCCTCCGCGGCCATGCTCGGGCCGACCTTCACACCGATGGGGTTCCGGATCCCGCGGAAGTACTCGACGTGCGCGCCCGTGAGCTGGCGCGTGCGGTCGCCGATCCAGAGGAAGTGCGCGGAGGTGTTGTAGAATGCTTTGGCGCTCGCATTAGGCTTCGTAGTCGCGTTGTCAGCGGAGGCGAGGGGCACCGCCGCGGGCACAGCGAACGCCCGCGTGAGCGCCTGCTCGTACTCGAGCATCAAGCCCTCGTGGCTGTTGTCGTGAGCGGGCAGAGCAGCGAGTAAGGACAAAACGCACGACGCACCTGGTATAAAAATCAACCTCCCCCACCGTGCCCCGCGCGCCGCCCTGCTCGAACGCGGGCGCGGCGGTGGACTCCACGCCGATCGTGCGGCTGAAGTCGAGCGCGTCGGAGAGCGAGGCGGTGATCGAGGCGAATTCTTGGCTGCGGGCGTGCGTGCAGTGGGTTGAAAGGGAGGGATGTCGTGAATTGAAAGGGAGAGGTGTCGTGAGTTGAAAGGGAAAGGGGAGAAGAGAAAGTAGACACGCACCGCAGTTTATCCGACCTGACGTGCGCGAGCGACCAGTCGCGCGGGTGGTGCAGCGACGCGAAGCCGGACGTGAGCAGCCCCCGCACGTGGTTCAGCGTCGCCGTCGAGTGGAAGTAGGCGCTGTGGGTTTCAGTGAGTCAGTTTCATCGGCGTTGCGCACTTATATCGGCATTGAGATACGAGACAGGACGGCCTGCGGGGGAACGGGTTGCGGGCAGCGCAGCGCCGCTCGACGGTCAACGCAACGCCGCAGACACAACGCCCGCAGACCGGACAGAGGGAAACAAGGAAATACACGCACCTCAAGAGGCGCTCGGGGTCGGGCGTGCGGTCATTCGGGTCCAGTCTGCGCGGGAGATGGTTTTGTTTTAAAAAAGCAGCGATTGGAAGAGGGGGCGGAGTACGCACCCGTTAACATTATCGCCTCTGTACAAAGAGAGGGATGTAAGCTTTTAAAAAATGGAGGGCAGATGTAAGGCGGGACGAACCGGAAGCTCAACACTTCTCTGTCCCCGATTTTCTCGGTCTTGCTGCTCCGGGGCTTAGCGTACTGACCTGCGATGCGCCCGATGCGCACCTAAGTAGCATATTAGACGAATACGGATAAAAAAATCGCGCATGCGTGGAATCGTACGCACCACGGGCATCCGCGCGCCCCAAATCAGGATCAGCGAGAAGGAGAGGATGAGCCCTATCTTCGCCGATATGTTTTCCTAGAAGCACACAGATGAAAAGAAGACGGGTCAGCGCGCGCAGCGCAAGGAGGTGGGTATAAACGCACGTGCGTGCACGCATCGAAGCTCTCCGCGCCTGCCCGCCTCGTGTGTCAGCAAGCGAAATTAATTGGAGAATAAACGCACAATCGCCAGCATGTAGCAGGAAGGCCTCGTTCCGCTGGACCAGGCCAAGCTGGTAGCGAAGCCGCTCGATCTGCGAAAATGCGCGATCAATATCATGGCACGCGCCCACCACGGAAATGACGCACTTCCGACGGCGTAACGAGCGGGGGCAGCGTCTCGAGCTTGGAGAGTACCCTGCGTTGCACGTAATAGTGAGGAAGAGCTTCACACAGAGAGAAAAGGCATGTACTTTGAGAGATGTGCGGCGTCTGGGTACTCCACGTCCTGATTCGCGCGCGTCAGCTCCGCAGAGTCAATTTGTAAGAGGATGTAATACTTGAGCGATGGACTTTGATTTCCACGACGAAGGCGACCAAGACTCTTCAGCAGACATTTCTTTTGGCGTTTTTCTTGGTGGGTGTTGGAAGAGGAGGAGCGAAGGGCGTCGGCTACGTGGCCAATGAGTCAGATCCTGAAAGCTGACAGCAGCACCTTTCACGTGGAGCGGGGAATTCACCGAGCTAAGCCCCGAGTAGACAGCCCGACGGTGTGATGCGGGGACGGAGACGTACGCCGGCCAAAGCGCTCGTCCGCTTGAACCAATTTGGTATGGGAAGAAAATTTTGCAGGAGTGTGACTCACGCACGCGTGACGATGCCGTACAGCGGCAACATGCCGCACACCGGCAATGCGACCCACTTGACCCACAACCATGTCCGACGGCAACAAAGTGCCCGTTTTGAAGATCGGGGCTGGCCTTTGCCAATTGCGCGGTGTCCCGAACTCCGGCATTCAAACAAAGCTGAGTGGATGCAGTTCGGATTAAACTTAACCCAGTTGAATTCAACCGTGATTCAGTTGGCTATTTCGTACGCCTCGCCGTGTCGGAGACTCACAATCCAGAGCTCCGGCGTCCTAAGAAACAATATCAGCGTCAAGTTACTCAATCTGCTTTCGGGCGGCGTCTCAAAAATATATCAAGCTCGGCCGGAATTTGGAATGGACCTCCGGTCAGCGAATGCGCGCTCCGACTCTCTCCAGATGAGCGGGGCTCTGGGAATCCACATTACATCCCCCCCTGACCTCTTCGCGCCCAACCGTCGAACTCGCACAGTGTCCGGATCGTAAACCTGTATGCACCTCCCAGGCCAAGGTGAAAAGTCAGCTTCCCCGGTAATCACCGCACCCTCCAAAAACAATATTTCTACTCGCGCCCGCTACGGATTCACGAAGTAAAAACACCTGGACCAAATAACTCGACGACTCGAGCCTGATTCGAACAGGCACCTCCTGCGGAAAAGTACAATTCTGCCCATACTATTCGCAGGTGCGGACCATCCGCCATCGAGTCGTTCTTGACCTGAATGTGAGTGTGTTGAGTGGACATTTTATCACTCTACCACAAGGGCACTGGCAAGACAAAAAGAAACTATGCGACCCCACGAACATGACTCGAGCCTGATTCGAACAGGCGCCTCCTGCGGACACTCTTGGCAATCCCCTACGGATCGCAGGTGCGGTCCATCCGCCATCGAGTCGTTCTTGACCTGAATATGAGCGTGTTGAGTGGACGTTTTCTCACTCTATCGCAATGTCACCGGCAGGACGAAAAGAAAAAACCCCCGAACATGACTCGAGCCTAATTCGAACAGGTACTATCTGCGTACATACTCCGTGTCTTTCTGATTCAGCATACAGCCCACGTGCGGACCATCCGCCATCGAGTCGGGCTTAGGCTGGATGACCTTGTTGAATCTCCGCAGTCTATGGCAGAGCCAAAAGGAGGGCCACAAAAAATCTGACTTCCGTCGGGGAATGACTCGAGCCTGTTTCGAACAGGCACCTCATGTGGGAAACCTCCATATCGCATACGAATCGCAGGTGCGGACCATCCGCCATCGAGGACTTCTTGGTCTGAATGTGAGTTTGGTGAATGGGCATATTCCAACGCTCTGCCGCGATGGCATCGGCAGGAAGAAAGGAACTCCGTCAGATCACGAACATGACTCGAGCCTGATTCGAACAGGCACGTCCTGCGTAGATAATCAAGTTTGCCATACGAAGCGCAGATGCGGACCATCCGCCATCGAGCTGTGCTTAGGCTGGATGAGCTTGTTGAATCTCCGTAATCTATCGCAGGAACCAGCAGAGGGATATAAAAAATGGGTCGAATTTGCCAAATGACTCGAGCTTGATTCGAACAGGCGCCTCCTGCGGAAACCTTGATACTCTCAAATTAAGCGCAGGTGCGGGACATCCGCCATCGAGTCCTTAGTCTGAATGTGGGCTTGTTAAAGGCACGGATTTCATCACTACCACGATGGCACCGGTAGGACAAAAAGGAATTCTGCGACATAATGAACATGACTCGAGCCTGATTCGAACAGAAGTCTCCTGCGTATATACAGTCCTAGCAACGTCTTATATTTCAGGCACGAGCGGAGGGATATAAAAAATGGGTCGCATTCACCGTTGACTCCAGCCGGCTTCGAACAGACGCCTCCTGTGGAAGTTCTCTCGAGTACTCTACAGAGCACAGGTGGGGACCATCCGCCACCGAGTCGTTGTTGGCCTGATGTGCATGTTAAATGACCATGTTTCATTCCTGTATCACAATACTAGGAGCACCGGCAGGACAAAAAACCGAAATCCTTCTCGGCCTGAATGTGCGCTAGATTACTGCGCGTCTTCTATCATCGCTCCAACGCCGCGGGTGGAGTCAGCGATTAAACTATCTCGTGGGCATCACGAAGCGTAACATGGAGATTAGTTTCAATGCAAGCTTGCTGGATGTCGCCGAAACAGCGGACGCTCACAGGAGCCCATGACACATGACAAAAAAGATGCCTTGGGCTAAATTAAGACTCGAACCTGATTCGAACAGGCGCCCCGTACGTAAACAGTTAGCTCCGCCAGACGAGGCCCAGGCGCGGACGATCCGCCATTGAGTGCTTCCTAGCCTGGCAAGAACGAGGGGAGAGATGTAAAAAAAAAATGGTCGCGGTTCTGGACGATAGCTGGAAACAGGCGCCTCCTTCATACAGTACTTACTAGAACAGTTTTTATAAAGCGCAGGCGCGGCCCACCCGCCAGCGAGTCCTTCGTAGGCTTGGACTAAGCTTCACGAATTCTTGCACTTTATCGCAGGCACCGGCGGAGGGATACAAAAAATTGGTTGCAGTGACCGAATGACTCGAGCCTGATTCGAACAGGCAACTCTTGCGGGAGAGGTCAATATTGCGTACAAATCGCAGGTGTGGGCCATCCGCCATCGAGTCGGCTCTTGGCTTGAGTACAAGGTCGTTAAATGAGTGCGCGAGGTCTTCAATACAGTGGACAAGTCTCACAAAACAAGGCCTAACCTCCATATCCATCATGACTCGAGCCTGATTCGACCAGGTACTTCCGGCGTAAACCGTCAGTCGTTTTGAATGTGAGCTAGATTAATTATTAATGGGCGTATTTCATCGCTACCGCGATAGCACCGGCGGGCCAAAAAAAAAACTGTCCAGTACCACGACATGACTCGAGCCTGATTCGAACAGGCGCTTCCTGCGGAAGGTGTGGAATTCCCTTACGGAGCGCAGGTGCGGACGATCCGCCATCGAGTCCTTCATAGACTGGGAATAAGCTTGTTGACTCGGAATCCCCGCATTTTATCGCAAGAACGAGCGGAGGCATAGAAAAAATTGGGCTCGGTTACCAAATGACTCAATCCTGATTCGAATAGGCGACTCCTGTCTATGTTGCCATTAATACACTGCGTTCAGGGAGGAGGAGTCACGGTGTATTACTGCGGGGGTCCCGATAAGGAACAAGCAGGTGCTGTACCTACGTACATCGCGTCCTGAATGTACGCTACAGCCATCAACGGCCTGATCCCTGTGGTAACCTAGCTACATCAGTGATTGCAACTAGATATCTTAGGAAACGACCTGGAAGACGGGCGGAGAGGAGCAGCTTGAATCAGGCCGATTCAAGTTATGATTAACCGAACTGGGGCTTGACTGGGGCTCTGAGCGTGCAATGTTCCAAGTCAGAATAGTTATTGATTTGCCAGCGGTTTGTCGGAGCGCTCCGATCTCATGGATTCAGCTTCTTGACACAGCCTGCCGACATGAGCTGACGTCTGTTGACGTCTGCCGACGGCTCCACAGACCCTGCCGACATCAGATCAGCACGGCTGTGCCGACCTGTGCCGACAATCCGTCGACATCTGTGTGCGTGTGGTCGACCAAGCCCGCCGAGCTCTGCCCCGAGCTCCATGCCCAGCTCACCACTCCTTAACCAGCGGACGGTTGGCACCAAAGGCAGCTGCCTGGTTGTCGTGGAGACGCATGTACAAATTCAGAATAGATGCCGAGTCGAGCCCCTCCATAAATTAGGTTCGGAGCAAGTCTGTCTCCGGGCCGGCGAACCGCCCAATGAACTTGAAAGCCTCTAGCTCTGCTCCATGCTCCACCCGACTGTGTCCGATTTTGTACAGAGACGAGATTTTTTTGGTAATGCATAGGCAACCTGAAAATGCCACTCAACGCCAAAATTGGCCGCAACCAAGTCTTTCGGATTCTCTTCGGCTGAGTCGAATGGATCGACTCCACACCCTCCAGACTTGGCCCGACATGCAGGAGGAATCTTTTGCGCTCCACCCGCTCTACCTTCTACTGCTGCCTGAAACCTCCACCGCCCACCGGATCTTCAGCGACATCTCACCGTCCGGATCCACTGCCCTATCTCTAGGAGTTCCGGCGGATGAATGATGGGCAATCTGACTTATCCTGATTTTACGTTTGGAATTTCTGTCATTTCAACTGGAGTGTTCACCGTATTTTTCGCTCTTTTTTAAATCCAGTTATCCGATTGCGGTCAGCTGAGAGGAAGCTGATCTACGCTCTCATCCGCAGTCCCAGGCTTGTAATACTATGCCAAACGAATGGGATCCACGTCAGCACACTAGCTCGCGTGCACATTTTTGGCTAAACTTGTGGAGCGTTGGTGGAGTTGTTTCTTTCCGTGACGGCAGACGCGGAGTCTAACCTCGCGCCCGGCCGGATTCGCGGCTAGACTTCGGAAAGATCACTCCGCAGGTCTAAGAGAGATCGTAGATAGAATCCACCTTTACTGCACCCACCCCCGGTTTTGAGTTCCCCGACAGATCTTGCATAAAGCTGGTTGAGGCTAAATGTGTGCGGCAGCTTCGGCAGGGTTACGTTGCATTCGGGATGACCTTGCCGGGGCTTTATTTGGAGAGCGGGCTCATACATTTGGATTGTGGGGTGCGGCAGCCTCGGCAGATCGACGATACATCCCAAATAACTCTGCACCGCCCGTATACTACTATTCGGAGACGCACTGATAAAGTTGCATCTACAATTGAATACCCTCCTGGCCGTTGACAACGGCCTTCGACCTCGGAAGCAATACATGTTTGAATCCTTTAAAAAATCGGGATGTGGTACTCAATCATCGATAAGGTCTTGGACTGCGGATTTATCCACTCCGGTGCGGTAAAATCGAATGAATTGATGGTGGGGAAAAATTCGCTTCTGATTGAATAGATTTGTGACGGAGACTCGGTGTTTCCAGACCCGGCACGGAGTCTTCTCACAAAACCAAGCGAAAGCGTCACCAGGCCAAATTAATTCTCCGGATCGCGGTCAATCGTTGTATGTAGTTGTAGTACCTATGCCGTATTAACGGCGTATCTTAGGGTTGGAAATGGAACGTTTCCGATTTTTCAGTGGACCATCCGCGAACGGGTGGACCAATTAAACCATTTGCTCGACCCTCGCTGGCTCTTATTCAGGAAATTGTTGAAATCACGCGACGTATGGCCATGCCCAGACATTTGGCTCTTCAGTCACGCGACCATGCCCGTTTTTTCCTTTTGCTTTCCCCTACGCTTTCCTTTTTCACTAAACGGTCTACTTTAGACGGCAGGCTGGCTTGGTCCTAGCCCTCGTGGCTCTCACCGCATCCCGGCCCGGTACTTACTCTCTTCCGCGGCCCTCGAGTCGTCGAAACGTATTTATAGCTTTCCTCTTTGCTGTTCTGATGATCGTCTCCATCCTCCGCAATCGCGGACCCGCAAAATATCATCTCTCTAGGTTCCATGTGTGTCATCTCTGAATCAATCAGTCAGATATCCGTCTTTTTGGGCTGCAAGGATACATCTTACGCGCTGCGCATGGACGCGACACATGAAATCTGGGCCTTCCATCATTGAGTCGCCCTTCCGCTTTGCTCTAGTTCAGCCGCTGGCCTCTGGGACTCTCACGACGGACAGAATAGACCTTGTCAATCCGTTGTACTATCGGATCTTCATACCTGTAGCCTGATATGCCCTTATCACTGTGGGTTCCCGAAAAGTGCAATCTCGCAAATACAGGAATAGCCCCGCTTGGTACTGGTTCTTAAAATAGGTCAGACTTTATCGGAACGGGCGAACGCTCTCTGTGCCCGCAGACAGTCTGATTACCTTCGCGCCAAGTCTCGTTTAGCTCCCCGTCCTCATGCTCGATTTCTGGACCCGCTCTCGAGGTATTACTTGAAATCCTCTGTTTCACTCCGTCGGCCAGCTACCGCCAAGACCAAAAAGATCTAATTTTATCACGCGTCGAGAACCTCTTATTTGACACCGCGTAAATTCTATACCTTGCAACCAATCTCCGGGGAAGATTTTGTCTCCACTACCGCTTCCGTCCTTATCGTGGTCATACTTAGCATGGCCATGCGTCCCATCCTGCAGGCTTCTCCGAGCCGGATTCATCACTTTCTCGGCCACCGAATATAAATATCGACCAGTACTTCTGATAGGGCGTGTGCTGTCCCTCCAGCACTCACCCAACGATGGTCTTCGCAGCCACCTTCATCGCGTCCCTCTTGCTCGTCGCGGCGGCGAAACCCATGGAACGCCGAACGATGGCGGTCCACGAGACTCGCGCTGAACCTGCGCGCGGGTTCGTTAACTCTGGCATCGCACCTGCGGCGAAGGAGCTCGCGCTCCGGATTGCGCTAAAGCCCAACAACATCGCTGGGCTCGAGACCGCTCTGTACGCCGTCTCTGACCCCGCCAGCGCGCTGTACGGCCAGCACCTGACCGCGGAGGAGGTACATCTTTCGTCATGGCGTTATTGTAGTCATCTGACACGGCTCATAATTTAGGTCGCCGAGTTCGTGAAGCCCACCGATGAGACGCTTTCTGTCGTCAGCGAGTGGCTTTCGGAGAACGGCATCTCGTCGACGGCTGTCACCCCGGCGGGAGATATGCTCCAGATTGTCATCCCCGTCGCGAAGGCCAACGAGCTCCTCTCCACGGACTTCTCCGTCTTCACGCACGTCGACACCGGCGCCACCAGCATTCGTACCTTGGAGTACTCGATCCCCGCCTCGCTGCAGGGCCACATCGACTTCTTCCACCCGACCACGAGCTTCACCCGCCCCCTCGTCGCCCGTCCGAAATTCACAGCCGTCAAGAAGCGTGCCGCTCCCGTGGCTGACGTTGCTCCCGTCTCGGACGCTGTCCCCACGTCGTGCAACTCCGTCATCACGCCGGCGTGCCTCCAGGTGGGTCATTTACGTCGTGACTTAATTTTTAGGCATTGACGGCGCACATAGGCGATCTACAACATTCCCGCGACCGCCGCCACACAATCGACGAACAAGCTCGGCGTCTCAGGCTTCATCGAGCAATTCGCCAACCAGGCCGATCTGAAGGTACGCACCGTTTTGATTATCTGTGAAGTTTCTTGACGATCGATTCGCAAAGGAATTTTTGACCAACTTCCGCACGGACATGAGCTCCTCGACCGTCTTCACGCTCCAAACTCTGGACGGCGGGGTCAACACGCAGACCCGCGCTGACGCTGGTATCGAAGCTGTGCGTGTGGCGTACTCTCATTCGTTCAAGGTCATCTAATGGCCGTTGTATAGAACCTCGACACCCAGGTAAATATTTGATTTACCAGTTTCAGCCTGAATTCAACGCGCATTTCAAAGTACACCATTGGAGTCGCCACGGGCGTCCCAGTTACCTTTATCTCTGTCGGCGAAAGCAACGCTGATGGCATCGACGGCTTCATGTGCGTGCTGTTTCATGGATTGGCGCCTGTATTCATTGGAATGCAAAGGGATATCATTACGGCCTTGATCAAGGAGGCGACTGGCACCCGCCCTAATGTCCTCACCACGAGTTACGGATTCGATGAGAGTGACCTCTCGCGCTCAGTCGCGAACACTCTCTGCAACGCCTACATGCAACTCGGTGCCCTTGGTGAGTGCAAGCATCATTTTTTAAACGTATCTGATCTGATGCTTCCTAGGTACCTCCATCTTGTTCTCATCTGGAGATGGTATGTAGTTTCAGGTCCGGAAACGTGCGGCCCGCGAACTGACTTGCTAATGCCCAGGTGGAGTCAGCGGCAGCCAGTCGCAGACCTGGTAGGTTCTGCTCCAACAATGCTTCGGTGCACCTTGTTTATTTTCATGTCCTCCAGCACGACCTTTATTCCCACTCTGCCGTCCGACTGCCCCTTGTGCGTCCCAGCTTCTTTCTTTATTCAGAACCTTGCATTGAAGTACCCGCAGTGTTACCTCGGTCGGCGCTACGGGCGGTATCACTGAGACTGCGGCGACTTTCTCCTCTGGAGGTGGGCCCGCCAAGGGATGTGATTTATCGTGTCTGAAATTTGCCCAGGATTCTCCAACTACTTTGCGATCCCTAGGTCCGTTTTTTCCCTCATGGATCCACGTTATTGCTTACTAAGAGCGCGCACGCCGCTATCCCCAGCTACCAGGTATGAATCGCCCATGGATACACTATTTCTTACTGATTATGACCGCACACGCCAGACCACCGACGTTGCCACGTACCTGACTGCCCTTGGCACGACAAATAGCGGCAAATTCAACCGCACTGGCCGTGGATTCCCCGATATCGCCGCGCAGGGCGAGAACTTCGAGATCGCCTGGGGTGAGGCTTGCGTTACTTCTTCGCCGCGTTCCTCTGGCTAACACGACCTGACAGATGATGAGGTTCGCAAATTGTCAGTATTTTTGGCCCGGCTAATTGTACTCTACGAGTAGCTCGGCACGGTCGACGGAACCAGCTGCAGCAGCCCCACCGTCGCAGCGATTATTGCGCTCTTGAATGACGAGCTCGTCGCTGCAGGAAAGGCGCCCCTCGGGTTCCTGAACCCCTTCCTGTACAGCGCCACCGGCCGTGCGGCGCTCAACGATATCACCACTGGTGACAACCCTGGATGCAGCACCAAGTACGCATTCTTTCTGTGGTATCAATGTATTCTGCTCATGTTTTCTGCAGTGGATTCCCCGCCAAGGCAGGCTGGGACCCCGTTACTGGACTCGGGACACCTAACTTTGCGAAGCTCAAGACGGCCGTTGGCTTGTAAGCTGGTTGTCGTGTGGCGAGGTTTTGGCACAATCTTTTGTACCGCGTCGTTATGTTAGGGTTTAAATAAATTGAACCATCAATATCACCGGCGCTCGGCCTCTGTTATTCCCGAGCCGGAGTTCATGCCAACGGCACGACAACAAAGCCAAACACCTCCTGCTCTGTCCCATTGCCATGTCGGACAAATCTCCCAAGCCGCTCAACCTTCTCGAATATCACCGTCCGAAGCGAATAAAGCTCAGCGACGCGCGTATTCCTCCACTCAGTCCCGAATCTAAACGGCAAGTCTTCCGGATTGCTCGCCGCCCGCTGCCAGCGCGACGCTTGGGACGTACATCTGAACAAGGACTCGATAGATGTCTCAGGAATCTCGCAGCCTACCATCCTCAAAAACAGGAACTTCCGTATCCTCGTTCCAGATGTGCAGCTGTGCTTGTGGCACTGTTTGTAGGCCGACAGGGCGATTTGTACGTCCTATTGAGTCGGTAGGAAACCGCTGCGACAGGAAGCCTTCTTGCTAACAAGCCTGCAGCCGGGCTGCAAGTCTGAGGACTTATGCCGGTGATACTTCGTTGCCGGGGGGCAAGGTCGATCCGGAAGATGGGACAATCGAAGATACGGCAGTGAGCTCCATCAATATTTTCCTAGATTGCAATGCGCTGATTATATTTTGTAGAGACGGGAAGCGTTTGAGGAGGTGTGTCTTAACTGTCCTTGGTAACGGTGTGTTCGATCAGCTTGAGCTCCAGATCGGCCTCCCGCGGAATAAATTGAAAGTACCTCTATTGTGCGTCCTGGAACCGTTCATGGCTTCAAATCAGCTTATCGTCACCCCGTGAGTTATATCTGGTATATCACCCGCGCGACTTTATTCACGGTAGTAAATTCAAGAGTCGTGGTATTAATCCTAGACAACACTCTCCGCGTATGTCACCATCCATTGCATTTTTTCTTCTGCATCTCACTGTTTGATTCTGCTCCTTCGTAGCCGATACTAAATGCCGCCGAAGTCGCATCCCTGTTCTCTCACCCGCTGGCCTCCTTCCTCTCCTCCTCGCCGCCTTTTCCGACTGAATCAGAGCTCGTCGAAGTACCATATCACACAGCCCGCGACTGGACCTATCCAGGCCCGAACGGAATCCCACAAACCTCTCGTGTGCACCGATTCCTCACTGGGCGCGAGGCTGGCGGCATTAAGCCTGTATTCGGCCTTACCTCGTGAGTTCCCGGCACATTTGTTGGTGCGACGTGGCGCTCATGGGCTCCCAGTGCCATCCTCATCCGCGCCGCATCAATTGCGCACGCCGGACTTCGAGGTTGCTCCCCCTGGCGGGCAGACGGGAGAGGAGCGCATCGCGTGGGTGATCCTTACTAACCCTACGTTCAAGGAGGCGTACGAAGTGGAGGGGCTGAAGATAAATTGGGATGTGGTGCGGAGGTTGGCGGGGGTAAATGATCACGCGGCTGCGAACGAGCCACCGCAGCAGGACGAAAAGAATTTGGCTCATTCGTCCAGGCGTCGAAGTAGGAGGCGTACGTGGGTCAAGCTTTGAACAGGTCAGTTGCTTTTGGGTAGAAGGTTTGAATTCACGAGTTCTCCTGCCCCTTCTGACAATTCTCTGTTCAACCATCAATCAGTCTCGATGCTGCTGTCCCATTCCACTTTCGATTACGACGCAGCATTGAATGCGATTCTTACGATGTCCCCAGCCCAATACCGACCTCCGCACCACCCTCATTCGATGGACGGATCTTCTCGGTCATCTCTGGGTCAAAGGTACCTCCCGTTGCTTTCGCACCCCTGAAGCTTGCCGGAGTTCCAGGTCATAATATCTTCTCGCCCTATCTATCGTCGGTGAGGACAGCACATCCCAGCGTCTAATTTCTTCGAGGGGTCGGTCGGTCGGCGCCTAGATCTTAACTGCGGCATTTCACCATGGCATTTCATCGCCGTTTTAAATCCATCGTGCGCGCTTTAAATGTTGCCTAATGTGCGTTTTCCCTTTCGGTTTCGTGTATCTTCCATTCTCTACGCGCGATATTTTTTTCTTTTTCGTTCTATTTCAGTGGCTAGATATATATGGTAGTATGTCGCTTTTCTGTTTCCTCGTGATGTCCCGAGCCACGAGAGTACTGTTAGCACGAGCCTCAATACAGAGCTGTGTTTCGGCTTCGATGGGTTGGTGGCAATGGACGGTGTCCGCTTGAGGATTCAGTCCTATTTCACGGAGTCCCTGACGGAGTCAGGTGTTGCGAAACTGCAGTTATCCACAGGCATGAAGCACAGACGTCTCGCTGTGCTGACGGGGCGTGCTGTATTTACAGGTCTTCTATCGTCCGCTCAGCCGGAGGACGATGAGGCCCCGGAATTTGAATGTACAATCGTTTGCCCGAAGGGGGCGAGCTGTAATGCGGCGAGGGGGTTCTACTGGTCCACCGGCCCTCTTGTACCGCGCGACTTCCCGACGACATACCTTGAGTGGAGTGGATCTCAATAGTACCGCTGGCCTCTCAGTTCTTGGTTTGAAGGTAACCGACCTTGATCAATTTCATTGACAGAGGACCTACAAGTTCAAGCCTTCAAGTACAGCTCGTTCATCCGTACGCAGCGCAAGAAAATGCCTTCAACAGCCCTCCATGATTCAAACCTGACAAGTACAGCTCGGTCATCCGCACGCAACCAACGACAAAAATAAAAGCTTTTTTTGCACTCGAACACGACTCGAGCCTGATTCGAACAGGCGATTCCTACTGACAGCGTTGATGGGTCACGAAGCGCAGGTGCGGACCATCCGCTGTCGAGTCCTTCTGGGGTCGCAGTTTAATCAGACGAAGGCCAGGCAAAGACACTCGTATCTCCGTGGAGTCCGCAGCTGGATCTAAGCAGGTTGTATTGAATGGCCATTTAGTGCGTGACAACACTGGGGGAGGATCCACGATACTCCGCACACGCGCAAAAACGCACAAACCTACGCGCACGCACGAAATACCCCCCGCGCTACACGAACCCCCCGTCCCACTTCGGCTCGTAGGTCTCAAACTCGAGCAGCCCGATCTCGTGCAGCTGCGGCATGTTGTGCCGGATAAAGTCGCGCAGCACCTCGAAGCGCGCCTCGCGCCCGGTGCCGACGAAGCGGATGCGCCAGCGCAGGCGCGGGTGCGGGTGGCGCTCCAGGGCGAGCGTCTCCAGGTTCACTAGCGGCGGGACGAGCGACGAGTGCGGGGCGTCGTATTCCCACGAGGGGCGGAAGGTGATGGTGATCTCGTCGATGTTGCGAGGCACGGGCGTGGCCGCGGCCCACTTGGCGCGCAGGAGCGCGCCCACCGCGTGTGCGGCCCAGAAGATAGCCGCGGGGCGGAAGTCCGCGTCGATTGTCACGGACCGGAGAGCTGGGAGCGGCGGGAGGGTCCGCGCGCGGGGGTCCGCTGCCGCTGCGCATGCGGGAGGCCGGTGAGCGCGGGGGTTGACATGGAGAGGGACATGACGTACACATGGACTCGTCGTCGGCCGCGGCGAGACGAATGTGCTGGAGGGTGCGCTCCGTGGTGCGGATGAGATGCAGATCTGAGCCGTACAGCAGCGAGAGACCGCACAGCGCAGCTGTATGCGCCGTATATTGCGGGCGGCATAATAGGTTGGCGACGGTTTCGGTGTGTGCATCGAGGGTGAGGGCAGTGATTGAAGGTGGGTTGACCAGAGACCCCAGCAGGTCGTACGGTCCGTAGATAGATACGGAGGCAAAGGATAACGTGGGGGCGCATGTTAGGATGGGAAGGAACCCAGAGAGAGGGATGCCTTGGACACACAACACACACAACGATTCTAGCGGCTGCCGACCGAGGAAATCAACGAGCGCCGAGGTGAGCTCCTCCCCTAGTTCGTACCACCGGGCACAGTGCTCCCGGGTTAATCCTTCGATTGTGCATTGCTGCACTCGGCTCAATTTGGCGAGGACCTCGGGTATAGAGTGTGCGCCCGCAAGGGCTGTCCGTGAATGTGGGAGCTCTATTTTGAGGTTCGTGATATACTGCGCAATGTGCGGGGATTCGCCGAAGAGAGTCGATGTAGCAACATAGTTGGACGGATCGAAGCGGCCCTTGAGGGTCAGAGATCGAAGGAGAATGCGCTGGCTGGCACTGCACAGCGACGGAGACGCCAGGGAACAGGCCTTGAGGGATTCTGTATCACCCACCAGGTCAACAATGGCGTTGACCAGTTCTTGCGGGATCATGGCAAAGAAGAAGCTGACAGCATGGCTAATTCAAACTCCGATGTGTGGCATGGCTTGGTTCCGAGTCGGGGTTCGCCGCTTTGAGACTCCGGCCAACTCCGATCCTCCCTTGCCTCTTCCAGACACATTCATTATCGGATCATTCCTCCTTCCAATGGGGTATTCTCCGCCGCTCAACCGCCGCTCTCAGATATCTGACCGACATCGAGATCATCGTGCATTCGTTTTTGCAGACTACCATCGCGCGTTCGACCCTGGACCCTCGGCAACTCCCAGCGTCCTCATCATCATGTCCAGCTCGCCCCCGACGTCAGTCTTCCCGAACTCTATGACTTCGGGTGGAGATATCAGCGGCACTGATCTCACCGGTACGCGTCGAAACTAGGACGTCTTCGTGATAAATATGCGGGCACCTGGAAAAGCACTCTTTTCCCGTTACGCCCATTCCTACTGACATCATCACGGTTGACAATGCACCGTTTATAGTGATGAAGAAGGTCCCTCCATTTCCTAAAGGGAGGACTTTGTGAATTTTAGGCGGTAGTCTCCGTTGTTCGTGAATCCTGCTTACTGAGTTCAACCAATGGAATATAAGGCATCTATCTAGCTAGCTCAGTCAGCAACGAACTCGATAGCGGATGCTCTGCACCTGCACTTCGTCCATCGGAAATGGCATTGTCCAGCCGAAAGCGCCCGTTTGAATCAGGTTCCGGCCGTGTGGAAGTGCCTAAAAACTTTTGGTATCATGCACTTCGGACATATTTGCATTCGTCAAGGGTACCTTCCAGCTAAGAGGCGTACATCTCTCTCGACTTTTGCCCTCTCCAAGCATTGCGTGGCAGTCGTCTGTTTCACTCAGGCTCGAGTCATGTCGGGCTGCAACTCATGTGTATGACTTCGTTCCCGCCATGGAATTGAGAAATTCAGCAAGCCCAACCCAAGAAGCAACTCAACATCACAGATCGATGTTTCTCGTCTCTCCATATTGAGCGGGGCGCAGATAAATCCCTGGTCGAATTCATTGAGCTTGGTTTCAAGGAAAGAATCGCGTCCGCGATTTGTGCAATGACCCATACCATTTCGCAGGAGCCGCCCTTCCGAACCAGGCTCAAGTCATGTTTGACGGTCGATTGCGGGATCCCGTTTTGCATGTCCTGCCTTCTGGTCCTCACCGGCGAGAGACTGTGATTAATTAATGAGAGTTTCAGGGAAATAACCGACTCAATGGCGGATGGCCCGCGCCTGCACTTACACCGGTATCCGCGGTCGTCACCTGCTCGAATCAGGGTCCAGTTATATGGAAGTCTCCAGCTTTCTTGGGCGTGCTCTAGGCGGCCCAGATTGAGTCCTTCCTACGGGCTAGTGCGACTCGAGGCGCAGGTAATGAACGGCGAGGGATCTGGCCCTCTATCTTTCAACATGAATTGAATGTATGTCAGAAGTTCCTAAAATTCGGAGCTCCCTTGAATTTTCGAATTCTGACACGGATGATCGTTAGGCCGGAGGTGAGAAATATCTTGAAACCTGGGCCGCACTGTTGCGATCCTTAAATGCAAACCGTATGTCCTCGATATGCACACAGCGAGGATGCGGTACACCTACCCCGAATCAGAGGGATCACATGCAGGATTGCCTCTCTCCTTCAACCGAGAGACTGCAGTTCAAATATTAGCGAAACGCGGCCCAGGCAAGAGGGATAGGCTACGAGAGCGATAATGGCCGAGGCTCGAAGAGCAGCTGAGTACCTCGATTCCACTTGCCAGCGCAAACCCCGCGCAAGACTTTGTTTTGCTAATGTGATATGAAGACGCACTGCGTACACATCCAGAATCTAGGGTTGATGCGGGAGAATGAAGGAATACGAGCGAGTTGAACTTCGGGATCATGTGTTTCAGCGTTGGGGATGCAGATCAAACGCCGGCGATCCGATCAACACAGCCGCTTTTCAAAATTGCTCTTTGCTTCCACCATCAACGCCTCTTTGTTGCCGACTTTCTGGTGCCAGACCCATGCTTGCTGGATTCTAGCTCGCTCGCATAGACCATATGCATGAATCGCTTCGGACAAGAAACATTTCCCACCTTCCCAAGTCATTGAAGGCAACTAATAATTTGGCCTTCACCGGTGACATCCACTAACCAAGCGTTCAGAAATTGGCGTACGCAGCTGAAAAGGGTTCCTCCATAGACCTCCTACATTTGATCCAAGCCGCTAAAGAGGAGCCCGCCAGCGAATCGCGATGCCTACTCCCCGTCTTCTACGCCAATCTTCATGCAGTCGCGATGCCGACCGTGGAGATGCTGGAGAACGGACCTGACGAGGAACTGGCCGTGGATCCAGTCCGACGGGTCCTCATGTCCCTCAAAGGTCTTTCGGAGCTTTACGACAATCTGCTGCTGCCTCCGGACACCTATGAACTTCTGTGGCCGCGCGTGTTCCCATGGCTGGATTTCTTCACGACGTACTCCGATTATTACCCCCAACTTCTAAAGGACAACATCAAGTATCCTCTCCATTTTGAGCTGATTTGGATATTGCTTCGCGATCCAACGACTGCCGCTATGATCAAGTCCACACGGGGAGTGCGGTCCATGGTCGCACGCGCCTGGGCCGATTTCCTGGACTCAAATGTGTATTCCTCCTCGAGCCGTATATTCGGCATACTATGCGAGGTCATTCGGACTCTGTTCGACGCATCCGATCCCGATATCGTGCAGGAAATCAACACAGGGTGCGGTCCCAGCGGTCTCGCTTTCGTGATCGTGAAACATATGTTATATGTTCTCCCGAGCGCGCCAGAGATCATGGAGCCAGACACCACCATGTGTTTCGGTATCGCTCTCCGTATGGTCATCGACTTGGCTGATTCCACCCCCGCCATGATTCCTGCTCTGCTCTCACACGGCATCGTCCCCGCGCTCGTGCGCACCATCTGCGCATTCGAGTGGGAACACATTGCTGAGCTATTCGTCTCCATGTCCATGCGCACTATGCTGCGCCTTCTGAAGGAATCTTCCGACCATCGCCCTGTCGTGGACGCTCTGCGCGCGGGCCTGCTCAAGGCCATCGTGTCCTCAATCCCAATGGAAATTGAGCATGTCCTGGAACTTCTAACGTGCTTCCTCCCTGCGCATACGGTCCATCACACTGTCCTCACACACCTACGGCGACTGCCGCCTGCCCTCGATAAAATCGTCAAGACCTTCGATCCAGCAGTGCGTCAGACCCCGCACTTCGCTGCGTGGATGATGTTCTGTAAGTTGGTCATCGAGCGAGAGGACCTACAGATGTCCTTAGATGTAGTTCACCCCGACCACCTCAGTCGATAGGATCAATCCTATCCTTGTCTCGGGAGGGAGATAGGATTATCGTAGCCTACTACATGCCTGTAATGTACACAATCCTATCTACGAGTCCGCCCATCCTATCTCAAACCCAAGTTATATCCCAAGTCAGAAGATAAGGCTGGAAATTAGACAAGTCCTACAAACCAGTTTGTATGAGATAGGATTGGATAATGAATACTATTATCTTGCACAGGTGATGACAGACTTGACAAGGGTGACAAGGAGCACATGAAGGCCAGGAAGGCGGCTGGATGAGATAGGATAGTCAGATCGGATAGACACTAGGATCAGATAAAAAATCCGATCTTGTGGGTGATGAGAACATGTAAATGTGGTGAGTTGGGAGTGAAAGGTATGAGACGGATGCACTCAGCGGAGGCTCAATGGGATTAATGTGATAGGGTAGGATAGGATTGGATTGGATAGAATGGGATAGGATAAGATGAGATTGCATGGGATGGGATTGGATAGGATAGAATCACATCCGATCGGATGAGACGGAGAGAGGATAGGATTATTTGTGTGATTGTGGATGGGATCAAATGAATGCGGAGACGCACGTGGGTGAGTGTGGCTAATGGGGTAACCGTTGACGAGCCGTGTAGCCCAACTTGACGGATAGGATGGCAAGTCCCGACTCCAGTTGTGAGCTTAACAAAAAAAAATCGGCCACTCACCTTCCAGCTGACCGAGAGTAACAGAACCGCAGGCTTGTGCCACTGACCTGTGTACCGGGGCCCTCGTGAATAGCAGTGGCACAGAAGCAAATTCGAAGTGCACAACGAGAGCCAGAACACAGTTGAGACTGAAGCAAGTTCGAAGTCTCGGGCCTCTGAGTGAGGTGTGTTCGTGGTAGCGGCGGGAGGCGATGGTGGTGGTCGAAGAGAAAAAGAGGTGTTCTGTTGTTGACAGATGGCAATTGTTTATTCGTATTGACGTGTCACCAATAACGTGTTTGACACCCAAGCGACACCTTGACCCAACCTTGACCTTTGCTTTGACCTCCTTGTTCCGGCCGAAGGCCGCTTTCATTGTGGCTTTTATGTTATTCAGTGGTCCATGTGGGATCTCTACCTCACCCACACCTTGGTCAATCCCCTCGCTCGTCGTCTCCGAGCAATCTCCGAGTCCTTCTACGGTCTCCCTACCGCCAGAGTCATTCAACTTCCTCAGCGAAAAGAAATGTGTCGCTTTCAATGTCTCTACTTCACCCCAGCACATGCACATCAATCATTTTCTCCGCCGCTGCGTCTAGGATCTCGGTCCTATCATAGATACCCCGCCCGTGCCACTGTTCTTCTGTGCTGGCCCCCACGAAATCACTGTTCCTGGTATCGCAAGTAGGAGTCTACTGTAGGCCTAGAGTGGAACCCTATAAACCTGAGTGCAGGCACTCTAATCCTAGAATCACAACCCAGCGCCACATAGGCAGCCGCGCTCTCAACTGTCCTCTGATGGTCAAGACATTGATCCAGGCTTCAACTTGGCAAGTTCAAGCCCCACCATGTTCTCGTCAACTCCAATTTATCGACCTTTCACTACGTTCCGCCCCGTTGTCGGCCCAGCTCGGCAGACCCTGCCGACCTGTACTGAGCTCGGTCGACCTCTGCGGACAGGATCGACAGAGTCTGTCGACCTCAAACCAAGGACTCGACAGACTCTACCGACCCGGGTCGGCAGAGCTCGACCGAGCTCAGCACAGGTCGACAGGGTCTGCCGACGGGCCTAGGGAACGCAGTGTTTCTCTCCTTATCCGGTCGTTCAACATCTCCAAAGGTTTATCAATATTTCGCATTCCAACCTTCGTGAGTTCAAACGACTGCATTACAATATTGCGACTGCCTTCCCTGACTTCAAATACAAAGCCCCCACTGGATTTGAATGGGGCAATTCAATGTTGTTCTGGGGTAAGTCTCTCTCGAGCCTCTAATGTGATATTCTTGGTGACCGTATTACAGAATTTCCTGCTCGAGTTCAATCAACTCTGAGCTTCACTCGGACCGATCTACGTCAAAATGGAGGGTACGTGCCTGAATCATGCTGTATGTATGTACTCATCCCAACGAAACACCTCTCAGTGCCAATTTTTACCTTGCACACTCATCTGTTCAAGCCCGAAAACGCCGCCGCGCTAGTATCCGTGAGGTCCATATATTTGCAGCCCTTTGAATCCCCAGTTTTCTGCAAGCTTTCATGCCCGCCAACATGGGGATGTGCGTACTAATTGAATTCCCAGAAATTGTGCTGTGCTCTTTCCATCTGCTGCCTGTGATGCAGACACTGCATCAACTGTTCCTTGCCGCCGCGCACCACCCGCTACGCCGACGCGCCATCCGCGCATCGTCACCCTGGCATTTTGGACTCATCATGTGTCGGGTAAGTTGGTCCATATACAAGCTATATGTGTTAAGATAACCATTTTTACTAGTGCAATTAGACCAGTGTTTTGTTGTGCTCATACTTCAGCTTCGCGATGGAGGATACTGTACGTTGGAATTTGAATTATCCTATCCGATCCCAATCCTATCTTATCGTATCCTATCCTGTGGTGAGAGAGGATAAGATAGGATTAGGATATATTCATGCTGAAATAGATTCTTCTGAGAGTGTATCATGTAGTACTGAAGGTATGATAGCTGGGGCACCAACTTGGTTTAAATCAATTTTTTCTTCAGTCGTGCGACTAGGATGGAATCAATCCTAACTCCCTCCCGAAGGGAGGATAGGATTGATCCCAATGGCGTCAGCCATTGTTCACCCATCGCACCAGCTCGCATGCGATAATATGGCGGTGCGTCCAATAATCGTGCCCGAGCCTCCAACACTGATGTAGAGTATACCCAGTGCGGCAAGATATCCGCCAGAACAAGCTTCATGCGCTGTTCCGGATGTCGATCTACATCGTATTGCTCGGCAGAGTGCCAGCGACGGGATTGGAAAGAGGGTGGCCATCGAGCGGAGTGCCTGCGCAGGAATGCGCGTAGACTCGGTGCGCTTCGCGTTCTGAGTATTTCTAGTCACCGGGTTGACACGCATAGACACAGATGAAAGTGACGGCGCGCTCACCTCGCGCGACCACCAATTTCTCCGCGAGCTCCTCCATCACGATTACGAAACCCAACGCCCCGAAATCATTCGTCGCCAACTCGACTTCGTTGAGGCCCGTGGAGCTCATCTGACGGACGACCGGTGGGTTTCATTCTACACGTCATTCAACTACACCATAGGCCGCGCGGAAGTCACTGTTCTGCCGCTCAGCAAGCTCAGCAAGGAGTGGCGCGACGACTACATCCCGCGCCTCTCGAGAAGTGGTGGGAGGATGGAGCTGCACGAAGCGGTATTTTTACAGGGCGGCAAGACGAACTCGGTGCTCTTTCTCATGCGCTCGTCTGAGGCATACGCCCAACGTGCGCTGCGGGTGCTTCATGACCCAGCAGCGCCAGAAGTGGATCGGCGGAGGCGCGAGCTGTTGGGGCGGATCGAAGATTCAACAGAACTCGCAAGCGAGCGGACAAACGGGATCGACATTCACCTGTCGACCTGCTGATCATAGTCTCTCCCAAACTATATCTCATTTTTTACATACTCAGGCGGAATAGAAGAGCGCAACCTAAACCATTCTGACGCCTGCCATCACTACAATTCTGTCAGCGCGTTTTTTGAGTGCTAATGATTCATAGGCATTCTCCTAGTTTCTCCACAAGCTCCCCTTCGAAAGGCCTGGTACGCTAAATTGCTTAGGTTCCAAGGTGGTGTCTTCGCACTCCGTGTCACCTGGATGTGTCTGCACCGACCTGCGTTTCTAGTCTTCGGCTGTCACGGCGCTGCAGGAGGCTACCGGAGTGTACCTTGGATCGCTCTTCGAGATGCCTGCGGCCGTTCCACACCGCGTTGGGTCACATTACGGTAGGGGAGGTCCATTTCCCCTCCTCTTTCTTCATTGCCCTGTCCAAATGTTCACAGTTTATTATTTCCGGGACCTAACAAAAAGCAGCAAAGACGATCGCGCGGGTCAATTTTCTCTTGTAATATTCAGTGAGCCACATCGAGCGCTTCTTACCAACTGGCAAAAGAAAGACGGTGAGGGCTTTCGTGACTTGTTCGCGAGATCATGTCGAAGCCGCTGCATGGTCGTCTCGTTCCTTACTTTCGTTTACGGGAACATTTCAGTCAACGATCGGTAAGGGTTGGATGAACGGATGATGAAGTTACAAACTCAGGCAGCAGAAATCACCCTCTGCCGAAGTGTTAGCACTGACGGAGCAAAAGAGCGATAGCAAACCATTATGATCAAGGCCGCGTGCAATTTTTGAACCAAAACGTCTGATTCATTCAGAGGTAGAGGATGGGTCGTCAGGGTTCAATAAGCATCCTTGCGCTAGATGTGGCTTTAGAACATACCCCACGGTGTCAAGAAGGAGGGCGCACGATGAATGGTTCCACTTCGCCTGCGCGCCACAAATTCCTCCGCTAACGACCAGGAGCTCGGCTGACACTGGCTAAGTGACCAGTTTGCCACGTGGTCCCTGTATACCGTTATCACGAAACGCGGATCGTGAATTGGAGATGTGCGGGCCCGCTGGGCGGCCCACGGAGCCTTCAACCGAGGGAAGACGCTGATGAGGACCTCGAGACGGGGGCATTCCTCCAGCAGTCTTTGTACATGCTTCCACGGCACGTTCTCGTTTAGGCGCAGATGGGTGAGGGCGGGCAGCGTCGGGAGGCGGGCGATTATCCGGGTGTCATCCTCATAGATGGCATCGACGATTTCGAGGTGGGTGAGAGACACGAATAGCGGGTGCGTGAGATCAATGGACTCGTATCCACCGAACAAGCGATCTAGGTCGGTGGAGAGGCGGCGCAGCGGCAGTTCTTCGAGGATGCGAAGGAGCGTGGGATCCGTAAAATGTCCCCAGGTGCTGAAGGCTTCGAGCCGAGTACAGAGCCTGAGGACCCCCCATACGTCTTCCAACGTCCAGGTGGCGGATATGTCCAGAATCAAGAGCCGGACAGCGTTGTGGAAGAAACTAGCCGGTTTGGACTTTGTTGCGCGGAGAATGGCAGAGCCCATGGCTGAATACGGGGGATCTTTGCCCACACGAACATTTCTGTACAGAAAGGGCTCGATCCTGAGGCGCAATCAAGTTACATTTGGCATTATCTGAGAGGAATGGAGCGCACCAGATATAAATGCGGCGGGCGACTCGCAAGAGACCTGGGATTGTGCCAGGGTGAACCAGGGCTGTCGTCTCGAAGATCTCTCGCTCCAGTTCCAGAGGGAATGTTAGTTGGGCATCCATCGATCGGGGGTCTGATGGCAGTGAGAAGGAGAGTGCCACCGTACTGCCTTGCATCTTCCCATGTCATCTGACACCAGTCACAGTGTCAGCAGCTCATTCAAGCTGTCGTTGAAGCTAGTGATATCATGTTCAATTGCACCCTCATGCAGGACTCACCCATTAATATTCGGCTGAATGTCATACTCACCTTCCCACCTCGCAGTTTCTTTGTCCATGAGTTCTGACAAAAATGACAATCACGCCACAGCGTCGGAGATCCACATTCGAAGGATGCTTTTTTGGCGAAAGGGCTATGCGTATCTCTAGGGCAACTGATGGCATCTACGTACAGAATAACCTGCTGGAATTGGGGGCAGTGTCGATGCTACCGAGCCCTCCGTTACGTCTGGGCAGTTTGTTAGAGCAGCCAAAAAGAAACATCGTATTCCTAGAACGTGCCGGTACAAGGGCGCTCCAACATTCAATGGTCCAGGTCCGAGTCCAGCGAGCATCGCCCAGAAAGGAAAGCATTATGTGCAGGTGCGGACCACCCTTTCTACACCACCTCCCTTTCATCACTAAAATTCGGCGTGTATTCGCCGGAAGCAAAAGGGTTCGACCGCCCTATGGCCTGGGTACCACGGAGTATCGAAGCGATGTGTATGCACTTCTGGTAGATCTCCGCGATTATTGAAGATTCCACGCCTGTTTATGACCAAGGTCTAGATCGTCCCCGTCAAGTCATATAGTGCCAGCAGGCTCTTTGCGAGCTCAGGAGCGATGTTCCGAACGCGCTCCGGAGGATGGTCGTGTTGATAGTCGACGTGTCAAGCGGTAGTACCAGGAAGCTGATTCCAGCGCCGATGGGATGAAACAGTACGGGGGGTTTTACCGATGCTTCAACACAAACTCGGCATCGATTGAAATGAGCAGGAGCGGCGCCACGGAAGAATTCGATGGGTCATAGTATAGTGGGTGGTGTTGAGTAAGACCAAGGCGTCTTTGGGATGATTCGGAAGCCCATTGATTCTGGATTGTTCCGTTCAGCACGTCCGCGCGCGTCGAAGCAGAGAGTCTGAGAGAGAGAAGAGTCGCTATTTGGTCGCTATCAAGTTGCTATGCAAGGAGCGGATCACTCAGGATCGTTGATGCGAACAGTGCTAGTCACAGTCACACCTCCTTTTCACGCGCTCACCTCGACCCCTCAGGCTCGGGATCCTACCTCAGCCTAGTACTAGCATTGTGGTCTGCTTGACGTAGCTGTTGATATCAGCAACAACTGCTAGCTCCGCTTCTCGTTCTTCGTCTGGGTCTTCCCGCTAGGACCGCTACCTTACTACACCACCTCTGAGTAGGAGTTTGACGCACGATTGAATATTCAATATTGAATCTTTACCTCCGACATCCAATCGCCTTGGATTTCATCCGGATGCTCCGCGCTGAGGTCTCATCGTCGATCATGGTGCTTTGTTTGTCTCCACTACCCTGCGAGTCATCTCCTCCGAAATCGTAGAGCATGCCCTAGCGTCCAGGGCCGAATTGCAGAGGACACCTGTCATCGTCGGTCCCGCCTTGCCGATGTATTAGCACTGTGCCATGCAAATGCGGCCCATACACCTCACAGACCTCCGGTGCAGACTCGGAGGATGCTACCGTGTCACTCAGACTAAATCCATAGGCCATCGTCGACGTACAAGATGACTTGAGCTTTCACAAAAACAAACCATTCTGCGCTAGCGCAAGCCATTCGGCCAAGCCAAAAAGTGAACTCGTCCGTCACTAACCGTTCGAATGGTCTTAGAATTTTGAAAGGTAGTATACAAGTCTTTTAACCTGTACTACGAATCCACCTAAGATGATTACTTCTTAGTATCCAGCATGTGTCGAGGGACACCAGCTGTGCACAGTCAAGGTATGTCGAATTATACAACACTCAGGCTGGGTACATACAGTAGCTTACTGCCGTGCCACAGCAATAGCCGCTCGTCTAAATATACAACTGCTCAGATGACGGGAACAGCCCCTTCCGGCGCTTAGTACTTCTCCTACTCCCACCACTACCCATGGACGACGAACCTGACTTGAATGCAGTCGTCAACGACACTGGCCCCGCACCGTGAGCTATCCGCTCAAACTCCACCTCGGGAAGTATATGATACATCGTGGCATCAAATGCAGATACGCGGGCGCCTTTTTTCCCAACTCGCAAAACCTACGCATCCAGGGAGGCGTCTTCACGAGCTATGTTACCAACATTACTCAGGTTCCTCCGAGTCTCCCTTCTGGTGAGGGTCAACCATTTGGAATCATCCCAGTTCTTACGCTCACCGAGGAGACTTCCGAATGATCCCCATGGGAGACATCGACCTTAGACAACAGATACGGCTTGATGGTGAAACTCGCGTGGTCGATTTCCTAGGGAGTCGACGAGGGGGTGTGCGCCGCATGTACACCGCCAAAATTGCAGGGTCCAAGTCCAATATGACGGTGGCATTGTATGAAGGGGGCAGCGCGGAGGAGGTACGATTTCACTCATTTCTCTCGGGCATTATCGAAAGTTTCAGGCATGGCGCCGAGATTTCACGGCATATTCAAACATTCGGTGAGTCGGTGGGAATTTTTTGAGGCTTATCGCGTTCTCGACTGTTGCATCCAGCCATCCCAATGTCTTTCAAATTTATGGCGCAGCAAGGTCCAATGAAATACATGCTACCATCATCCACGGCGGTACGTAGGCTTAATTGATTCTTTGCAGAGTAATTGGCTACGGTTGAATCAGATTTGATACCTCTTGAGCATGTCTGGAAGCTATATCGACACTCTCACTTTGCCGCCACCTACATGTTGGCGTACTGTGTATGCTCATCTATCATTCCCTCTGCCCAGAGATTGAGTTAGTGAACCTATCCAGAGCACCGAGTTCCAGGTAAGCCATTCCGACTTAACTGAACCGCGTCACTGACTCTGCTTCAGGAAGCGGAGAAATATTGCGATCTTCTGCTGCAGACAAGGGTGAGCTACCGATGAATTAATACTCTTCCTTATATTCCTGATCTTGATCCGGAGCGTAATCCGGAGCCTACTTACGCAAGCTTTATCCGCTCCAACACCGGGCGGCTCTGTGTCGACGCCATGCAATGGAGCAAGTTTTCTTTGCAAGTCCCACACAGTCCACAAATACCAGCCCCCAATACCCTAACTGCTTTCAACGGCTCGAACCCGGAGAACGTCGTCATTGCTTCTCTCTCGCTGCCGCAGTATGAGGCCATCTGCCACTGGAAGTTGAGAGATGTTCGGGGCTTCCAGGCTTCTGCGCAGGCAATGGTGAGGCTAGGGGAGGTAAGATATTGTCCCGCCGGTCCGAGCAGTGGATTGGAAGGATCCCGGGTGGTTGCATTCATACCTACGCCTGAAATCGATTTCCGGAGCTGGGATATCCTTCCGAGAGGTGACTACACTCTGCATGACATTGGCTGGAGTCGGGATGACTGGACGCGGCGCAACTGGAGCCAGTATGTCACGATTGATTCGGGGATTAGATTTTGTTCTGAGGTCAACTTTCGCAGGTATACCGCGGCTGAGGTCTGTGGTATCACGATCACCAGTCATATCGTCTGCCACCACGAAACCGCTTGGCTCAGTCAAGCGAACCACGTTTTCAATAGTCTTCACATCGGGTCAGATTATGACGATTATGGCATGTGTCCCATCGAAATCTGACGCCTCAACTCAACGAGGTCAACAGTGCTGCTAGAAGAAATTCAATTTCAGATCGCAATTTCTGAGATTCCACGAAACCTCCCAGAGCCTGAAGGGTACCTGTTCCTCTGTCCGACTGGAGACTTTCAGTTCGAGCCCGGCGCATTGAGATGGCCTGACTGTCCAGCATACTGGTCCCTCGATCGCTCAGGTCTTCCTCGTTTAAGCTCGGAGGAGGCGACTGAACTCGGATTCCCGACTATCGAGTTGAAGGTGATGGTTGAGGGAGCGTGCTGGGATGACAGCGTATACGCGGGTCTGCGTAAATTCCACCAGGGCAAGGGGTTCGATTCAAACAGCCAGCAGGTCGCCCGCCATCTCGGTGACCCACTTTTTAAACTATCTCCCGAGCTTGACATTCCATTTGCACACGGGGAGGGAAAGACTGGTATCGCCCGTCCTTTTGCACACAGTGAGCCGATAAACCCCATCCCAACCCCCCTCCATGCTGATGTTTCCCAGTTCAAGAAATCGAAGATGAAAATTCTGCATCACACGAAGACGCAGCTCGCGAGGAATCAGGTGCGCACTCTGTATTATGTTTGGACTGCGTACCAACCCAATTTCAGTGCCAGCCCGCGACCCGCAGATTCCCTTCGCGTTCGAGAGAGCGCTATCTGAGCCATCCAGGACCTGGAAAATAATCATGGGTGTGCAGTTGGCACTGATGCTGACCGTCAGCATACATTGGGTGCACGATTTGTTCTTCGCTCGTCAGATGCGGAATCCATAGTGTCTTTCTCGCGCGAACTCTGAATTTCTGATGACTCGCATTTTTGGCTTCGACTTGGTCCTGGAATTTTAATGATCATTCCGGTAGTCTAAGCTGCCCACAGAGGGATTTTGCTTGGGAAAGAATCGAACGTGATCATTACCGCTACCCAGACATCAAATTACCTTCCCTCGCGTTCAGGTTGGCATTCGCTCAGCGTTCAAAATGTGGCAAGTACCACTGTAACACCAAAGCGGCGAACTTCAGTGACTTCACAAAGCTGTGGGAGCACATTGTGGATTACTCTTCACGCCGAGCGCATCGGCCCGCGTCCAGGTAATAGCTGGCGAGTCGCGCAGGGGCGGAAGAGTTTGAGAAGAGGAGCAAGGGAAAGAGTGGTACATACCAAGGTACTGTACCATTTCGACCGAGTGTTCGGCCTATGTCACGCGTCACCTAAGGTGTTCATTTTTTCAGGTGTTCATTCTGACAAATCCCATCAATAGCTATCATAAACTAGCTGGAACCCGTGCTTCGCCACGGTCAAATATGCCGTGACAGCAATCGGTTGTCAATTTTGGACACTCGTCACCAACCTCTGGTTGGTTCCTCGTGTCCTCCGTTTTCAGCCTGAGATGTCTGGCAAGACATTCAACAAACAAATAGGTAAGCCAATATAGGCCTCGGACATAGTTTTCACAGTCATGGCTGCTCACAGGAACCCATGCTCCCTAACTTACCATTTCCAATGCCATCGTAAACTCTGAGTCAGGTCTTATAGAAATATATTTTACTGGTCGTCACTTCCTGAGCAACCCGCAGTTAGTTCCTCATGTCCTCTGTGTCCTGATTCCTGTTGAAGGCATCATAAGCGGTTGTTGAAGAATCATGAGCAACCAATCAGTATCTGTTTAATTCTCAGCCAGAAGTCCGCTTCAATTGACATCAGTGAACATTCATCGCAAACCTGTGGTTGGTTTCTCGTGTCCAATTTCCAGATTTCATCCGAAAGTCACAATGAACAGAGAAAGATGTCTCTTAGTGAATTAATCATGTGCCTACCTCAAAGCTCGTAGTTATGGGGTTAAAAAGGTCTAGAAGTCATAGTTAAACATGAGGATGTCAAGTCTGACTCAAGGCCCCGGAGGATTCCAGGAAGTTGTTGTATGTCTGCATTCTTTGCTTGTTGAAGGCCGATGAAGATGTCAAGATGTCGAAGAAATATCATATTTCGATGTGAGATAAAGACAGGATGGAAGGATGACGGAATGCGACGACGGCAGTCGAGAAGATGTTGTCTGATGTATGTTGTCTGATGTTTGTCCCATGTTTGTCTCAGCATCTGTCTTGTAGACAAAGATCACATGATTCACTTTCTTTTGTATAGTAGATGGTAGTCCGGCAGATGCCGGACCGATTTCTGGGGTGTTTTTTGAGCCTATTTGGGCCAGAAAACCCAATGTCACCGTCACCGATACCCAAAGTGTTCAGTTCAGAGGCCCACGTCACGCGTCAGCCTTCGGCTATCAAGCCGCTGAACGCAGTGACTCCCTCAAATCCATCTCAGTCCCTTTTGTTTGCAGAAATAAGGTTTTTCAGCCCAAGCTCGAGCTAAGTCCATCCCACAGCTACAGTCTAATTCAAGCATGCACGCAAAATTCATCTCAACTCGCTTACCTACACTGGATCTAGGCATGTTTCCTTCACGTTGAAACGGTTGCTCAGAGTCAAAGGCTGCAAATGCAAAATGAACAAAATCCAACTTTCGAGTGATTGAGATTGGACACAACTCAAATGAGCGAGAAAGTCCAACTTCAACTACCCAAATACTAGATCTCAAACACTAAACACCTCTTAATTGCCCCGATGATTTGTCTGACGAGTTAGGGTCTTTTTGAGACACAAGTATAGGTCTAAGGAGCTCTAAGTCGGGATCTCTTTAATTGTCTCTGTACTGTGAGGAGTTACTCAAAGAGGAACTTTCTCCATGGGCACTTGGTTCAAGTAACAATTTGACCAGGTCAAGATTGAAACCGAGCAGTTTATAGTTAGATTTAAGCTTCTCAGCTATAGCGCAAGTAACGGCTTGAAGGCCGGCAAGTTGTTTGAACCAAAGTTCGGGTTTTTGGACACAAGTCCCACGGTTCGATAATCTCAAATCACAAGTCCCAAATGCTTTCTCTGATCTCAAGACAACGGACACACAGCTCTTTCAAACTCAAACTCAATTCACAACGTTGGCAATCAAAAGAAACTTTATTTCACGGGATCACTATCAAAATAGCAGAGTCCTCAGAGTAAAGCCCTCAACCGAGACCTGTCGCGCGCATGGGAAGGGGCAATGGTGTTAGCCTTCCACACTAGCTTGGGTCAAGATTCAGTGCCGTTCCTCGTCAGAACGTCCTGCTTTTATACTACAAATTATATACTATTACAATGCTTGATTACACTACCGCGGGTATATACAGGTATCCGGCAGGTCATCTGGTATCGGGATGTTATTCCCATTGGCTGATCATAGGCTCTATATGTTTAATTCTGACAAACAGGTTACCGATTGCAAGCAACCGTCCCCTTACTGTCGCGATCGGGTATGATTTAACTCCTGTTGAACGAGTTAAACACCTTCTGTACTTATTACACTCTGCCCGCTGTGTCCGGAGGACGCGGATAATTACACGCTCTTCTGTAGCTTTAATTTGATACCCATAACTCCCGGATTGGAGTTACGGTTACTTCTGTACGGGTTACTTTGTCAGAAAACTATATTTAGTCATCCGTCGGAGTAAGCCGATCGAACCTACTTCGGTGAGAACCGCTACTCGGGTACTTCACAACCGGATCACGTGACCGATCGCGTCGCGGAAACCATCAAAACTCAACCAAACAGGGCGGTGTTATACGCCGTAGTACTCGTTAGGACATCAACCAAGCTTCACAGAGTGGATATTCGTCATCTCCTTGGTAAGTGGCTATGTTTATGTCCTGTTGCCATTTAACTGAACACTCGGAGCTCGTGTCAGCCCTCAGATGCGCGCAGAATGTAATTATTTAGTAATTCCATGGTTGGTAAATTTCGCGGCTTATCAACGTATCGAAGTCTCACGTTCGATTCGGCATGGGGTCATGTGTCGGTATGCACTTGCTTTTCTCTCTCTCTCATTAATCTCAATTGCCGTTGGCACCCCTCTCCTCATCCACATACTCCATATGCTCATAGATCACTCGGGCAAAATATGTCATTCCGCGGTCCCCGTCCAATATTTTTCGAATAATACAATTACACCAAGCTTGAAGACACCAGCTTGACGACCCATGTCTCAGCGCAAGGTTCCGCCCAGAGCAGCAGCAGCTCCTCCTGGAACTCCTCCGTCCTGCGAAGACGGTATCGCTCCCGAGCCAATCAATGCGCTTCAGTCGCACATCGGAGTCCGACTCGATGCGCTTCTTCGCCGCCCTCTCAATCTCCTTGCGGAGCCCTTCATTGGCAGTGCCCCATTCTCAATCAACGATGGGCTCCTGGAGCTACAGTGGTGAGTCAGAATCCAGCCCCAAACAGAAATATAAACATGAAAAAGTACGCACAGCTACATAAACCGCATTCCACACGTCTCCGCAAGTTACGGGTTTATTGTTGAATATCTCGATCGACCACGGGAAGCCCTGTGAGATGAGGCGGACGTGCATCGCTGCGCTGGCTGTCACGATGAGGTGGTGGTTCAGCATGTACGTCGTGGGTGTCATCTCATCGTGCGCCGGCTTCCGCAAATTGAACCTGACCTGCGACCAGTCTACCAGGAGCACCGGGTTCACGCTCGGGACTTCGGCGGACTGACGCGCTGGAAACATACGGGCATGATGGACGTGTCGGGTGCGTGGTTCGACCTCGTGCGTGAGTGCCCAAATTAATGGTCAGGAAACCGCAACATCCAGGAACGACATGGGGAAGGAATACACATGGGCGACACCCTGGTGATGTGTACGCTGCACAAGGAGGTGCTCCCGCTCGATCAGGAGCGGTGCCGGTCGGAGTAGAAGCTCTCCGATCGACGCAGCGGCGGGCTAGCGGCGAGTTTGATGCGTTCTCAGCCTAGCTCTCAGCCTCCATCATATATATACATGAACACTAATTGAATGCATTTGTCCGCAGACACCATGCTGGCACGACGTCGACCGCCGCTCCGCGTATACCCCGACGGAGGTCCCCTGATGGCGCGCCTCATCGCGGATGGGAAGACGCTCAGCGAGGCTCGCTGCTTCCCCAGCGATCTGGGCGATGCGTTCGTCGGCGATCTCGGCAACGCGGACGCGGACAGTGGAAGCCAGTGGGTGGGCGACGCACTGAGCGTCGAGCCGCCCTTGAGTCTGCGATTATTATGACGAGCCGGAGGTGCGCCATTAGCTGCCACAGCTATTCACATGTACCGCGTGCCGCTTGAGCTGATGTTTGACTGTGGGATTGCAGCTGGAGGTGTCATCGAACTTGAACCACCGTCTCGAGCGCCCGTCCCCGTCGAAATGGCTGGGCTGAAGTCCACTTCCCGCCCGACAGTGCAAGGTCAAGAAGCAAACCCGCTAGTGTCTTTCAACGGGCATTGCTATTGTTCGGATGCAGTCTGGCTCGACCAAACATACTCAAGGCCTCACCACAGCACATGCCGACCCGGTGGCGGACGGTCCGAACCTGCGCCCTGGGAAATATTTCCGCGGATAGCGTTCCCGCAGAAGTACCCGTTCGACTCGAGTCTGGGTCATTATACAGCAAACCCCCATTTCTTTTGTCGTAGGCTAGCTCCTGTTCGAGGCTCGATCTCATCCCTACTTGAACAGTGCCATTGATATTCATTCCAACCGCCGTACCAGTTCGCCTTTGACCCTTGCCTGACCCTGCACCCCAGATACACCCCCAATTTGGCGGGAGCTCCCAGGGATGTCACTGTTGCCATATCGGGAGTTGTATGCCGAGAGATCCGAGAAAACCTCCCCGGGATATCAAAAACGACAATCCCTTGAGGATTCTGTGAGAGCCTATCCCTCCGATATCCCTGCGTGACCTCTGAGAGACAGTTAGGTACCCGGTTGCTTTGCCTATTCTGTAAATCACAAATAGATTGGCACATAAAAAATGAATTCAATAGTATGATGTGTACGCTACACATTACAATATATAGTATGCACAAGGGTCAGATGAGGTCGAGGGAGGAGATTCACAAGAGCAAAGAATAGACTGTTATGTCCAGGCCGGAGAAAAGACAAAGCAGGATCCGCGACAAGTTTGATCTTGATGCAAAGAATGCGGGTTGAGGGCCTTGAAGTCGAGCAGGAGTCTTGACCACCAGAGGACCATGCATGTTTGATGTTGAGGAAATACTTCACGGCATGCTTGAGGCCTTGAAACGATGCCAGAGACACATTTTTTGAGCGGGTTTTGAGCCAGCATTCTAGGAACTGGTACAACCAAGAAGAATGGGGCTTGAATGGCCAAAGAGCTTGCGGGAACAGCCCACCAAAGGTTGAAAACGATATGAGCGACAAATGAGTGAAAGGGAGATGGGAGAAAGACGAGAAATGCGCTGGCAAAAGTTAGACTTGTTTGTTTGATGACAACAAATCACACGTCGCGCACGGACCATTCCACCACTGAAAATGCAAAAACAATAAATTCAACATTCCAAGCCCTCAATTCTTCATGGCTCTCTTCAAATTATGTGGTGTGAAAGCTGGGTATGCTCCAATATATAAAATGCATGAAAAAAATGTGTCTTGTAAAACCCTCTCCCACAAGAGGTCGCAGAATCATTCTCAGGATGTTCTGCTGACGTTTGCTCAGATCTCCGCTGATCTCCGACTTCAAATCTCCCGACGACATCCCACCAAATTGGGGGTGTATTCGAGCGAGTTTATTTCCTTGTACGGATTCGGTGGCACATGGTCTGCGCGTGCTTCCCATCGACTCAAAATACCTTCTCGATCAGTCCAGTCTCATCTTTCCGTCTTAGATGCAGCAGAAATCAAGACATGTACAGTAAAAACGCACACTGGATATTCAAGTTAGCTATATTATATTCGCCGATTGCCCTGGAATTTATGCTCCCACTTTGCATATCCAATTCCAAATCATACTCCGATTTTTTTTTGGACCTCCTTCACCACTTGGCAGCAGAGTTCCTCCGGCAAATTGAATCGTTCATGCCGTTCTGGGTCCGCTGCTGTGGCGCACTGATCATAGCCGAAAGATGTGCAATGTCTTGTGACTGTGGAGTGACGTGATCGGGCTCTCCTTTCCTCGACCACGTCCCTGCATGAGCACTCCGGCTGTCCGTCCCAAATGGCAGCTCTCGTGCGCGGTTAGTTAGTATCTTGCTGAGCGAAACCAGCTCCTATTTCGTCAATTTGCTGGAGGACCTTATCCTTCCCGATCAAGGGGGTGCCGATCCGTGAATGGCGGACCAGGTGTCGGTCGGTTGGTTCGGCCGTCAGGCCGGATTTTTTTTTCTGGGAACCACAGTTTGGGGGGGGCTGGACAGTGGTCTATCCGACCTCTGTGAGCCTCCAGATATTCCTAAAAGGCTCTCTGAGCTTCATGGAAGGCTATCTTGCCTCCCGAAGACCAAATTGCCCGATTCGGACATGAGTTTCGTTGGTTGATGTGTGAAATCATGAAAAACTGGTTGACTTGCATGTCAAAAATCAAATGAATGTCACAGCCTCCAGTAATCATACCAAAAATGAGAAGTAGGCATCAGGCGACACTCTCTTGATGACACTCAGTGAAAGCTTGAGATTGGACAAAAAAATATGCAGTAACTCCAGAGTTAGTATGGAAGGACATCTTGAAGGCATAAAACTGTATTTATGGCTGTATTTCGTGGCAGGAGCGCTGTTGGGCGCGAGCTGGCAACATTTGAACGCGACACACGTGATAAATTCCCTTATGGGGATATTACGTGGTTGGTTGGTCCGTCGAGCAGGACAGATTTTCAAAAACCGACACCGGTTCCGTTATTCACAGATCGGCACCCCCTTGTTCCCGATTATAGCGCTCATATTTACAGCACCCATCATTTGAAGATTCTTACGTTGCAATCCCGGTGGCGTCTCTGAATACTACGACTTGACTGAGGCGTAAAATGCTTGACGCGAATCCCGGGATAAATTAGACCATCCTAGTCACCCGACAGCACCTGATGCCTCCTCACACTCTTCTCGCATCATATCTGTTCTTTCCAGTATATTTCGGTCAATCATCTATTTGATTGGCTTCTTCTCGGAATCCTTCCCACACCGTACGCTGGGATTCTCACACACCCCAGAGACTCCGGTCACATAGATCACAGCATCCCACACCATTCCTTGTCCACTCCTCCACACTCGATCCTGTGATGCACCGCATAAGATCTGCACTCGTCGCGCCTTCGATTAGGCGGGGGGAGATAACTACTGCATGCTCCGGGTTGAGGCGTGTTCTCCTTGCTGCGAAAGATGTAGCAGGAAGTGTCGGCGTCCCCGGCCTCACGGTCGCCATCGGCGGGCTGTTACTCATCGTGGAAGTAATTCAGGTGAGCTTCCGGCTCCGAGCTCAATGAGGTGAACACTCTGACGTCCGGAGACAGAAAAGGGCTCAAAATGCCGAGGACATCGAAGACCTAACCAAACACCTTGAAACCCTCATGACAATCCTTTCTCAGGCCAGTGAGGCAGGAGCAGTGCCACACGGAGCAAAGGATCGAATCGCTCGATTAGCTAGGCGCGTACTTCCTCACTTTGCGAGCCTCTGGAGCGATGAACTCAGAACTTGACCTCCAGCATCCTGACACGTGTCTCGGATGGAGCACGCAGAAGGAGCACCCGGGGCATCTTCAAGCGCTCATGGGCTTATGATCAGGACGACCAATGGTTACGCGGTCAAATTCAGGCCATGACGTGGGCTATAGAGAGCTTCACAGTGAGTGTCCATCTTAAATTTAAATTGGTACCCTGAATCAAATCTCCACAGGTTGAAACCAGTCTTCATTTTATATTTATGCTTGACGTGAGGTCCCCGGTTTCCCCTTCGAATGATTGACATAGCCGGCGCCAGGAACACCTTCGGTTTGTGCAAGATTCCACGCAGACGAGCCATATTATGGCTGTCGCCACACAGAGCGCTATCCAGGTCAATTCATCGTTCAACTGTACTTTTCATCGAGTTCTTATCTCCGTGGTCACTCAGGAACTGTCGGCGAAGTTGGAAGTCCGCCGTAAGCTCTAGTAATTTCTATTTACAGTCTTGCTCACGATGATTGCTGGATCCAGAGGGATATCTCGCTCATTCCAAGAAAGCCGCCTTCAATTCAAAAGAGCGAGACTCCTGCTCGGATTCCACCAGAGAAAATATCTTGTCCGATATCGTCGAATGGATCTACAATGATCATTCAACAACCCCATCCTGTCAGGGACATACTGGGAGGATCTTCTGGATCAACGGGTCCGCTGGAACGGGAAAAACGACCATCGCTAGCACTGTGGCCAAACAATGCTGGGATTCGGATCCTAAAATCCTGGGTGCCAGCTTTTTCTGCTCCAGAGACGACGTGGAGTGCAGTAACCTTTCCTTGATTTTCCCGACGCTTTCCTATCAACTGGGAATTTTCAATCCCCTGTTTGCGTCTCAGGTGTTCAGGGTGCTGGAGTCGAACCCGGATATCGCATACGCCAGTGTGCACTACCAGCTGGAAGAACTCATCGTCAAGCCCCTTGCGCTGGTCCGTAATTCATTCACTCGATGCATTGTCATCCTGGATGCATTGGATGAATGCAAGGACACGGCGACAGTATCCACCGTCCTCTCAGCATTATCTCGTTTTGTGATGGACCTACTTCCCCTGAAGTTCCTTGTAACAAGCCGGCCAGAAACTCACATAACGATGGGCTTTGCACACCCCAGGCTCCGTCCTAATACCACCCAGTTGCTACTCCATCAGGTCGCCCTACCCGTAGTCGAAGCGGACATCCACACCTATCTGTCCTCCAGGTTGGCGACTACCAGACTCTTGTATAAAATACAAGAGTCTTGGCCGCCTGCGGGTTCTGTTGAAGCTCTTGCGCGCCTTTCCGCAGGCTTATTCATATTCGCTTCAACATCTGTTAAATTCATTGAAGACCCATTTTATTCCGATCCCCGACATCAGCTCGCACTTCTTCTCGAGAATGAACCCAAACTCACAGGGAAATCGTCACCATTTCACAGACTTGATCAACTCTATACAGAGGTCCTGAATCTTGCCTACCCAGACATCTCACACCTTCATCTCCGCAGCCTAAGGACTGTCCTCGGATCCATCCTTCATCTCCGCGATCCGCTTTCACCCACCGGGCTCAACAGTCTCCTTGGGCTGAGTATCGGCTGGGTTAAAGAAGCCCTCCTTCGGCTTCACTCGCTCGTTATAGTTCCGGAAGACGATGAGCATTGCATAAGGCTTATTCATCCCTCCTTCTTCGACTTCCTCACGGATCCAGCCCGTTGCGCAGTTCCGCGTTTTGTGGTGAGATTCGATGAACAGAATACCCTCCTCGCCCTGTCCTGCCTACGCTCCCTAAGCCAACTTTCGCGTGATGTCTGTCGAATCGGGAAACCATGGCTGTTGAACTCTGAGGTCATGGACCTTCCTGCTAGAATTGCGGTCTATCTTCCGGCCCATGTTCAATACGCCAGCCGCCACTGGGCACATCATGTTTCTGCATCTCTGGTGTCCGATATCATACTCAACGCTTTGGACAAGTTTTGTTCGGAACATCTTCTTCATTGGGTTGAAGTTTGCAGTCTGCTGGGAGAGCTTCGACAGGCGCTGTTGTCTGTCGGTGATCTACACCGGATTCTTCTGGTATGTGTCTCACTCTGCCCTCACGCCATAGATGGCTTACAGAGGCGCGACAGGGAAAAAGCCAAGTTGCTAAAGAGACCCTGACGCTCCTCCGTGACTGTGAACACCTTATACGAGAATTCTTCCCAGTCATCAGTACTTCAGCCCTGCAAGTGTACCAATCGGCTCTTCTATTCGCACCAGATCGGGCATTGCTTCAACGAACTAATGACGTCGAAATGGATCTTCAAGTCAGGGCGTACAATGTTGTGGAAGAAACTTGGAGTCCGTGCGAGACAATCATTGATGGTCAAGCTGCGTTTCAATGCGTGGAGTTTTCCCCAGACGGAACGCGCATCGTCTCGGGATGTCGGGATGGCAATGTGCAGGTTTGGGATGCATCAACCGGTGTGCATCTTCAAACTATGCAAGGCCATTCCTCTACCGTCACAGCAGTTGTCTTCTCCCCAGACGGCACTCGACTCCTGTCTGGATCCAAAGACACACATGTGCGCCTCTGGGACGGTGGTTCTGGAGCCCATTTGTGGACTTTCAAGGGACATTCGGATGCGGTGGAATCCATTGCTGTTTGCTCCACCAGTTCCCATATTGCGTCCGGCTCTCAGGACAGGACAATCCGATTATGGGATGGAGATAACGGCAAGCACATCCGGACACTAGCAGAGCATTCAGGTCCAGTTCTGGCGCTTGCGTTTTCCCTGGACGGGAAACGCTTGGCTTCCGGGTCCGCCGACCAAACTGTTCGCCTGTGGGACGTCCCGCAATATGGAACTCATCGCATACTCAGGCGGTTTCCGGAGTGGGTCCTATGTATTGCATTTTCATCAGATGGAGCCCATATCGCAGCGGGGTGTAGTGACCAAGCTGTTTGGATTTGTGAAACCGGCTCACATTGGTCAAACCCACGGGTCCTGAAGGCTCACGCCGGACGCGTAACATCGGTATCATTTTCCCCGGATGACAGAAATATTGCCTCGGGATCGATGGATCACACTGTCCGGATATGGGACTCTGCGAGCGGCACTAATCTCCTCACCCTCGAGAAACATTCGGCCTGGGTACAGTCGGTTGCATTCTCTCCCGATGGCACACGAGTGATTTCCGCATCCGAGGACAAGACTATACGGATATGGGATGTAACGAGAAGTGCGCATCTCAAAGGACTGAAAGGCACTGGCAGCATCTTAGCGTTTTCGCCAGATGGCACTAGAGTTGCGGTTCTGGACCATGAAATCAAGGTGTTGGATGTACCAACAGGTGGACACCTTCGAACACTCCTTCAAGTTAGAGATATGGCGTGGGTAACATTAATCGCCTTTTCGCCGAACAATATGATTGTCTCTGCACTGTCGGACCATAGTATCGTGATCTGGGCTCCGGGGAGTAACAAACCTGCCCACCGCTTGAGAAGACATTCGGACATGGTCCTCGCGGTGGTGTTCTCTCCAACTGGAGATCAAATGGCCTCTGGGTCCGCAGACAATACGGTGTGCTTATGGAATCTTGAAACCGGCGTGCATCTCCGAACACTCACGGGCCACATCGGCTGGGTGCATCATCTCTCATTCTCGAGGGATGGAACTCGGATCTGTGCCTCGAATTCCGACGTAATCAGTTTATGGGACGTGGACAACGGACACCTGATTGAGAGTGTTACAGCGGACACCTTCTCGGTGAATTTCCGCAATTCCGCCCCAGTCGCTTCAACATCCATGTCCCACGCAAGTATTGCAAGGATACCCCAGGTTCCGGACATTTACATCTCAAATGACGGGTGGCTGCATCTGATGAAGGAACAGCGACGTATATGTTGGATTCCTATAGGTTTCCGCCCGGTGGGGCGCATCAGGGTGCTCGACTCAGGCAATCGAATTGCTTTCAGGAGCATGATTGGGAAGTTAGTAATATTGGAGTTGGGTCCGCAGCACTGCGGGATTTTCTGGGATCAATACTAGTACTAAATGTCTACGAGAAGGGACCTGTAACGCATCCAGCATGACTTGATACTCGCACACATAGGCAGGTGTGTTGGACACAATTCGAGCCCAGGGTAGCTGTGCTGGCCAAAATGATCAAAGATGCTTGGTCACAGCAGAAATAACTTTGCCCGGAATGTGAGTTAGGTGTCAGAACTTCGTTCTGAATCCACCATTCGCTGCCTATTATCAACGCGTATCGAGGCGCCTACTCCCGAGGGAAGCGGCCCCGATTTGAGCCCAGGGCAGCTGTCCTCGTGAAAATTATCGAAGAAAATTGGTCAAAACAGGAATACCTGAGCCACGAATGTGCTTTAGGCCTTGCAACCAAATTCTGATGATGCAGTTCGCTGCGCATTATCGATGCGGATCGAATGGGCCTACTCATGAGGCAAACGGCCATGCTTTGAGGCCGGGGCGGCTGTCCTCGTCAAAAACATCGAAAACGGCCCAAAATGGAAGAAGAAAAAAAATGTCTGTGCCTGAGTTCTGCAAAGAGCTGTACATGTAATATTTACATGCCCAAGCAGAATAAAACCTGACCCAATTTGATGCCTATTCGCCACATCGTGTCCAGTCCTCGCAGGAGATGCCACTGCAGGAGGCAGCTGTGGCTCACTTCGGTCCTTGAGTCGGCTGCGTATCAATCTCGTGGCCAATCACGCTAAGCGCGTCTTCAGGACCTCGCGCTGGCTCACTCCGCAGCGAGCATCAGTAGATCCTCTCTCACGACCCGAGGCATACACCACCGGATTTAGAAACTATAGAGCGTGAATTTTCTGATGAGGTTCGTCACACGAGAACATGAGAACTAGGCTATCGGTTTTAGAAGCACAAAACAGGCCGTCCAATAATTTTCTAACAAGTGCCTCCGCCGGTGTGTCGTACATGGAGCGCACCACTAGCGCCCCGCGACTAATTTAGAAACCCTTGTTAATTTCTTTGACTGAGCGAAGAACGAGCCCCACCTGACTTTGGTTAGTTAATGCCGTCAAAACTGGATCGAGCCAGTCCTGACTGCAAGATTCCGTTGAAGCAGCTTCTTCAGCCCCGGCTGTGTCCGAGTCATGGCCACGGTTCCCAATCCCGTCGAATCGTTCAATCTAGCCAGGCATCTTGAGACAACCGCGAAAATCAGCCAGAGGGGGGAAGGTCGTACCTTGACACCTAGCTCCTGACATAACATCTCGGCATCGTGCTGACAGCGCCGAGCGCGCTGGTACAGGGAAAATGCCACCGATGCATAGGAAAATGGGGCATTTAAATGAGCGCGGTGAGCAGCCAGTGTATCGTCAACTTCACGTTCAAGCCTGTCATTGAATCAGCGCGTGTGCGATCTGGCGAAATGCGGGACGCAAAACTAGCTTACACAGCAAGCCGATGAAGACCCTCCGTTGAAAGATGATACATCCCGACCGTGCGCCTACGCGCCGCTTCATCGTGCAGATGCGTTCTCGTGGCTTCAATGCGCCTCAACGTGTCCAGCAAGATTAGACCGGGCCAGATGGTAGGCATGAGAACAAGATGGATCCAAGAAGTGAAGAGTGCGGCGATAGAGAAGAGAAGGGCGAGAACAGGTTTGCCCATGAGCCAGAGAACATGAACGCAGAGGTGGGTGAAGAGGGTCAGATACAGTTTGGTCATTATTTACACTGCGGAAGGAGTACTGGTCCTCTTTATAGCCGATTAACAGCCTCTTCAATCATGAAGCCGCGTTCTGTGGAAAGGAAGGACATGATAGGCGCGTGAAGGCGTCCATAGCAAACGCGAGATTCCTATCCCTGGGCGGTTTGGGTTGGGTTTTGAGCAACAGCTATTTCGCCAACATGAGCGGACCCGGGCGGCATGCAGGTTTGGTCCCCCGGGCGGCAACCGGGCGGGGTTCTCCCAATTACATTTGATCTAGAACAAAAATAAAGTGAACTCAGCCAGAGGCGAAGTGCGAGCAGGGCGTTCAACGTCCTAGATTGCAACAACGTCGACTGAGACACCTAATACAATATTAATGACACGAGGCTCCGGGTAAGCTCAGGAGTGATGTTCCGCCCTTCGAGCCTGAGAAGGATGGCGGTGTTGACAGTCAACGCTTGGTCAACGCGTGGAGAAAAAAAGCGTCCTGATTTCATGGGAGTTGAAAAATAATGGGAGCGCCTTCAAGGTTCTTAAAGATCTAGGAGAATGCGGGATTAAAGAGAGCAGGAAAGGCGCCGCAGACAAATCCGATGGTGGTGGTAAGTAAATAAGGCTTCTTGATTGCTTCTCTACCAGGATGCGGAAGCACATCGTGGATTACTTTGCTGAAGATATCTGCGCACGTCGAGCCAGACTCAGAGTTGCAGCTTCGATTGCATGGTGGATGCCGTGGGCGGAAGAAGCAAGACGGGAGGGCTCGGATCACTCAGCCTAGTCTTTGACGCGCCCTCCAATGGCATGGTTCGCCGTATCGACCCAAATCGCACTCGAGATCCCGAAGATCCTCGTGGAACGTTCACACAACCTGAACTTATTATGCGGAGTCACAAGCTTGCCGGGGGGAGAAACACTTGGTCCGTAGTTAGTCGGTCCCTGTGCCCTGCAATTGACTTCCTAGGCCGCAGAACGCACCTGCGGATGCTCAAATTCCCTTGCTGTGTTAAGTACACGCAGATGGTGCACATAGAACCTACTTGTTGAATTCTCCTCGCTGGTGGCCAGCACGGCAGCAATTTGGGCAACGTGTTAGTCCAAGCAGGCATGCCTGCTTCCTGTCCGAGCTGCGGACTTGGGACGCCGAACTCACGACCAAGAGCTTCCGCACTTGTCCGCAGCTCGGTGGAGACGGTAACTTCTTCAGTCCGGAAATTACAACCGCCCATTCGTAAGTTGTCACGGCCTGTCCAAGCCAAGCGATGCATCATGCCTGTCAAGAGTTTGGCGTTTAGCGTTCGCGCTGGAGTTCAGGGTCGCCTAGATGTGGAAGATGACACAAAGCCCGGACAGTATGTTTCCCCATTTTGGTGAAGTTCCATTCGGTTCAGATTGCCGGAGATTTTGCGGGGGACGGAATTGAAGGTGGATGCCCGCTATCAACAGTTAGACTGTGCGGTAAGAATAATGAATGGAGAGGGTGGCGTAGATGTAGGGTGACAACTCGCCGGGAGAAGCCATGAACCGGCAAATAGATGCGCCCCGTGAAAGATTTTCTGGAACCCAAGAAATATTTCTGGAAACGGCTGTTCGATATTCGGACCATACCATTCAACGCTAGCTACCGCGGACTCTAGAAGAACACCGGTCCTATTTAATCCTATCTTGGGACACTCTCCAAATGGGTTATCTGCCAGATTTTCTCGGTCATCGAGTCCCAATTTGTACAGTGCTGATGATTGTTGTTTTACCGGTGGCTACCCTTGGACTATAATTCGCCATTTCAACACCGACTATCACAACGTGTGCTCTTCTGCCCTGGGAGTGGGGCCGCGCCTCAGATGGAACGTGGCCGACCATTATATAAAGCGGCCGTAGCTACCTGCCTACCCTGGTCCCTGACTAAATGGCACCCACTTCGACCTCCACCCTACCCCAGAAGATAGCAACTTATCCATCACTGAGCTGTACGAATACCATGCACTCAATAGCCCGACATATCCTCTTTTTGCGTACTCCGATATCAAGGCCGGGACGACCGCCTCCATCTCTTACCGAGGTGCCTGGAAGAGCATTGACAAGCAGATCGCCCGGGCAATAAACGCCCTGTGATTGCGATTCTGGCTCAATCTGGTATATGCCATAGCTATATTGGTTTCGACTCCTCACCTGTTTGTCCGGCAGATACCTTCAGCCATATCTACTTGAGTCTCGCAATCATGAGTCTCGGGTACATTGCGTTCCCGATGGTCCCACGAAACACTGCTCAGATTACAACAAATTTCCGACGTCCGGGACATTTTCGTCGACACCAGTGGGCCGATCCACAACCTCACAAAAGAAGTGGGGGAGTTGCTGTCTGAGGAGGAAACGAAAACTCATTTGTTCCCGATGATCCAGTTCGGTGTGTAGGTACATTGCCGAGACGAGCAGCTGAGGAATGACTCGCGCTCATATGTACTGACGCTAGGTCTCGAGCCAAAAACACCCGGCTGAATGCAGTGTTAGTAACCATACGGGAAATCGGTGAAACCAAACTTACGGACAACTTCTCCTCTTCGTTTTCGTGCCACAAAATCATCCGCCAAGGACCAGAAGTCCGCGAGACCTTTGGCACCACCCTCCCAGGCGGTAGTGTAGTCTGTATACTGTGTCATCACGAACCGCACGTCATCAATGGGAGCCTTCCGCGCCCATTCACGTCCGGATTCCTCCACCGTTTTGTGAAAGGCCACGAGCAGGACGTGGAGGCGAGGGCACTCCTCCAGCAGCTCCTTCACCAGATCCCAGGGCACCTGTTCGTACAGGGCCAAGTGAGTGAGCGTGGGTAGCAGCGGTATCTGCGCGCGTATCCGTTCCCCAACTTCGTCGAAAATGTTGAGGTGCGTGATAGACGCAAATGCGGGGTGCGTTAAATCAATCCAGTCTGATCCACCAAACAAGCGGGCCAGCACTGCCGAGAATCGGCGTAGTTGGATTTTCTGGAGAAGAGGGAGGATCGCAGGATCAAGTGCGACAGATCCTAGCACGCCGATGACGGCCAAGTCCACGAGGCCGGTGCATAGGTTCAGTACGTTCCTTGTCCCGTCGAAGTCCCAGGCCGCAGATGTGTCCAGCAATATGTGCCGGACATTGTGGAAGAAACTCGGTGCTGGTTCCGATTTGGTTGCCCTCAGAAGCGCACTAGACATTCTTGACCATGCTGGATCGCAGTTGACGCGAACCACTCTGTATAGGAGGGGCTCGATCCTGGGCAAAATTAGGTGATAGGAGAACGGCGGCGCGGAAGGAAACTAACCAGACATGAATGCGATAAGCGACTCGCGAAAGTGTGGGGATTTCCTCAGGGTGCATCAGCGCTGTCGTCTCGAAGATCTCTCGTTCCAGTTCCGGAGGGAAGGCAGGTGGGGTGTGCATCATATCGTTGTAGGGCGAGGTGGAGGTCGCGAAAGCTTGTAAAACGTTGGCACGTTCCATACTCTGGTCGTACCTTTTATACTCCGTAAATCTCCGGTCTTCAGTGAACCCCGTCTCCGAAACGCGACTGGCCATGTTGGCTGCCAATCACTGGCAAAATGTTAGTCTCTGTGCCGGTCTAGCGCGGCTGTCGACACAGCTTTATCAAAATGCCGCCGTTCGGACTCACCGAAACTCGTTTCAGGAACGATTCCGTTCGCGTGTTGCGGCGGCCTTCCTTGCGCCAGGAACGATCCGAGGTAAGTCCATATCAAATCCCTACCCTTATTGCGAAGTTCGCGCCATTCCGCCGGTCGAGCTGAATTTAATGAAATCTGCCTGAGATGATCTCCGCGAATATGTGGAGGGCATAGTACACACAGAGCGAGGTACGGTACTCAATAAAGAATTTGGGGCTATGTTATCTGGGCAAGTCGCAGGGTGGCTACTGCCCCAATTTCCGCGAGATTCGGAGCTCGAATGTCGTAACCCAATCCGCTGACACAGGGGTCAAGGCAGAGATCTAGAGACACTACGCCTTTTTTGAGTGGCACTCGTAATGAATGAATCGGCATTCACCTAGTCCCTACCGAGGCCCGGACTTCGTCCGACCCGTTTGGCACATTGTTGGTGGGACGATGCGACCGCAGAACAGGGCAAGGAGGAGACAAGAATCATGGACGCTGTTGGAACATGCCAGATGCTGTTGGAATCATTCGTATACTCGCCACAACGAGGCGTCGCGGCAGAGTAGCGCAGTGAGAGTAACTCTGATGGGCTGCTGCCAATCCTATGCGCTGACCGGCACAGAAGGAGGGGGGTTTTACCTCAATATTGCCGATGACAATGATCGTCCGGTGCGAAGCAGCATACTCCGATCTCACCTCTCCCCAGCTGCCAGTTCTTTCGTGCCCGGAGCGGCGGTGTCGATCATCATGAGGGTGTCCTTGAGATTGGATAGGGTGAGAGTGCAGATGCTAAATTCGTGGCCTTTGCGATGCTGGTGGGCATCCACTGTGTGACGCAAGAGGGTAAGAGACCAGTGCGGCTGTGCAGGAAGGCACGTGTCTTTGCCGAACTGCCGAACCACCGAGTCGGCCACCCTCGGAAGTTCAGTTCAACTTATAAATCGAGTTTCTACGTGCTCACGAAATAACTGCAGGTTGACTAGCTGATATCGCTTTGCTCGAATCTCTGTTTTAGAGAAGCGATCCTCAGCGCGTAAGGAAAAAAAGATACAGCTACCACCCAGGCTCAAATCGAACGAGCGTCTCCTCCGTGTAAGCTCGGACGTTACAGGATGACACCACTCTATACAGGTGCAGGTGGATTTCAGCTGCAAAGAGCGCTTCAACTTGACCCGCATTGCATTTTAACAGAGACACTCACATAGTTGAGCTTCGATTTCACCTTTTTCTGGTCCTTCTTGGGCTCCACCGTCGGGTTGGCGGCTTGTATCGCGTTGATAACGGGGGTCCAGACCGAAGGTGACCTCTCGCCGCAGGGCTTCTCTCTCATGCCTGGGAACTTGGTTGCAGCACCAACATTTAGAGTCTACTCGAGTGCGAAAATAACAAAGCGGCATTTTGCCATTCCCATGGCCCGGGCCCGAATCGAACGAACATCGTCTGCGAGATAGATGCATTGGGCGCAACTGTAGTCCATACACCAGGTCTTTCTTTCAGAGGTTGGAACTTGATGAGAGCCACAATATTTCGGGTGAACTGGCATTGATGTCGGCCAATTGAATTTTATATAGCAGGAACCAAGGGGGAAAACCCTAAGGGTCTCCCATGTTCTTCCTACCGTTCCCACTGCTTCTTGGTCCTAACAAGCAAGATCCTCCGGCCAGGTCCTGTCTCGTTGAGCAGCTCGGCATCATCACGGCCTGCTGCTTTGCATCTGATTGGCTGTCGATCCACTCGCTCTTGCGCACAACCATGATCATCGTCCGGCCGATTCGACGTGGAAGGATGTACAGGACGCATCAGCGGGACAACGGCGAGGCCGGTCTATTGTCCACCTCCATCATACATGAAAACTGAGCGCTGATTCAATGTATTTATATGTAGTACGCCGCAGACACTCCACTAGCACGACCGCCGCTCTGCGTACAACGCGAAATACGCAGCAATTACTGCGCTCTTCCAGCGGGCCCGTCAACATCACCACCGAAAGTCCCGCCGTGCGTTTCTCACCGCGCCTCGCCGTGGGGGTGATGACGCTCAGCGAGGCCTGCTGCTTCTTCGGCGATCTCGGCGATACGTTTAAATTTGTCGGCGATGTCGGCACCGCGGACGCGGACGGGGGCGGGCTATACTGACCGAGTACGAGCTCGACCAGCCCGCCTGTTGTACCCCTTGCTGTCCATCCGGCGTATCTTTTGGTGAAATTGCAGCGCGCGAATTTGCTGTGCTCGTGCTCGCTCTTCATAATCGTGGGCTTGGAAATCCGTAGTGCGCCTTCTCTCCTGTTTCTTTCCGCGGCCCGGCTCTCCGAGAATCCCGATTCAACCTCCCGGGGCCGTAACCATCTTTCTGCGTCCTCGAGCACCCGCCCTACCGCAATGACGCGCTGAAGTCCACCTCCCGCCCGCAAAGTGCAAAGTCAAGAAGCAAACTCGCTCGTGTCTTTCAACGCACATGGCTACTGCTTAGATACAAATTGGCTCTACCAAAGATAATCAAGACCTCACCACAGCACATACCGACCCGGTGGCGGACGGTCCGTACCTGCTCCTTGTGGAAGATTGCCGATGACCGTTCCCGCAGAAGCACCCGTTCGACTCGGGCCTGGGTCATGCGCAAACCGCCCATTTCTTTTTTTTTTGCACGCAAGCTCCTGTTCGACGCGCGATCTCATCCCTCCTTGGACAGCTCAATTTATTTCAATCCCCCTATTAGTTCGCGCACCTATGACCCTCTCCACAAGCACCCAGGATATTCATGGCGAGTTCCTCTCCTTGTACGGATTCGGTCGCAGATGGCCTGCGCCTGCTTCTCAGCGACTCAGTGGCGATGAATTATTACACCTCCCACAATCGGCATGTATCTTTCGATTATGGCTCAGATGCGGTGGAAATCAAGCCATGTACAGCGCGAATAACGCCCAGGCGGCACTAGCCAAAGTGCCCTGGATATTCAAGTTCGCCCCATTCCTAGTACAGACTCGATGGCAGATGGTCTGCGCTTGCTTCACGTCACGTATGTACATCCGACGAAAACTATAAGCAGAAGTCGCCCGTTCGATTCGGGCCCGAGCAACTTGCACGAATCGCATTTGCTTTTTTGCCGGTTTGGGCTATGCCTACTGTTCAATGGCTCCCCTAGCAGTATAATCGAGCATGCGAGGACGAAACTTCGTCGTGATCTTGCAGCTCATTAGCGCGGGCGTGAGCTTCAATTAACCGAGCACATTTTGCCTATTATTCATTTGACCGAGATCTGGATACGATGCGTAGGTGCCGACCATGCGAAAGCGTTCTTTAATACCTGAGACTCTGGTTAGAGCGGCGAAATTCTGCTCGAGCGCGAGACATAATAAAAATAAAAAGGCAAGAGAAGCGAGACTATGGCCCGGGCTCGAATCGAACGAGCATGTCCTGCTATAATGTGCTAGCTGAGGCGCTGATTTCACACAGGTGCAGACTATCCGCTACCGGGCCTTCTCCTCCTACCTGTGGGCTCGATTACAGCAGCAGCAGCATGATTTGAATTGCCCGTGGGATGAAAATAGTTAGTGACGGCTAGTCAAAGCCCCGAATCGTCCGAGCATCTCTTGCATACAATAGTGAGTCCGAACCCACTGTGTGCAGCCGCGCACGACACACCGAACCTTCCTCCCACACCTGAGACTCGCGTTAGAAGTGCGAAATTCTGCTCTAGCGCGAGAAATAAAAGAAAAAGAGAACAATCCCGCATGGCCCAGGCCCGAATCGAACGAGCGGCTCCAGCATTACATTCATATGGAACAAGTATACGGTGTGCGGGCGCGGACCTCCCGCTACCGGGCCTTCCTACCATACCCCGGAACTTGGTTAAAGTAGCAGGATTGAACTCCAGCACGAGAATAAAAAGGTGTCCCAGTTCACTCTATTCTTATGGCCCGGGCACGAGCATTGTCCTGCGATAATCCATGTATGCAGTAATTATTAGGCGCAAGTGTGGATCATCCACCGGGCCTTTGTCCCGTCCCTAGGAAGCTGATGAGGGCCGCGAAATTTCAGTTGAATTTCAATTGAACTAGGGATGAACTCGCCGGTAACAGACCATATGAGGCACTCCCATTGATCTCCTCACATTCTCCTTCTTATTCAATAAAAAATTTCCACAAACGGTACTACGCAGCCTGCTTTCAAGCTCGATACACTCTCTGCATCAAGATCACGGCATACTCCGAGGTGGCTGTGCATCTCATTGATCCGCCGCCACCTCTCTCTGACGACAATTATCATCCCGCCTGACTCGACCCTCAGCCAAGAAGGCGGACGCCGTCGTCGCGTCGTTCGCTCTGAGTTTCCGTCGTAGCTCAATCACGATAACGATTATGCCGGAGAGCGAGCCCCGCCGAACCGCCCCCACTCTACGCTGCGGGCCCGTCGCCATCACCACAAAGAGCCCGCTGTGCGTCTCGCCGCGGACGTGCCGGCCGCCAACAGAGGCCATCATGATGCACCCGCCGCTGTTTTGTCAGCGACTTCAGCGCCGCTCTCGTCAGGGATTTCGGCGATGCGTCCGTCGGCGCCTTTTCCAAGCAATGGGGGCGGGCAGTGTGCTTGCGACGCCTTGCGCGTCGAGTCGGTAACGGATGGGGCGCGAGTTCGAGGAATTAATGTGTGGCGCCTGGGCTGATGTTCGAATGCGGGGTTTGCAGGAGAGCTGGCGCTGGGAGCTCCTCGACGACTAACCCTCGCCATCGTGAGTGGCAAGAATCTCCGCATAGCAGCTGATGGATGGAGCGCGTGGAGGGCGGAGAGTGCTCGAGCCCGGCCCGTCTCCAGCTCGAAATACAGCAGCGTAAACTCCGCCCGCGATTCTGGCTATACTGCCGTCGAAGACGAAGTAGAAACTCAATCAGCTCACCTATTGTTCCCCTCGCTGGCCATCCTGCGTATCGTCTTTTGTAGCGCTCGAATCCGTTCTGTCGCTCCTTAGAGGCGCTCGGCCTTGGTCAAACATACTCAACGTCCCAGCGCACCTCACACCGACCCGGTGGCGGACGGTCCGCACCTACGCTAATTGATCATTGTTTGGCCTTTTCCTGCAGGAACCGCCCGTTCGACTCGGGCCTGGGTCATATTTGTACCATTCGGTGTTTTTTGTTGGCCAGCGGTCTCTGTGCGCGAGTTGATCTCAGCCTTTTTATCCTAACCGCAACCCTTCGGCGAGCTGGCAATCTCATCCCTATTGCTTACAACTGACTATTACCTTGATATCGAATATTCAGATTCTCGTCGCATTACTGTTCATGAGATATTCCCTGAAACTGAGTGTGGCGTCCGCCAAAGGACCCTGCATATTCCGGGAAGCTTCGATGCTCATGCAGACTCGGCGGCAGATGGTCTGCATCTGCTTTCCATCACTCAGCCTTTCAAGTTCATAAGTATAGGCAGAAATCGCCCATTAAATGCGGGCTCGAGTCATTCGCCCGACAAAGTACACCTTCTTATCAAGGCATCCTCGGGGCTACATTTTTCTAGGGGGACGTCCGCCCTAGCTTCGTTTGCACGCGAACCATTGTGTGACAGATTGAGCAGGCCGGTGAGGCTGATGGCATTGACGTGAGAAATATGTCAAAAGGCAGTGCTGACACTCTTTCTTCCTTACCACCGCAACCTCCGACGATACGATGGATCCCCTGCCTATCTTCCCTCCGGAGCTGGAGCGAGAGATCTTCGAGACGACAGCACTGGTGCACCCCACCACAATTCCAGTGCTCCTGACAGTCTCCCGCCGCATTCATGTCTGGTGCGCTCCATTCCTCTCTCTGACAATGTCAAATATAACTTGATGGTGCTTCAGGATCGAGCCTTTTCTGTACAGACTGGTTCATGTGGGCAAAGATCCCCCATATTCAGCCATGGGTTCTGCCATTCTGCGCGCAACCAAGTCAAAACCGGCGAGTTTCTTCCACAACGCTGTCCGTCACCTGTTTTTAGACACATCCACCACTTGGACGTTCGACGAAGCTAGGGAGGTGCTCAAACTCTGTACAGGCCTCGTTGCCTTCGTGTCATGGGGAGATTATGCGGATCCTGCGCTGTTCCCAATACTCAAAGAACTGCCTCTGCGCCGCCTTTCCACGGACCTGCATTGCTTGTTTGGTGCATACGAGTCCATTGATCTCACACACTCGCTCTTCACGTTTATCACCCACCTTGAAATCTTCGATGCCATCTACGAGGACGACACCCGAATAATCACCCGCCTCCCGATGCTGCCCGCCCTCACGCATCTGCGCCTAAGCGAAAACGTGCCCTGGAAGCACATCGAAACGCTGCTGGCGGAATGTCCGCGCCTCGAGATCCTGGTCAGCCTCTTTCCGCGGATGAAGGCCCTGTGGGCCGTCCAGCAGGCACACACGTCTCCGGTCCAAGACCTACGTTTCGTGATAACTGTGTACAGAAATTTTGTGGAGACTTGGGAGGCTTATCGGACTCGGCCAAACTCCTGGTCGCTAGCGGAAGACTTTGTGTCGGCAAGGCGGAGTGGGTCTATCCATCGTACGCGGCGCATCTTCTTGATGGCAAGGAGTCTGTACTAATGTTATATCTAGCGAGACGTTGCTGGTTAAACCCCGAGAACCCTTCTGCATCCGAGTGGTTCTAACTCTGGCCTACCTAGGAGGAGATTGTTATATACCGAACATGAATATCGTGTAGCTTCTTTGACATACTTGGACAAGGTGTCGAGCCCAATTGGAGACCAGGACAGTTGGGGATGCTTTACTGGCAGAAATACGCCTGAGCTTGGATGTACGGAGACAGCTTTGCGAGGGGGAGCAAACGGGTAAACGTCGGCAATGATCTGTCCAGAAATTGTGAAAAGTTCGAAGTGCTCTGCGACTAATCTGCGACAATTCGAAGCGTGTGCCGTGGTCACTCCCTCATACAAAAAATAGCCCCGTACCTGGTGTTTACAGTGCGTTCAGCCTCAACTCTTAAGCTGGGACATAAAATCCACTTAAGTACCTTAGGACCATACATGGATTGACATAAACACATAAACAAACCCTGGAGTACAAAGAACCACGGGGAATAAATATCTTTCGATTCGTTGCCTGGAACCATATCCTCTCCCCTTTTAGACCTTCAAGTCGTGTTGGCCACTGTCGAATGATGTTGTGGGACTATCTAACCTATTGGGACCTGTAAGTTTCTGGTGTTGATCCAAGTTATCATCAACACCCGCAAGTCTTGTGTCAATACTGGCAACCAGACCCATAGCTTGGCACTGTTCAAACAGCGGGCCATGAAAGGACGCCGGCAATGTGTCCTCACTGATTCAGACAGAAAGACAGGAACAGTGATCTAGATTGTCGTAGTGTAAGTGAAAGACAAGATAGGAATACATGAAAAGAAATAGTAACCTAGATTGTCGTAGTGTAAGTGAAAGACAAGATAAAGAAGAACATGTGACATCAAAGGTTTAAATACTGGGATCAACCATCATTGATGGTTAGTAATAATTGGACCAGGTTTCGTCCACTGTTGTAAGTGCCAGATGTACAGGCAAGCATTTTTCCAGAGTCCAATTGCCTTGTCCAAATCTCCTCTTCGTTTTGCAATATCCCCCAGACGCAGCATACAGTTTGCTCGGCTACAATGAATATCCATCCATGTGAATGCCTGCAGTGATACTTCAAAAAGACTGTGTGCTGTGTCTTCATCACCTTGCAACATGAACACATCTCCCACCGACTTGAGTGCCTTGAGTAGTTCAAGCCTCTGGTGTTTTATCTTTGCATATGCCAGACATAGGACGGTCCATTTAGATGACCAAGCCAAGTCTGTGTTACTCCAACGATTGACATCAGCAAGTCGCTCCAAGGAGTAGGTCACAATTTCAGCAGCTTTGCCCCATGAAGACTTGAGACCCCGCTGGAACTCAATCTTTGCATCAGTAATCTTTCCTTCTCTGAGATGCAGATCTGCCAACACCACCACACAGAAATCTATGCCACTCGGGGCATGTATGGCACTGAATTCTGCTTGTGCTTTATCGAGGTTATGAGATACCTCAGCTGCAGGCCTCCCAGCTGCCACATCAATCATTGCAGTAGTGACCAGACCATAAGCATAATTCCATGGCTCTCTCTGGGGTGAGGTGCTATGCACAATTTCAATGGAGAGTCTACGAGCCTCAGCATACTCAAATCTTTTGTAATGATAATCTGCTTGACTCATCATTATACTATGATCGACCCCTCCATCACACATGCCACACAACTCCAACATCTCTCTTCCTTTCTGCCACAATGAAATGGCCGCTGTATTGTGGCCCAGCTGTGAACGACAGATTGCCTGAGAATTCAATGCCAGGGCTTCCTGGTATGTGTTTCCTGACAATTGTGACCTCTCCTGTGCTTCGAGAGCATCCCTTTGAGCGCCTGAATAATCACCTATGGCAATCTTCGTTTGGGCCATATTATTCAATATACGAGCCTGCTGCTGGATGTTTGCACCGCTTCGTGCTAGTGCGAGTGCTTTCTCGAAGAATTGCAGACTCCTAGATATGTCATCTTCAATGTTGTGATAATACCCTGCAACCACACCATAGAATTTTGCTTCCAGGATGATCCCATCAGAATCATAATAGGTGAATGAATGGCAGAAACTTACAAGCAAGAGATGCATCATTTAAATTTGCCAAGTGATTCACTGCTCGGTCAATGAGTAGTTCTGGATTGGGAATGGGATAATGTGTTGCTGTAAGGAATACTTCAATGATGAAGGTGGTTTCCAGCCTGGGATCATCCAACTGAGACAACCTAAGTGGGACTTGATCCATCAATGGAGAACGGCCATGGCCGGTGAGCCGTCTAAAAGTGTTGAAAGACAGGGTGCAATAAATGTTTTCTGACAGTTCTAAATTGCTGTCATGCAAGCCGGGCAGCAGGATATTGTGGAGATTCCCAATGTTCGAAGTTATCTGTTCAATCATCCGGTTTGTCTGTACTCCAAAATGGGTCCGGAACAAGTCAAGCAGGGAATAGAAGTACTGTCTAAGAGGCTTGATCAGCAATGATGAAGGTGGATGTATCTGATGCATATAATCCCGGATAGGGATCAGCACCTTCAGGCGCATGCTGTCACTGTATGCTAGAGATATTTGAAGTAAAACAGCTTTGCATGTCAAGATGTCAGGGACAGGGAGGCTACTCTGAAGGAGCTCCACATCCGAAAGACCATCTGGAAGAATTGAGAGAAGACTCAATAAGTCTTTGGCACCAGATGTGACATCATGTCATCCGAGGGCTCAAAAGTGAGATAGAAATTGAAGAATTTAAATTGGAACTCTTGTCATGTCCTTCTGACAGCAGTGATGTCTTTTCTGTCTTCCAGCGGTTCAACACATTAGAGCAGCCTTTATAGTCCACCAGATAGGCCAGGAGATCCACTGCAAGCGGCATGTTGTCTGTAAGCTCAAGAAGTTGAGTGATTTCCTGATCATCATGGCCATCATCTGTGATATCCATATATCCATAAAGGTTTGCCAAGCTGCAGCATTAGATAAGGGCTTCAAGGGTGGCAAAAATGGGTGAGTCCAGTGGACCTTGGCTGGCCTTTCTGCACGTGCCACCTCGCAGTGTGATCTAGGCAAAATTAGTGAAAATGGCATTAACTCTGTGGATATGCCTTACTATCAATGCAAGATGTGATACCCCAGACAGAAGGGACAGAAACTCTTCAACCCCGCTACGAGACTGCAATCTCTCCCAAGAGGTTTCGAGATTGTCCAAGACCAAGAGGCAAGGAGATCCTGTAGAAAAATACTGGACAACAGGATTGGTGAGGTCCTTGCCTGGTTTCAATCCTATATCGGACCCAACTAGTGCAGCCAATTCACTCTTGGTGGTAACGGAGTCACATGCCACAAACAACCTCTTCTCGTACTTTGCACTGATGTTGGGATGGTGAAGTGCAGCTTTAGCAAGACTTGTTTTCCCGATCCCGCCCGGGCCCAAAATTGCAATCCTAGACGAGTCCTCATTGAATTTTTGTAGGATTTCATTGAGTTCCGATTCACGACCATGGAATATCTTTGGCTTGCCAGGCAACAGGGCAAATGACATTGCATGGGAATGATCAGCTGATGTTTTAAATCAGCACGAAATTTTGGTACCTATTTTGCGACCCGTAGATCATTCGGTATACCTATATCTCGAATCATCAGTCGGTTTACGATGGAGAAGGAGAAGAGTCAAACCGAGGATAATCCATCTGAACTTTCTTCATCCGTCATACTCGAAATCATGTCCAGTAGCTCCTCATGCAGGTTTTGGGTGTTCTCCTGCATTTTCACAGCGTCTCGCAAAGCTGTGGCAACTATCTCAACCTAAATTTAGGTCAATCTATTTGTGCTCCATCCTAAGTTGTACTACACTCCTAACCTTGAATATCCCCAATGCTTGCTGTATCCCCTCGTGACATTCCTTGAGCAGCATCCTCATCTCACTTTGTCGAAAGAAGTGCTTAATTCTGCTGCCATCTTGTTGCCCTTCCAAAAAAGTGTGTATCTTGCGCAAGGTACTAATTATGTAAGCAATAAACACAAGGGATGCTCAGGACACGGAACACCATACTTTGTGAAATTTCCTAGCTCATGCAAAGTTGCTGGTGGAAGGGCCCCAACAGGGATGGAGTGGACATGAAGCTTGATAATGGCGTAAAGAATTTGGTGTATGTGTTCCATCAGCTGGACACATTCCTCCTTGTTCCTTTTCACGTTCTGAATGCCAAAGTCAGTATCACAGCCACGTGTTCCTCTCTTCCATTATGTACCTGGGGTGTAGATATTAAGCTTAGTATTGTGCTTGAAATAGCCTGCACGAAAGGAGTGCCAAAGCCATCATGCAGCTCGTTCAGGGAGGGAGCACGGGAGTCAAGCAGGCTATGAGGTTCCCCAGCTGAATATCGATGATGGTGGGCTCGCGGGGCATATTACAGAGGGCAAGGGGGAGGATCACGAGCCTGAGACGCAGACATTATATGCGATTCTCTTTCATCAAGTTCTCCCACATAGTGTGGCAGTGTGAGGTCCCGATATTTCGGAGGTTTGGGACCCCGCTAGAGTCATCAAGAATCCAAGTAGTCACACTATAAATGAGTGGGTGAGGTGTAGGATTCAAGAAAAGCTCCAGAATCTACGTAGCTAGAACTACTTATATACTAAATGAGAACTACACTAATGGGTCTAACAATACTGTGGAAACTACGGAAACTACGGAAACTACGGAAACTACGGCACAGGCATCTGCCGACTGGCTACGCAAACTACGCCGCAAACTACGTGTTCAACTACGTGTTGCGGCGCAGAGGTATCTAATCTAATCAGGGAGTCCGGATCACCGGAGCCGGAATGGCGGATACAGAACGTCCCGTATCCCTTACAGGCAGATCACGAGTTGAACATAGTACGTTGATCTCTTCTCGACGGGTTCCGCGGCCAGTGACTGACGGTCTTGGCGAGCCACTAGGTATTTCCCTGAGTGTAATTACCCATGAAAAGAATCCGCCCAATGCCTAGTACGTAACGCAATCGTAGCCCGAGTCCCAGGATCAAGGGATGCCTCATACAAGAAGATGAGTTAAAAATGGCTCGTGCTCGTAATCGATCCTTCCTTTTGTTCTCATGGCCTCCGTGGAGTCGTTCACGCGAGAGATTGCAAGAATATCGATGTGCGCTCCGTGAGGATTAGTAGGTCGACATCGAAACCATCGAGCTGGCATGAAGCCTGATTGTTCCTTGACCACGTCACGACCTCCGGGTGAGACACGGGCATGGTTAATGCTTGCCCTCCGCACCGTAGCCAATGACCGGTTAATGACCTCTTCCATGCCGCCACATATTCCCCTCACGAACTGCTCCTCTCGTTCTTCCTCCCGCAACTTAGGTTTTTAATCGTAGAGTGGGTTAAGTGCCGCACTCCAGGGCGAAATACATGCATATCAATTAAACGATGGCTCAAACAAACAATGTAACCGGCGCATTCGACGTCGTCACCACCACCCGCCCGCGGTCGCGATTCTCCTCCTCCGCGTACACCCAGCCTTTCATGGTCGGGGGTTTCTTACTCTGGTACTCGACCGTGCGCCCGTCGTTCTTGTGGCGCTCTACGACCTCCGGCGCGTGGTTCGATGTATGGAGTGTGAACGCGCCCTCGTACGTGTCGGGCAGCGTCACCTCCGCCCGCGCGTTCGACGTGCGCGCGGACAGATCGAGCGCCGCTCCGCTCGGCGCGCTGGCGCCGGTGATGCTGAGCACGCCGTTGGACGTGGTGCCGATGACGCCGAAGTCGCCCTCGGTGGCGAGCGTGATGCGCGCGGTGAGGCGGCTGGAGCGCGCGTCAGCGTCTGCGGGGCCAATAGGGAAGGCAGGGGCACTCACTTGTTGCTGGTGCGCATGATCACCTTCGTGGCGCGCGAGTCGTCGTCGCTCGCGAGGCCGACGGACACGTCGATGGGCGCGTTGGAGGTGGTCAGGGTGAGTGTGCCGGAAGTGTTGTACGAGCCCGAGATGCCGCTGTTGGAGGTCCGGAGTGTGAGTGTCGTCGCGTTGAGTGCCTGCCGGCGAAGTGACATGTTAATACATAGATATTTCAGGGAGGGGCCGTGGACGCACGTCTGCGCTGATGGCGCCGTTGGAGGTGTGCAGCTCCGCATCGCCCGCGAGGAGAGACTACGCGGAATCAGCCGCGGCAGGAAATGCGAAGCGAAGATGTACGCACCTTGACGTGCACGCGGCCGTTAGACCCGCGGAGGGACACCGATTCGAACGCGCCCGCGCCCGCCAGGTGACCCACGTCGACGGAGAAGTTTGGCAGGTTGGTCGTGAGGCCTTTGAGGTGCAGCGGCTCCGCGCCGTCCGGCAGCACGAGCTGGACCTTCACGAACGTCCCGTCCCCAGAGAACCTCCGCCGTGTCTGGACGCTAATTAGGACCATCCGCACACATAGGCAACAAAACACGCACAAGTATCCCGACGCCCGCCTCGCCGTCGGGCCCTGACATCAGGCACGCCTGGAGACCCGTGCGCTTGGGTTTATGGGGCCCGTGCAGGGCGGTGACGACGATGCGCGCGGTGTTGTTGAGTCGAGAAGAAGTCGTGACGGAGAGGCTCCCGCTCAGCGGTGTCCGCGAGCCGAAGTACGAGGGCTTGCTGTGGCGCGACAGTACGAGTACGGTGTCGTCGTTGAGTGGGATCTCGAAGGTGGCCTGCGCCGCGCTGACGAACGCTCCGGGCGTGTCGGACAGCACCGCCGCGTCAGCCACCGCCCAGGCGCTGCCACCCGTGCAGCGGTCGATCACCATGTTCTCTGGGAGGTCCCAGCGGTGGCGCCAGTGCGTCTGGGTCGATGTGGATGAGCGGCGAGTCCCTACATTGTATAGCTGACACTTAATTGACTCACCGGGTGAATGTGGAACCTGACTATCGCTTTCACCACTGAGAATAGGCCTACGGCCACGAGGAACGCCACTACGAATCTCCGGAGTGGGGAGCGCCGATACCTGACTGGCTCGACGCGCCCAGGAATTACGATCGTCTGGTAGTGCGGGGTGTACGTGGGGAGTCCAGGACCGGTAGAGCCCTGGAAAAGCAGTGGTTGGGGGGATTCTTTGGCCATGGGAGGGAGTAGATGGGGCGTCTTCGCACGAGCCGCTTTTATCGACCTAGGCTGATTCAGATCGACTGCGCGCTGCGCCTAGGCACTGACACAAATGATGACGAGGTGTACGGCATTCCGCATTGAGGTGGATCCTCTGTGCTTCGGTACATACTTCAGCCCACCGATAGTTGAACGTTTGTTGGTCCGAAAGTCTCTGCGGAAGAGCTCCTAGCGAGAAGAAAGAAGGTTAAGATAGGAGGAGGCGGCAGGAATCAGAGGTCCCAGCTCGGAGCTATCATTGATGGCAACACCGCAGTGCTGCCGCAGCACGGCCGTCCGAGCTCATTGTTCGGTTTCATCCGCGAGCGGTTCAAAATTTTCTAAGCTCAATTGTAAAGCTCAAAGCTCTACCGTTGCCCCGTCCTGTCGTGACTCAAGCAGTTGAGGTTGAACGCAGGCGCATCAGCGCATCAGCACCGCCACCATGATCGCCGCAGTTGCCACCCCAACTTGTGCTGGTAAAAAGCTCATTGAAAATGAGGGATGGGACAAGCACGGGTGACTGTCTTAGTTGGGACTAGTTCACTGCTCCTGGATTATGTAGCGAGAAAAGAAAATTGGGCAAGGCTATCGACACATGCCTCGAGCCTGAGTCGAACAGGTGATTCCTGCGACAGTAATTTATCCCGATACTGTCAACTTTTATCAGGCGCAGGTGCGGGCCATCCGCCACCGAGGCGATACTCAGCGGCGATTTACCTTCAATATAGGAGGACTAGAGTAGACAATAACCGGGTTCTTTATCATATATGAAGCTCGTTCATGTGATCAGGTTGAGCATAGAATAAGAGCTGCTCTCTTGTTCGTTCCGCCGTATCCTACAGGCTATGCTATAGCACAAAAAATTCCCTGAGGTACTGAATGCCTGATTCTAACAGTCGCCCTGCTAATCAGTGTTTATTCAGACTCAAACTTATTACTCGGGGCAGCACTCAGCGTCCGTGTCCACAAAATGGAGATTATCCGCTCTTTAAGCATTACCTCCTCGTTCGTTGGGAGGTGTTTGGTTTTTCGCTCCATCTAGATTTTTCTCCATCCTCTTGCCTCTTCCCTGGTCCCCCGTTCTCCTACACTGCCGCAGCTCCAGGAAATCTGCTTTGTGATCACTTCATCAAGGCGAGCCCGCCGTCTCACATATTTACATTATTTACCGGGCCATCCTGTTGTCCATTTCCTGTGTGTCGTCTCGGACTGCAACATCTATTTCCGATATTCATCCCTAATGATACTCCTACCCTACCTCCAAGATCAAACATCCGGGTGGGATATGAGTCACTTTAAGCCAGAGTTGGGGCCACGGGAAATAATTATCCGGTGTTCAGACACATGCCGGAGCGAAGCGATGGCGCACCTTGTTTACTCTACTAGGACGGTGAACCGTGTTGTCAGATGCGAGGAGGCTCAGATCCAGGCGAGCTTTGAATCTGAGCTTGGAAAATTCACATCCGGCATAACCTGACTTCAGAGTCGATTGATGGTTCGAATGCTTGTATTTAGCTTTCTGGCTCGGAGGGTAAATGATATTGCATTGAATCAATACGGAGGACGGCGGAAGCCACAGTATGACTGATATATTGACTGGATGGGATGAATCGCATTGTACCTGAAACTACGATCCGGGGCTTGTCGGAGACTTCCCGTGGATAAATGATGTTCACAGAGAAATCCCGACATGGAAAACCAGCGGGAAATACAAGACACCTGGAGGCGAAGATTGAGCAGCCGGGGCATGGCCAACGGAGACATGTCATATTCAACCGAGGCAAAGCCACTCAGATCCAGATGGAGAGTAAAAGCATTTGTGAAATGATTTGCAAATTGCTGGCTGGTTGGGCAGCTTACTAATGAAAGGGGTACAGTAGCAAAAGAGCGCGGAGGACAGTACTGACGCCGGTGGGAATCCATGAGAGGCAAGGGAGGAGGCATCCAGTTAATCCAGACCACAGCAGGAGAGCACCAGCTGGAGATCTTGCAGATTTGTCGTTTTAGGGGTAGAAGAATGGCTCCATGGTTGATATCCTGGGTTGTATTTATCTCCGGAAAATCATCGGCACCACCTGTGGCCACAGTTTGAACGGGCTGATGAGTTTAACTGATATAAGTATAAATGGAACTATGCAAACATGAGCCAACGAATGAGGTTAAAGAACGGATACTGTATAGTATCGATCAATTCTCCCTGCCTGTGACCTATGCCCCGCAGATTCGACCTTGAGTATTTGTAAATCCGCCAGAGCGCCCGTGACAGCCCAAAAATGTTCGTAAATGTGGTGGAAAGGTTGCAGGGCATGAGCTTAATGCACTGCTGGGCGTCCGTGGTCACATCGCTCAGTTGCATTGTGCCAGTTCTCAGTTAACTGTGGTGTTTCTGTACATCGGATGTTTGAAACTGCTTCCTCCATTTTCTTTTGTTGTACTTTTGGCATTGCAAAATATGCCATGGCCCGCAAAGTAAACAGCCTTCGCGAAAGGTACTTAAAACTGGAATCCTATGTATTTCTGCTACGGGGTTTGTTTTATAGCACCCCAAATCTGACCTACTTGCCAAGCACATTGCCGAATCAAAGCGGTGTAGATGATCAGATTACTTGCATGACCTTTTTTCTGCGCATTTGCCCTTGATCCTGCTGCTTTCTTCGCAATGAGTGGCCTTCCCGACATGATCAAAATCCCGCATGGGCCATAAAAGCTCTCGCTACCCCCCCCCCCCCCCCCCACGACCTCCCAATCTCCAGCCTCGTCAACTTTCAGTTGCCGCCACAGCCCAAATCCACCGGATCACGTCAAACGTGAGCGCGCCCCGCCGGCGAAAAACAGGGGTTTTGGTGGTCTCTGGGCGATTTCGTAACTCTTTTCACATATTCGAATATGCCCTCGGTGACCTGTGACAGGTACGAATATTTTCTTAAATTTTGGGGCCTGTGACCCGTGACATATGAATTGATCGAAACTATACATGATCCGGCAATAATCCGGGATCCCTTTGTTCGCGGCTGTGGCCGTCGGCAATCAACACGTGTGGGCCAGTCCGGGCCCGTCTAGCCGCCAAGCGTTGCTCCCAGCCTCCTACCGTCATTCCCATCGAGCCATCGCGTCTCAAGTATCCATCGAATGTATCACATTAAGATGCCACCGCCAAGAGCCCTCTCTGTCGCTGTTAGTGAACTTTGCCGTGAGGACTTGCCAGTTACAAGCAAAGGCAGGAGGTACTGACTCGCTGCTATCCACCATCCAAGATTTGGCCGAGTCCGTCCACCTGGGAGACAAAGGTTCGCCATGCGATCACCGTCGATCATCCAGAGATAGTGATCCTTGTCCTCAGATCCCGAATGGTCGGCGAAGCATCAAAGCACCTTCATTCAAACTATCATTTTGAATCATGCAACGCTTCCTTTCATTTTTGGTGCGTTGTGGGGTACAAAATCGTGCTTGGTGGTGCACCTGATTTTTTTCCGACCAGTGAAGAACAAGCTTGATGATGGCACAGAATTTACCCGGTGTTTGGATGGCCGCCAGCGACTCATTGCCATTCGCAAGTGAGTCTTTGTGAAGTGGTGGATATCCCGTGTGCTGACGTCCAGCGAGATTCGTGAGCGGTTTGGTAAGAAATTGAGTGCTCATACTTGGAGGGTCGTCAGTCCTGACCATTTCCCAGATACCAGGTGCGGCGTCTTAGACATTTCGGAGCCAGAGACAGCTGCATGACCTGAGCAGTTATTGGGTGCGATTTACTTAGCAGATGGAGTCGCCTGCATACTCATGCCCCCACCTCCAGCCCTGACGATCGGGAGCGATGGTTCAAGTCCGCCTCACATCCAAGAGTCGAGACGGTCAAACATCTGCTCTCCGAGTCAGAACGTAGGGATTTCCCATGCAGAAAATTTGTGTGTGTCGAGTACACTGGCATCTCCACGGCGGAGGAAATTACCGATGTAACTTTCGATTTGGACTCGTCAATATTTTCTCTGACTGTAGGAAATAGAGAGTTCGACATGCAACTGTGGTCGTCCCTTTAGGTATCGGCATACCAGCTTTTCAATTGCTCGGCTGCCGCTAACCGCATCCTGAGTCAGCACCAGCCAAATTCAAGGCGATCAAGACTCCTCGCGCCGATTTTGTCCGTCTGTTGTGCGAGGCGTATCTGGACAGCGCAATGAACCCTGTGCTAACATGGAAGGACGAGGAAGCCACAGATTTCACTGCGGTCTACCTCTGCGTCGCGCAGATAGTTCAGGCCCTGGAAGACACGCGGACTGCCCATCTTAATTTGCTACTGCTGCGCGAGTGGGTACTCCAGGGGGATGCAATCCCTCCTCTTACCACCGAATCCGTCAAACACACGTTCGGTACCTTCCGCCTGCTCGTGATCGATCCCCGATATGGCGCGGTATTCCGGGAACCAACTCCACTCTCACCGCTCGAATTTATGGCAGTGGGGATGCTGATAGCGATTCGGAAGGACTCTCTGTCGCTGCGGCAACTCGTCACTGCGATATTGACGCTGCGCCGGGAGGTTGTCAAGCAAGAGCAGTGGATGGCGGAGAACTTTTTTACGATCATGAAGTTTATATATGAATATAAGCCCTAAGGATAGACTCCCTCCTCACTTCACAGGGACGCCACTGTGTGGGACTTGAAACGGCCTTGATTTATGGTGAAGAGTTCCCATCTGACGGTCCGCTGGAATGGGAACAAAACCTTCGGTAAATACGAGATATGAAACATGCGCTCCATTGGATGTCCTCAGAGTCAGAAGGATATCCGTGGCAGATCATTCCGGCGTACGCAGCAACTACATTGGCTCAGGAATAAACAAAACATTTCAGCCAAGTTGCACCCCGGTGTACATTATTGCGCCTCAAGTCTCGATTCCCCCTCAATCGACCAGGACTTACTATTTTTCACGCTCGTTGGGATGGAACTGCCTGGAATCGTTTTCGCTAGCCAAGGAAAAATACCACTGAAGTTTATGCACATATTAGAACCTGTGTGGCAAATGGACGTTGAGAAATCGGTACCGTGATCTCACCGCGCTGGGCTGGGGGTGAGGTCCGTTGGAAAGACAATAAATCAGAACCATTCAGATGCAGAAGGGTTCCCGGGGTTTAACCAGCGACGTCGCGCTAGATGTAACGTAAGTACGAACATGTTGGCGTCAAGAAGGCGCCACGCACGATGGATGCTGCCACTCCGCCTTGCCGACACGAAGTCTTCCGCTAGCGACCAGGAGTCTGGCTGGCTCCGGTAAACCTTCCAGGTCTCCGGAAAGTTTCTGTAGACTGTTATCACGAAGTGCGCGTCCTGGATCGGAGACATGCGCGCGCGCTGGATGGCCCCCGGGGCCTTCATTCGCGGAAACAGACTGATCAAGAGCTCGAGGCGGGGGCATTCCGCCAGCAGTGTTTCGATGTGCTTCCAGGGCACGTTCTCGCTGAGGCGCAGATGCGTGAGGGCGGGCAGCGTCAGGAGGCGGGCAATTATTCGGGTGTCGTCCTCGTAGATCGCATCGAAGATTTCAAGGCGGGTGATAAACGCGAAGAGCGAGTGTGTGAGATCAATGGACTCGTATGCACCAAACAAGCAATGCAGGTCCGTGGAGAGGCGGCGCAGCGGCAGTTCTCTGTCTCTGAGTATCGGGAGCAACGTGGGATCCGTATAACCTCCCCAAGAGGTGAAACCCACGAGCCCAGTACACAGCTTGAGGACCACACTCGCTTCATCGAACGTCCAGGGGGCGGATGTATCTAGAAACAGGTGACGGACAGCGTTGTGGAAGAAACTGGCCGGCTTGAACTTCACTGCACGTAGAATAGCACGTCCCATAGCTGAATATGGGGGCTCTTTGCCCACATGAACGGCTGTGTACAGAAACGGCTCAATCCTAGGCCAGAATCAAGTTATATGTAGCATTCTCGGAGTGGAGGGAAGCACACCAGATATGAATCCGGCGGGCGACTCTTAGCACCACTGGGATTGTGCTGGGGTGCACCAATGCTGTCGTCTCGAAGATCTCTCGCTCCAGCTCCGGAGGGAAGATAGGCAGGGGATCCATCGTATCGTCGGAGGTTGTGGTGGTAAGGAAGGAAGGGTGTCAGCACTGCCTTCTGGCACATTTCTCACGTCAATGGCATCCTCACCGGCCTGCTCAATCTGTCCAACAATGCTTCGCGCACCAACGGGGCTAGGGCGGCCGCTCAAATCAGCTTTATTTGCACGCGCAAAACGTTGGAACAGGCTCTGAACTACTCACAATACGCATTCTTGATTCTACGAGAAGGAGAATGCAGGGCCGAGATCATGGTCAATGGGCGGTCGTCTACTTCCCAGCACTGTGCACATGTCCTTCCTACCATCCAAACAGAACATTGAGAGGTGCATGGTCGAAGTGCTGCGAAACGTGCGATCGTGGGAGCCTCGATCTCACAGCATGATTAGTCTAGACGCGCTGAAAGCACGGGGAGGATGACAGAAGTCCGGCTTTCCAGCATCGCGATCAGGGAGTGCTCTTGGAAGAGATACGATCCGTCGATGTGGAGCATCGTCAAGCTGGGGAGGTGGGAAGGTTGGTCGGGATTTAAGGTCAGCGCATGCACTGTAACTTTGTCAGTGAGCGCATCCGGGAGGGCATACTCGACGGCCAGGGTGTTCAGATTCGGAACGAGGGATAACACCTCCAATGTATCTGTCGCCCGCAAGTAGCAGTTGTATATGACCAGCTCGGTCAAGTCGCAGCGCGATCGCCGAATAAAGTTTGATACAGTGGGAAGGGGCGGGTGACGGTCGAAGTTGGCAAAGTGAAGCCGGCGCAGGGAAGGCGCCGTGCAATGTCTAAGGAACTCCACGGGTTGCTCGTTCATCCTAGTTTGATCGCGGATCGCCCAGCACGCAAGGTGCTGCAGTGTAACCAGAGTGTGATCCATACGAGTTAAAATTTGGCGTTCCTGCCGGATAGCCTGCAGACGGTGAAAGTTTGGGTTTTGGGAGAACCGGCGCCAATCCTTTTTGGGGAACCGGCGGCTGATGGCGGCAAAGTGTCGGAGTTTGGATCTGGACTGACAGCACCAGTGCCGGCCACTCTCCCGCGCCCTGCTCTCCTCCCTCCTCCACCCCCGACGTGTTTCCTCCTCCCGCCATCCCTCAATGCAGCGCCCGTCCCTTCATCACGACAACAACACGTGTCCCTACTGTTACACACATCTTCCTGTCCGCCTTTGCTCCAATGGCTCGAACAGCAGAAAGCGGTTCCTCATGGTGCGTATACCTTCGTTTAGCTGCCCACCTAGACTAAATGTCTCCCCCTAGTGTCATAACGACCTCCTTCATCCCACCAGCAAGCCCTACTGGCATTTCTGGACCCTCGAGGAGAGTCTGATGTTCGGTCAGCCACCTCCTGCTCTCGCGCTCCCCACCCAGTCTCAGCAACATCCACGAGCTGCGACTGTAGCAACACCAACCCCGCCCAGTGCAGTCACTCCTATCTCTCCCCCAGCCCCGGCCCAGCCTTCTGCGTCTGCCAAGTCGTCGGGAGGTACATGCTGGGAACGCGGATGCAAATCTACGCGGGTCCATCCCCAGTGCATGTCCCTGCGATGCAAAACTCATTGCATCGACCTCAACAAGGGTGCATGCAGTGTGAAGAAACACTCCCCTGCATTCATGTCAAAGCATCATCATCACGCTACTGCCTTCAAGCGCCGAAGAAGCACGACACCAGCTCTGCTTCCCGACTACACCGCCTCTGAGATGAACATCCTGGAGGATATTCGCTTGATGGCAGCCGCGTTGTGGGAGATCGCACCGGTGGTCCAACGGGCATGTATGCATGAAAACACGTTCCCCCACATACCCCCCGACGTTGTTGACGATCTAGAGGCCCGAGATGTCGAGCTCGCCATCCAACTGTCGCTGTCCCCCGACCTTCAGACTATATCAGCTGCATCATTGCCAACTTCGACCCCACAAGCATCAACTTCTTGGTTACCGACATCATCCTCTTCCTCTACTCTTCCCTCTTCCAGTGCCAGCAACACCAGCAACTCCCACGCGTGTTCGGCGGGTGCAGGCCCCGAGTGTAGTTCAGCCAGTCACACTCCCAAAGCCACCACGTATTACGACACAGCTTAACCCTAGCTGGATGAAGCAAGCCACGCGTTCTGGCCCCCCCGGATCGCCTGATGCGACCTTCAATGTGCGCCAGCCTTCAGGGCGAAGAGCCGCTGTAGACCCGGCAACAATTCAACGGTTCACTTTGGTATATTGGGATAATGTACGTGCAGCTTTGCACCCTTCACCTGCGGTCCCTGATCTCCTGTTACTCCAGGACCAAAAGGCGCCAATGATCCTCGGGGTGGAAGAATGCCCATCATGGCCAAACTTCCGCCTTGCCGAAGCTCCGCAAACCCTTGCTTTGCTTGGCGACAACATTGGCGACGTCGAATTTTACGAAGTCTGTTTCCGCCTCTGGATTCGGGTCGGTCTCAGGTACACACATGTTCTAACCCCGAATACCTATCTACTTGTACGCCGCTACGGGGTCACCTCGGGCCTCAACGAGGCAGCTTTGATCGATCAGTTTGTACACCTCCCGGGTCCCCAGCATATCCGATATAACCTTCCGGCTGAGCGCGAAGTCGTGCGCAAGAAGCTCAGATCACGCCGCTGCAAGCAGGAGAGGATCTATGCATCTGATGATTCCGAGGTAGAAGTCATCACCTTGAAGTCAAAGTCGGCGATGAAGCAGGAGTCGGACACTGTTGTCTTGCAACGTCCGGTGCTCCAGATATCAACGGAGGGGAGCGTGATCGCGCCCATCAATGTCGATGACGATTCGCCACCACCGTCATCTACTTCTGTCTTCTCCGCCTTCCCCTCCTCGTATTCCTCTCGTGCTACGACACCCTCGACTACTCCCACGACCCCGCTTGACGCAGGTGTTCCTGAGCCTCGATGGCCAGCCGATATGTACACGGTTGACATGGCGAACGGGTTTCTGGCAATGGAGTCGCCGGAAAACGCTCACCTTTCCCCTGTTTCACCTGCGGCCCGCTTTCAAAGTGTTTTTAACACCAGCAGGCTGTATGTCCCCAATACGTATCGTGATCAGCGACGGCGCTGGGCACTCGCACCTGAGAGCCTTCGGACCATGACCCTCGCTGCCGGACGCTGGAGTGTTTTTGCAAAGCAGGTTCCTTTGAAGTAACTCTTGGCAGTACATTGCACTTTTCTTTCTTCTCCGCTTATCATTGTGTTGTATAAGTCTCGATATGTAATGGCATATATACAGATGTAATATAGATACAGAATAACAGGTGTACAAGTATCTATTCAGCACGAGGAGGAGCACGGTGTGGTTCGTGGCCCTCAGCCTCGAGCTTCGTAACGACCATCTCATTCCTCAGACGAATCATTTCATCGAGGAAGAAATTGTACTTGGTCCGGAGCATTTCCCAGCACATCGAGTGGTAACCGCCTAGCCAAATGTTTGTCTGTTCAGCAACCGAGGTGTTGAAGAACCACTTTCCGTCAGGCCCCATCAGTTCAGGGTAGTCGGCGGGATTGCAGTTTTCTTGGCAAAAGGCATGGGTGATGGCATGCTTGTTGAGGAAGTGCCAGACGTCGACGCACATTCCCATGCCTGCGAACCAAGACCACTCCTCCGGGTGTGCATCGACTTGTTGTTTTGCATCGCAGTTTGTATCGTACACGAGATGCTCGGGCTTGTGTACGGCAGGGACCGAAAATGCGGCTTGGACAAACAGCTGATTGTCTGATGAGATGACGGTGAACGAAACATACAGGACACGGGGACTTACCAAGACGTTAGAGACGGGCTCGGCCCCGTACATTGTCGCGCGTGCATGTAGCACACCACAAGGCCGGCATAAGGTTTGTTCGTTGTGGGTGTGCCGGCGGCCAAACTGTGCTTTGATTTTGCGATTGCCGCTCTCGGATTTCTTTGCTTCACATTCCGTTTCATCCACGCTGTCGACAACGCCGATGGATCCGGGATGTTTCTCCGTGTGGATTCTCACGCCACCAGTCCCATCGACCTCAAATGTCTCGACATCGTCCTCCACAGTCTCCTCAATGTCATTGTTGTCATTGGTGTCGTTGTTGGGATGTAGGACCCGATGTCTCTGGAGCCATTCTTTGAGAGTGAAGGCAGCCTTCCGGGGACTCTCTTGGCAACAAACCACAACAAGCTCCGATCGGTGCCACCGAAAAGCTTTTCGGGGCACGCATCGTAGCTCGAAGTGGTCCTTAGCTTCTTAGTTACACCGTAATACACGCCCTCTAGCATGCATAAGGCACCCGTGGTGCCCCAGGGGAAGTCCCAGTCCAAAACTCCGCCGAGAACGGCAGAGACGAGCAGAACGACGCGCCCGTCGACCCGCGCAACACCGACTGTTACAGCGACCGCGCATGCAGAGAAGAGTAGAGTCGAGCTGTACAAGATGAGTGAGATTGCTTGGGCTCTGGGTGGGGTCCTTGACACCCGAACGCACCTCGTGCAATCTGGCTTTCTGGCTGAGGACGCTGATGAGCGTCCCTCCTTGGAGACGCTGTCGCTGGTCCTCCTCAGAGTGGCGGCGGCTATGAAAGGCTCGCCCACTTCGGTGGTATACGAGAACATGGTGCGTGCCGTAGCGTTCATCCTGGAGCGGCGCGACGGCGAGGTTTTGCGAGGGTTGGAGGAGTCGCTACACGCGACGTTGGTGGACGTACAGAAGGTCCTAGCCTTCGCAGAAGCGAAAGCGGGCGACGCCACCCCTGGGGTGGAGGTGGGAAGCACGGCGCGAGAGTTGCGCGCCACGGCGGAGGTGTTGACGCGGACTGTGGAGGAGCAGGCAATGGAGCTGAGCACCCTGACGGAGCGGTTGGAGAAAGGGGTGGCAGCGACACTGGAGCGGGTGGAGTTGCTGGAGGCTACACCTCTGGTGGTGGTGGCTCCCCAGGACGCAGCGGGGATGGAGTCACAGACAACGTACGTGGTGGCGATGGCTTGGGGAGCAGTGCTGGCTCACCATGCAGCGGCTGTGGCGATGGCGGCCGTGAAAGAGCGGCAAATCATGGTTGACCGTTCGCCGGCGGTGGAAGCTTATGGGCTCACGACACTCAGCGAGAAGGAGCTCGTAGTGAAAGCCAATTTGGCGCTGGCCTCAGCGATTGCAGCCATGGGAGGGGACGCAGCGCCGGCGGGCTCCTCCTTCGTGGGCGCGAGTAAGGCTCGTGGCGGCGCGGTGGTCTTCCACCTTTCGTCGGCGGAGGCGGCGAGCTGGCTGCGCGTGCCTGCGCACATGGAGTCTTTCTTAGCGGGTATGGGAGGCACATCTGTGTAAAAGCCACGGGCCTTCTCCGTGGTTGTGGAGTTTGTGGCGGTCACCTTCGACCCGAACCTGGCGGGGGTGCTCGCCGGGATCGAGGAGGCGAACGGGATCGCTAAGGGGCAGCTAGTGCAGGCGCGGTTCATTAAGCCGCCGGTGCGTCGCTACCCTGGCCAGCGATTGGCCCACACCATCTTTAGGTTTGCCAGCGCAGAGTCCGCAAACCACGCTATCCGCCACAGCCTGTTCGTGGACGGTCAGCGGGTACACGTCCGGAAGCTCTTGTCGGAGCCGATACGTTGCCTGAAGTGCCAGCTGGTGGGGGTGAATCATACGGCGGCCTTTTGTCTATCGGTGCACGACATTTGCGCGCGTTGCGGGGAGATGCACCGAATGGACACCTGCAACGTCACCGATGCGCAGTGGGCATGTTCTAACTGCAGGGCGGCCAAGAGGCCGTATAAGGGCCACGGGGCAGCGGACCGTTCCTGCCCCGTCTTCGAGGACAAGCTGCAATATGCACTTGAGCGTAACCCGGAAGCTAATTACAGGTTTTATCCCACTGAAGATCCAGAAAGCTGGCAGAGGGTGGACGTACCAGCGGACGACATCAACAACCAGAGCGCGTCCTGGCAGGACGGTGGTGTGCAGCGCGGCGGGCGCGCGGTATCGGATGGAAGGAAGGGCAAGGCTGCCCCCCCTGGGCTCCCACGGGCAGTTGCGGCAGCGACGCGCATGCAGATGGGAGGAGGATCGTCATCGGTTCCTCACGTCCCGGACAACGGTTGGTTGGCAGCGCTGCTTATGCGGCAGACGACATTGCACGAGGGGAGAGCCCCCGTGGTGCCAGAGGGTAGAGCGGGTGGGACCGCATCGGGCAGCAATCTGGCGGGGACGCCGCGGGTTACTGATGATGGCGTTGTGGAGGGCTGGACTGTCGTGGGTGGACCTGTAGTGGGTGGAGTTCTGGCGGGGATGCCGCGGGACAACGACGCTAGCATGGGCCGCGCGTCCGGGAGGTGGAGCGATGATGTCGATGAGGAGATGGCTCATCGGGATCGCGCGCCCTCAGAGGCAGCCGTAGAAGACAGGCTGGGGAACAGCCCAGAGAGTGCAGAGGAGGAGGAGCGCTCTCCGGAGGAGCAAGCCGTCTGGGAGCGCCTCCAGGTGCGGAAAGCGAAGGCGGAAGCGGTTGCGGCGAATCATTGCCCCATCGCGGTGGACTTCTTTGATGACGACGTGGTGCCACCGGCGGAGGCGGGTGCGTTTCAGGACGAGATCCCGTTGCTGCGCGACTCCCCCATTCCCCCCGCGAGCATCGCGGACCAGCTTCCCGGGGCTCCCGGGGCCGGGCAGCAATGAGCCACGCCCCCGAGGCCCATATCAATACGTGCCGGTTGCGTATTTGGCAGCAGAACCTGAACAGGTCTCTGTTTGCCCAGCTGGACTTCCTGCAATCCCTTAAACCTGCCAAATACGATGTTGCACTGGTGCAAGAACCCCATGTAGATTTCCAGGCGCAGTCGCGCACTAATTTTCTGTTCACGTCCGTCTATCCGACCCGTCACGTAGCCGCGCCAAAAGCCTCCCGCTCCCTCATTCTTGTTAACACCCGCCTCCCTTCTTCCTCCTGGTCTCCCATCCCCCTCGACTCCAGCGACCTCACTGGCATCGAGCTCCACGGCGAGTGCGGCATTATCCGCGTAATCAATGTTTACAACGACTGCGAGAACAACGATGCGCTGGACGTTCTTCTGCGCTACCTTCACGACCCGGCCAACGCAGCGTGCCCGGGACACCCGATTCAATACATCTGGGGGGGTGATTTTAACCGACACCACCCGTTGTGGGACGAGGTCCGCAACTTTCACTTGTTCACAAACCGTAACCTTGCGCTGGTGCAGCCCCTTCTCGAAATGCTGGTGCGCTACTCGATGAAGATGGCCCTCCCCCGTGACATCCCCACGCTGGAAGCGTCCAGCACGGGAAACTATACCCGCCCGGACAATGTCTTCTGCTCCACCCCTCTCCTCTGCTCGTTCGTGTCCTGCGACACCGTCCCCTCCCTCCGACCGGCCAAGACCGACCACCTCCCCATTGTCTATGAGCTCGACATCGCCCCGCCGGTGGTCCCTCACCAGCCCCGGCGTATGTGGCGCAAAACGGACTGGAACGACTTCCGGGAGGCGCTCATCGCGTCCCTCTCGTTAGTGCCCCATCCGGAGGTGTATCACACACGGGCGGAAGTGGACGAGGCCCTGCACGCAGTACGGGCCGCGACTGACGCGGCCATCAACAAGTTCATCCCTATGTCAAAGCCTTCAGCATATTCGAAGCACTGGTGGAACGACTTCCTCGCTGCGAAGAAGAAGGAAAGTCAGCGCCTTCGCAACATGGCCTACCACCTCCGTTTCGCTCCCGACCACCCTATTCACCGGGAGGCGTCCGCGGCACGTAACACGTACACGCGCGCAGTGGAGATGGCCAAGGCCGCCTGCTGGGTGGAGTGGCTCGAGGGCCTTGGTACTCTCGACCCCGACGACGTGTGGACGGCGGGCCGTATGGCCATGGGCACCCCGTCTGATGGAGGATGCACCCGTGTCCTGACCCTGCGGGTGGAGGATCCTGCGACGCGCAGGGTTTCGGAAGCCGTGACAAATGAGCAGAAAAGCGCCGCATTTTACGCGGAGTTCTTCCCTGCCAGGATGCCCATCTCTTCCGTCCCCCCCGACTCCGTCTACCCTGCCCCGGCCTACCGCTGGGAGCCTTTGTCGGACACGCTGCTTCACCGCGTCATCAAGCGGATGAAGCCATACAAGGCTACGCGCGCTGGCTCTTACGCGAACTGCGTGTACAAGGAATGCGCCCACATCCTCATGCCCTTTTACGGGCCCATCTTCCGTGCGCTCGACGCGCTCAAGTACTACCCAGCGGGGTGGAACCAGATCGACAGCATTGTCGCGTGGAAGCCCGGCAAAGCAAACTACACGGTGCCCGCGGCGCACCGCCCGATCTGCCTCACGGTGGGGGACGCTCGCTTCTACCACATGGCGAAAGCGGTTCAACTGACCACGGAGGTGGAGCGTGCGGGTATCCTGCCGGCCCACCATTATGGAGCGCGCCCGGGACGTGCTACCACAGACGCGATCCATATGGTGGTGAAGACCATCAAAGATGCGTGGCGGCGTGGAGACGTAGCCACGGTGCTTTGCATGGATGTGAAGGGCGCTTTCCCGAGCGTGGACCTGGAAAGGCTCATGCACGACATGCGGATGATGGGGGTTCCGCGCGAGCACACGGACTGGATGAAGCGGTGATACGAGGGCCGAGAGAGTCGTATCGTGTTCGACGATTTCGTCTCAGAGCCGTTCGCCATGGAGGGCGGCCTCGACCAGGGGGACCCCCACTCCGTAATCCCCTATCTGATGTATAACTCCCATCTAGCACTCATCCCCAACCCCAAACATGGAGAGCACGGCTTCACGTTTGTGGACGACGAGATGCTGGTCACCATCGGCAAGACTTTTCGGATCACCCACAACAAAATCCGCGACATTGTCCAGAGGCTGAACGGCGTTAACGACTGGGCGGAGGAGCACAATGCGTACTTCTCCGTCCCCAAGTATATGATGCTGGATGCAACGCGCCAGCGCGTCCCATCCACCTTTCAGCCGAACAAGACAGTTCTGATGCCCCGCTTCGGGCTCAAACTTGGTGCGCACACAATAAAGTCTTCCCCCTCAGTTAAATTGCTCGGTATACACATCGACCGCGAGCTGCGCTGGAAGGAGCAGGGTGTGGCGGCTCTTGCGAAGGGACAGGGGTGGCTCGCGCAGGTTGCTCGCTTGGCCCGCCCCTCGCGCGGCATAAGGGCATCGCAGATGCGACACCTTTACCTCGCCACCTGCGTCCCGCGTATGCTCTACGGAGTGGACATCTTCCTCAACCCCCATTCCCCCAAGTCGCGTACGGCGCGCAACAGAGCCATTCTTGGCAAGCTGCGCACGATCCAGCGGCGGGCAGCGCTGGCCATCACGGGCGCCCTCTCTTCGACTCCGACGGACGTCCTGGATGCCTACGCGAACCTGCTGCCCGTACTCCACCTGGTGAGGAAGGTTCGTTACAGGGCGGCGGTGCGCCTGGCCACCCTACCCAAGTCCCACCCGCTCCACAAGCCTGTTGCCAGCGCAGCTAAGCGCTACGTCAAGTCACACCGTACCCCGCTGCACGAGCTTATGGGAGAGTTCAAGATTAAACCGGAGGAGTTGGAGGAGATTGAGGCGGTGCGCTTTAGCGCGAACTGGAGCTCGAAGATGTCGGTGGAGAAGGCGAGGTCGAAGGAGGAGGCAGAGGAGGCAGAGGGTGTGGACGAGGCGAGGTGGAAGGTGTATTCGGATGGCTCAGGGATTGACGGAATGATCAGGGCGGCAGCGGTGTTGTATGTGGACGGGGTCAAGAAGCACTTGAGCCGTCTGCAGCTTGGGCCGACTGCCGACCACACAGTGTACGAGAGCGAGGGGATAGGAGGTAATCTGGGGCTGGGGCTTCTCTGGGCAGAACCGGGCGTTGAGGGGGCTGCCACCATCATCATTGACAGCATGCCCGCCATCGACGCAACGCAGAATCCGCGCCCGATGCCCTCCCACTGGATCTGGGATAAACTGCATCGCCACGCGGCCTCGGTACGACACCAGCACCCGCTCATCAACATCACCATTCGATGGGCGCCGGGACACCGCGACATCGAAGGCAATGAGCGTGCGGATGTCGAGGCGAAGCGTGCAGCCCAGGAGGGCTCCTCCGCCCCCAACTCCATCCCCCCAGCCTTCCACAGGATCGTTCTCCCCATCAGTCGGTCGGCCCGCAAGCAGCAGTTTAACACGCAGCTCAAACTACAAGTGGCGGTGGAATGGCGGAAGTCCCCCCGGTACCACCGACTATGGCGATACGAGCTCGGTCGCTCTTCGGCGAAGTACGTGCGGTTGTCCGACAGGATGCCGTGCAAACACGCGGTTATCCTGTTACAGCTGCGCACGGGCCACACCATCCTAAACAAACACCTCTTCCGCTTGAAGCGCGCCGACTCCCCCCTCTGCCCCTGCTGCCACCGTTGCGACGAAACGGTTATGCATTATCTCATGCATTGCCCGGCACATGCCAACGCGCGCGCCGAGTTGCAGCGCTGCGGCGGGCGCGACGCCCGCGTGCTGCACAAGCTGCTCACTTTGCCGAAGCTCATCCCCCTCCTGCTTCAGTTCGTGGCCCGCTCGGGTCGCTACCGCTCCGTGTTCGGGGAGATCAAAGAGATGACCCCCCTGGATGTCCCCACGACCCGCGAGAAGATCGCGAAGCTGAACGCCGTCCAGCTCCCTCCGGGACTGGTCACGGTCATGCCGAGGAACGCCGGCCTCGATTGGGTACCCCGCCCGGGCAACGCAGTGCATGAGGACGGGTAGTTTCCGTCCATCCTACCCTCGCCCATTTACTTATTTTACTCACTCCCCCAACGGCTCTGCCACTCGTTAAATAGCGGGTCTCCCCCGCTGTGGTTGCGCTCTGCGCCTCCCCAGTGCTGCCGACGAATTCACTTACCATGGTCATTATAGTTTAGTTATTTACAGTTCATGAGGGGTCCCTACCATATCGCAAGCGACAGAGGGGAAATAAAAATGAATTAAAAAAAAAAAAAAGGCAGCCTTCCCGCGCGCATAATGGAGTTGCTCCATCTTGGTGTGCTCTGGCAAGGTGCAGGTCTTCGTGCCCGGGGCAACAAGATTCTTGCACTCGTTTACTGCGCAAACCCCATGGAGCTCGAAGTGTTGTGGGCAAAACCAATACCTATTATTGCTGAGCGGGTCGGTGCATCGGAATGATCCGCAACATGGAAACCCCATATTGAGGCCGTCAGAGATGATGATCTGGCATTTACCTGTGAGAACGTCAGTACGGCCATACGGATAAGTCTGATGTGCGGACAAACGTTTGGTGCCATCGGCATCTACCCAGGTCCGCATGCATTTGTTACAAAAATGGCCAGCTTCGTCCTGCCCGTGCTGTACGACATAAAGATTCCTTTCCTCCATCGCCGCCGTGAATCTGTCTTTCTGATTGCCCGTATTCGGAACCTCGAGTTGAGTGTGATTCCGTTTGTGCAAATCGAGGAGGGTGAGGATCACGAATGCATCCCTGACATGGTCTGTCGTGAGGAGGGTTCCAAACTGCCAACCACCGGCTGCGATATTGCCTGATTGTTTTTCTGAGAGTGACATGTCATACGAACGCGCGCAGTTGGTCGCGGAGACCCTGAGAGGAACCGGACTAGTCATTATTATTTCAAGAGTGCTAAGAAGGCTCTGACCAAGCTAACAGCATCATGCTTATCCACATTGCGGCGAGCTTGCGCTCGACATATTGATGATCGCCAACTTTGATTTGGTCCGGTACGCCACCATAATACGTGCGAATCCCTCCACGGACAGAGTAATTGTGATGGTAGTTGGTAAGGCAATCTTCACAGCTGAGGTGGACTTCCCAGGAGGGGCAGACTCCCTTGCCCAAAGTGTATATGATAACCTGTTGTTGCTCGGCCTTCTTCAGTGGCCTCGTCGCAGTACATGACGGATTGGTGCAATGTTTATTGGGGGGGTAGAGGGTCGAGGAGGCTCCACATAGATTTTTAAACCATGCATTGTGAACAGCTCTGTTGATACTTACAGAGTCTGCGTGCCCAGCCATAATCAATGAAAGCTTGCTCATCTTCTTGGTTGAGTGCCTCTGACGGATAATCCCAAACATCATCTTTTAAAGCATCCCAACACGTATCCATGTCGGCCAATGGAATATGTGTCGCATCTGAGAGAAAAGATGCGATCGAAGGCGGCAGATTTTCGGGCGCGCACTCCGTTGAGACAGTAGAGGGCTGGCAAAGAAGAATATCATTCTTCAGGTGGACAGAGAGCCTGAGGAATTGAAGGATTTGGTTTAGGCTGAGTGTTTTCAGGACGGGATCATTCTGTAGTGCAGCGAAGACAGGCATATTGTTGGAGGAAGCACATTGTTTGGCTACAAGGTGGCACCCAAGCAATTGATGGCGGCACTGCCGGCCACCAAATTGTTTGGGTGCCGCCGGTGCCGCCGTTAGGCACCGATCATCGCCGACCTCGATCGGCGCCGGTTCTCTCAATTCCCAAATGCTCTCTGCGGACGAAGGGTGATTTCCTCGAGATGCCAGGAACACTCCACATCATCCGTTTCAAGTGGGTGCGAAACTTTTGAGTTCGACATGATGAGAGTATAGACACTACAAATATGGAAGATGCCTCAGAGGCCAGCGATGGTGACGAAGGGAAACTTAAGCGAAACGTACCAGTACAGCTGCAGCAGCGGACGGCGTATGATGTGCTGAGCGTAGACGATTCAAAAGTGAATCCGACTCAGGATAGCTGAATCTCGCCCGATTGATGGAATACAAATCTTGGTGGCGGGAACAGACGTATTACAGCGGGCAGTTGTGGATGTCGAGAGCAAAGTGATGTTGCTTGGTCAGCCGCGTGATTTCAGACCACCGATGGGCGACTCGGGTTTCACGAGTGTCCGGAGGACGCATACAATATTAATGCCCCGTGGGTTCGAAGCAAGGAACATGGCTGTTGAGCCTTCTGAATTCTACCCAGCCGTGTCTGTCTTTAGGAGCGACAGACAGTTCAGCGAGAGCCGGCTGAAACGAACCGAATTTTGTCGAGGTCTATCATTTGGAGGACGACGAAGCTCACACACTCCTCCTGGGAACTTCGACCGTTGAAGAGGAAAAAGAGGCGGCCAACTAATAAAACATGTAGAACTATGAACTTTGAGCCTTCCTTGATAACTCGGACGAGCGGCTCCAGAGCGCACTTTGCCGGACGAATGGAATGTAACGGGAGATTTGTGCTTATAATTATGAAAGACTGAGTGAGTTGCAAACCATCTGCCGCCAGGGCTGCATTAGCGTCGAAATTTCCCGGAGTGTGCAGGGTATTTTGCGGGACATGCACTCAAACGGCGGGAATCTCAATGTTGGATGGGCTGCAAGTAATATGGATGAGATTGTTGAGCTGAGACCGGCGCGGGCCAAAGCTGACCAAAAACAATCTACTCAACTTATTCACGACCCAGGCATGGTCTGAGTATGTAGCGCATTAGGTGTCATATCACTTAAACCTATACTGCGTTCTATATTGGTTTGCTAGGGACTCTCCAAGGAGTGACTCAAGTTGGAACAACAGGAAACACAACATCAATACCAATACATCAAAAGCGTCGATGCAGCCTGCTTTGCCATCTACACCTCCGCGCACAAAGCGTTGTCGAAAGCGCCGACCTCCGACAGCCCGTGTGTCATCTGCGGACAAGGCATCAATTGCAATGCATTCATGCATATGACGAAAACAGACGTACCACACCGCAGAATATGGTTGCACCCGTAGCGTCTGGCGTCATGATCAGAACACGGAACTGGTTGAAGTCCGAGGTCTTGAGCACGGCCGGTTCGTTCTTGAACGTCGACATATCCACCCCGACCGCGTGCTCCTCGAGCGTCCGAGGAGCCTTGCACGCTGCCGGCACGTTCACCTCCTGCACCCATCACCATCAGTCTTCAACAGACAATTTGGGAAGAGCCTGACGCACCTCCTGTGTGGTACCTTTTTTTACGTTTGTGAACGCATGCGGGAACTTGTCCCCAACCACGAGCGGGCCCGCCTGTGCGAGCCCCACGGCTTCCAGAATGCTCTCGACCGGGATCTCAGTCAGGCCGCCCTGTCGGTTAACACATCGGACATTTTTGGTGGGCAGGTTCGTGACCACCCCGACTGGCTAGAAAGGACCTTGAGCGCGCTCGCAAGCGGGAGGGGCGACCAACTCACGCGCTTGGCAGCTTCCGCGGCGGCTTCGGAAGCCTCCGCAGCAGCATCCTTGTCGGCCTTCTGCTGCGCCTTCGCCGCCTGATCGGCTTTCTTCCGCGCGGCTTTCTCTTCCTTTTCCTTGGCTCTCTCCTCGTCGATGGGACTAGAGGGGGGCGAGGGGTCGAATGACGGGAGGCAGTCGCCGGGGTCGGAGCGCGTACGTAGGCCGACGTACTCGAGAAAGCGGCGGGTAGCGGGTTTCCGCGCGGGGACCGGGCAGGAGGTGGCGGGCTTCTTGGCACCGGTCGCGGGTTTTGGGGACCCCTTGGATTTGGTGGCGGCTTTCGGCGTTGTGGGTATGGCTGCGACTTTAGGCTTTGCGACCATCGGCGGCTGTGCAGCTACCTTGGGCTTGGTTACTGCCTTGGGTTTCACGACGGTCTTCGACTAAGCGTGAGGGGATCAAAAAAGCGTGAAGCAGGGGCTGAGGCTAACCTTGGTGATGGCCTTGGACTTAGCGGCAATTGGAGGCTTTGCAACCGCCTTGGCCTTCGTAACGGCCTTGGGCTTTGTGACGCGGGTCTCGAAAACCTGCGAAAGTATCAGCCACGTCCATTGGGTGTCAAATACAATATACATACATTCACGTCAACTGGTGCCGCGCTGACGGCGAGCGCAGCAAAGAGAAGCACGAAAAGGGCGAGGAGGCATCGGTTCATTGCGTATTAGAATTAAAAGTGTATTGATGGTTGCGAAGTGAAAGAAAGTATGAAATAGGCCTGAACCTGAGGTGCAGGAGGTCAAAGGAGGATATCATCATACGCAGCGACGAAGGCGTACCTGCGGGGATGAAAGCTGCGAAAAAATGAGACCCAAGTTGCAAGTTGTGAGTGAAGAGATGTCGTATCAGCATGAGTGCCTTTTATCCTCGCTGCAGAAACACTGGGGAGTGCTAAATGCGGTTCCTCGAGCTGGAGCGGGGTATCTCTGATAGCCTTCTTAGTTTCAGTCTGTACGTCGGGCACATCGGAGAGGTTGCGATACTGAGTATCTCGATGGGGATTGGCTCAGAAAGTTGAGCACGAACCCGAGTTGAGACAGACCTCCGACAAGAATATCGCCCCCAGCCAACGGATGAAACCCAGGCGGGGAGCCCGGACGGATGCGAAGTCGGAGCTTTGTACTCATGGTCCAAATGATACCCGGGAAGAGCACCATCAAAATAACATTGGATCACAGGCCATGCGTCCCGGACAGCCAAACCTAAATTCCAATACTATGGTTAACAACGGGAGAAAATTAAATGCAGATGAAAGTGGGCCAATGAAAAACCAACTGAGTGAACAAGATGTTGGCGAGCTAGGCGGAGAGGGCTGTGATCGCTATGCACCTCGTGTGTCTCAATCAACGTACAATGTTCTGTATAGTATCCTCCTCCACCACGAGGTGACCGGGAGAATGTCAACCGGAAACACCTGATGCCGTTAGTCTTCTATGTGCTATCAGCGTGGTTCCGGTCCGCAGGAGATGAACCTAGGTCCCGAAACACGACTGGCGCAGTTCCATGAGGGAGCGCCGATCCCAAGTGCTGTATGCATGCCAGCCAGTCTACCGCAAAGTTGGAGGCTATCGGATGCCGAGACTATTGCATTCTGACAAGTGTGACGTTAGGGCTCACCGCACAATCGTTCAAGAGCGACCCGGGCTGCTCCGACATCGAGTAGTTGTAGGTCGCGTGTCTCCCTTTGTGCCGGCACCAAGGACGACCCGAGGTAACTGTACATGTCAAGGAAAGCCGGATTAGCGATTCACCGGGCAAGAGAGGATGACGGCCGCGTTAAGCCCGCAGAAACGACGCTGCCGACAGGGAAATCACCCCCAGCATGTGAGCGAAGAGAGACCCAGAAAACGCCAAGGCCGCGTCGCACGGACACGTTGGACGGGGTTGCACAGAACCCATGAGTTTCGAACAGCCTATACTTACATCTACGGCTCCGAGTCACGTCCGATGAAACAGTGTCTGCAAACATTCGGGGCGCCCGGTGGCGACCGCCATGAGGGCGTGCTTGAATTTCGATAGGTTGAGAATGCAGATGTGACACTAGGCTTCTTCGCGGTGTTGTGGAGTGCATGAAAGTAGATGGATGGCAAGGGACGAGTGCGGCTGTGCAGGGGCCACGTGGCTCTGACAATCACACCAAATAAAGGAAATTTTCGACCTCGGTAGGGAATTGTATCAATCTCACTGGTCAAACATTTCAAGTTTTTGAGTGAAAAATTTGGTGAAAAATGGTTTGAATTTTACAGAAGTTTTTTGCCAAAAATGAAGGAGAAAACTTGAATCATTTTCAAAAGTTTTTGAACTTGAGGTGAAAATTTCAAAATAAAAAAAGGAAAACTGCTGAAAAACTTGAGTTTTTCACATACATTTTTGGTGAAAAACTTCTGTAAATTTCAAACCATTTTTCACCAATTTTTTCACTCAAAAACTTGAAATGTTCAACCAGTGTCTGCAGCCAAATCAGATCGATACAATTCCCTCTAACATTTCAACCTAGGGCAAAATTTTCCTTTATTCGGTGTGGATCTACCAAACACTTTCAACTTTCCACCCTACATCTGTCGTCAAAGTACCACATTCGGGAATAAATTTCGGCAGCACGGCATCCGATCAAATGATGAAATTGCCCCGCTGCGGCTGAGCAAGCGACAAGGTACGGTGCCTCTCCCTCTGTAGGTTGGTATGCAATAGTATTTTATGTATGAGCTTCGGCACCACTTTCGTTGGGCAGGAGGCACGCTAGCGGCGCGGTCCCACTCAGATTGAAATGTACGCGGAACTTGTGATTTCTCAAGTTTCATCCGTGGCACTGCAGAACGAGGCAGATCGAGGGAGATTGAAGGAGTCCGTTTTGATATTTTTAGTTTCTTGAACTGTTTTAGACTTCAAATTTTCGTTTCTCGAACTCAACTGGAAAAAACACATGTCATTTTCAAAACCCTTTTCTCGAAATAAATTATAATCCGATTCCAAGTCGCGTATGATGGTGGAGTTTCAAATGTCGCTTTCTTCCCCCCACCATCTCCCCATCGCGCCCGCCGTGCCATTGATGCCCTCGCCGTCTGCCGCTCGCCCCCGCTTGGACCCAATCGACGCAGGTCCTGCACCAAAGGTATGTGCCGCCCAGCTGCCGATCCGTATCTGACCACCTCATCAGCCGCTCGCAGCTTGTCCTCAGAATGCATACCATAGACGAGAGACAAGGTACTTATATGTTTCCTGCTCTTTGTTTCCAATGCTCTCACTTACGCAGACCCATCACCACGCTGTCTACCATCTGTCCACGAGCCTTGCGCAGGATGATTACCTTTCTTGTTATGAACTACCTCTGACATGCCGCAGGTCCGCGGCCAACTGTTATAATGCTGCCCAAGAGCTCCCATGCCCGCTACGATGACCTTGGAGGGCGACAACTCGTTCGAACCTATGGTCACACTGGAGGCAGCATCAATATCGGCCGAGCCAACATCTTGCGCAGTGCGGCGCCCTTTCCTTTCCCCGCCTCTCGTCTCATTTTCGTATTGTGCGCAGCGCCGTTTGTACCCTCCACCACTCGCGTCGTCTGTCCCGCCGGCCCTGTCACCCGCGCTCTACCCGTGGACATCTGCCCACACGTGCGTCCCCTCCCCCGCCTGCGCTGTGTCTGCATCCGCCCAAACACAACCACCTCCGCCGCTACCGCACAGCGCAGATGGACACGCCCGCGCTGGGGTGCCCCGCATGTGGTCAACGCGTGGTGTACCCATACGCAACGACGATGCAGCAAGCACCAGTGGAGAGGGAAGCACACCCGAATGAGGGCAGAGAGCCAGGAGCGATGGGGAGCAGGAGCGGTGGAGGGCGACGGCGGCGGGGGCAGGGGCGAGCAGCGTGCCAGTAGTACCAGTAGCACCGCCTGTGCAGTAGTACCCAAAATACTTTTTTTTTTGAATCCTTTCTCATTCTGGTTCCATGTGCCTCACTAGAAATTGACCGGCTCATTCTCCATCAAATTAGCTCATTTTACCCCACTCGTCAACGAGCCAAAACGAGGGGATTCCAGATTATCGAGGCAGAATGAGAACTTTGACCAATTGGGCTAATTTCTCATTTTGCCTCGTTCTCGCTCAATCTCCTTACCTGGCTTTCTCACTGGGCTTGAAGGTTCACTGAAGTAGTAGCATCCACATACTGCTTTGAACTGGATATCCTTATGTGCATACTCTTGCAGCTGTTCAAGGTTTCCCGCAAGTTCCTACTCGCCTTTGATGCCGTGCTGAACCTTGCCGAAGATAATTGCCACATCTGGGAATTTGATCGGAGGCGGAAAGTGCACAGGTCCTACTTACCACCCAAGTCGGTATCTTCCGCCCACCCCGAACCTAATGTTCAAGCTATAAATCCCACGTCCTCGCGAATTGGCCAGTATGTCGCCTTGCAATTGAGCCCCAGGATCATGATATTCCTGAGGAAGATAAAATGCGCAAAATTCTTCCCAATATCGATGAGCATGGCCCACTCTTCAGGTCAGGGAAATTTCCCAAGTTCTTCCAATGAACACCTTAGGGTCAATGGTCAAACCCTCTGAAAATAGGGGTGATTCTGCTGGCACAACATGTCTTATAACTCCCTACACCCAACAAATGGATACTTCTTGTCTGTGATAGTCTCTCACCTTTTCTCTACTCATAATTCTCAGACTTACATCATTCCTCAGGCTACTCCGAACTCCCCGACACGCTATTACGCGCCGGCGTCGCGTGGAACCGTGTTCCATCAAAGTCACGCGGCCGCTCATAAATCGCGTCGCTAGCGAAACGTGTTGACGCGGGGGTTTCTGTGCATACTCTGTGCAGCCACCTATTTTCTATCAATACTAATGTCCAATTCTTTCTCTGTATCACATCTCCGCACCCCTCCATGCCAACTTTCATGTGAGACAATATGCACTTGCCTGCCGACTGTGAACCGACCCAGTCTTCCACCAAATCAATGCCCCGAGCTTCATCTGGAGCCCCTCAGCTTAAGGCTAGGTTCATTCCAGCTCTCATAAATTCCCTGCTTCTAATCTGCGGTTGCAGGTATGAGCTTGCGCTTCTAGGTCTTCAGCCAGGCAAGGTATACGGAGGCGCAATGGCAATTGAACAACAGAAACCATTCATAATCCAGCAAGATTGGTGTATCATAATCATAGATCATATCCATAGGATGTAAATGAAGGTATTAGAAGTCATTCACCCTAGAGACCTTCATGCACGGCAGTTTGAACCACTCATAATATTGGTTGCAGATATGTTGCTTCGGGAATTGCAAATAAAATGGAACTGATTCCTGATTTACAGCCACTGCACAATGGTGATAGCCCAGTAGGACCTAGTGGGTCTTACTACATGGGAGGAGCCAACAAAGGGCAAGGCCTAGGTAAGCGACAGCTTCCAACCACACTACGAAGATTTCATTTTTGACGAATGATTGCACAGATGCCGAACAATCAGATCAGCTCAACCGAATGATTAATGAAAACAAGCCCAAGGTGGACGAGGATAATATGTGGAAATATTTGCTTGGTTTTCGGATGAAGAGTTTGTGGAGGGTTCTGACATCGATGAATGGTAGTTTTCAAGCTGAGGATCAATAATTATGACCATTATAATACATGACATCACCCTTGATCTGGATTCAGTCGGAGAACTACCCATTAGACGAACTGCTGGAGGCCATAATGCGCGGGTGAACGGTGGCTGGACGGGCGCGCATGCCTAGTTCTGGGGTCTTACAACCGAAAATGGCAGCCGAGATCACTTGGCATCAGCCGGCATCCTGCCGACGCTCGCTAGAAAAGTGTGATTCTCCGGGTTTCCATAGTATGAGGCGTGAATTTCAGTTGAACTCGGTTGAACTAGGGATGAACTCACTGGTAACAGAACATATGAGTCTCTCTTGATCCCGCTCACATTCCCCTTCCTCTCATTCAATGATTTTTTCACAACCTGTCTGTCTGCTACATAGTGTGAGCTACGGGGTTTCTTGGTGAGAAAGTCGTAGACACAATGAATCTTGATGGTGCGAGATAGACTTCAGAATCAGAAATGAGTCGGTGAAGTCTACGTGTTTGAAACCAAGACTGTCCTACTGCTAACTACCAGTGAGTATTTATACATAACTACAAGTACATACGGAACCGAACTATGAGTAATTGATTGGGGCGCAGGAGCTACGCAACTCCGGCACAGTAGCCGCGGAACAGGGAGCCGCAGCGAAGCCGCAGTGATGGACTGATTGATGTAGCGAGCGATGCGTGATCCTTACACTCGCCCTCTGACGACCGCATCACGATCGTCACCTTGACTCACCACCACTCGCTCTTCACGCTCGGCGGTTGCTCGGCTTATAGGAGGTATGAATCAACATCCTCATCCTCCCCATCCTCGTCTGAGCTTTCCTCGTACTTCGCCGAGGAATATTCCGAGGATTCATCATCATCTGGCAGATACCTCCCGTCTGAACCACTTCCTTCGGCATCAGACAAATCCTCGTATCGTGCAACTCCAATCGAAACCTTGGGCCCTTCTGTGGCAGTGTCTGGGCAGTTCCAACTCTTGTGCGCGGCTTCTCCGCAATTAAAGCAACGGTTTCCTTTCTTTAACCGGCTATTTAAGTCGTTTCCATCCGACAAATACTGCTCCGACCTGGCTAGGTTCGAGCTTGGCCCATGTCCTTCAACCTCAGAGTCTGAGGTTATGACTAAATTGTGTTCTGATGATTCATCCGAGGATATGCTACCTGATCTTCCCTGTCTCGCGGCTTGCCAACCGCTTTCGAGATCAAGAAGCTCTTTGGATTTCTCGAATCGGATCGCCCATCTAATTAGCTTCTGCAGCCCTGTATCCTCTGGACTCAATCCTTTGTCCAACCATTTGATTCTAATATACTGGTGGACACCATCCCAGAATATTTGCACCAAGTGCCGCTCTGTAACATCCGGGAATCGTTCGGCTAACGATTGTATCTCACGGTTGAAGTCTCGAACCGACTTCCTGGCCTGTTGCGCGCTCATCAACCGCTCCCTAAGGCGTAACTTAAAGTCCACCGGGAAGCAGTAATCGAACAATGCTTTATAGACTCTTTTGACGGTCCATCGCTTCTGATCCGTGGCTACGTGATTCATGAAGAACTTGCTCGCCGTGCCGCTCATTAAATTCACCATGACCTTCAACACTAGTGCATCCTTTAAGCCGCTCAATTCACCCCAAGTATCAACCTGATAGGTCCACTGATCAAATCTATCCAAGTCTGGCTTTCCATCCCAGACGAATGGAGCTTTCAATTTGATGCCAGCCATGGCCTTCTTCATCCGTGCTCGTTCCTTCTTCTTTGCTTTCTGTCTCACATTCCTACGCTTCCTTTTCTTCTCAGCGTATGAACCTTGCGAACTCGAGCTCGAGGAACTGCTTGAGCTTGTTGAACTTTCGGATGAAGAGCTTGAATCATCTGGACTCGCCGTTGTTCTCCTGAACCATCCGCCCTCTGGCAACTGAGATGATGCGCGCATGTAGTGCTTTTCAGCTACACTTGTTGTACCTCGAGGTAAATTCTCTCTCCGGTCAACACCCGCTTTCTTCGCGGATTCTCTGTCGCTTCCAGATGACTTTCCTGGCATACCCTTGCGTCGGATATACTCTGCAAATCCCGCGCTACGCTCGCAGGCTGACACATTGTTTCCCTTGCCGTGCTTCTGGGGCATGACCTTGTGTTCGTCAACACGTACTGCCATGCTCGAGACCCTTGCCAATGCATCCTTTGGTCTCATGTCCTCTATGGAACGTATAATGGCCTCTTGAAGATCTATTTCTTCCCGCTCATCATATTTCCGAGTATTCCATTCCCCTGGAATCGGTCCCAACTGGTCCTCATCATCACTGAGGTCAAACCAAGTAGGCAATGTTTTCTTTCTATTTCCTACGATAGATTTGCGGCATCTACCAGCGTGTGGAGATATTTTCCAGCTCCGCATTGGACCACTCCAGTCCAAACTGCGTGGCGAGCTTAAACTCCCAGCCACATGCAAGCCAACGCGTGCATCCGAAGGCGAGCCGATGCTCCAGGCCTTCGCGGAAGGTGAGCCATTACTCCAACCTTCGACCGAGCATATCACTGATTCTAGCTCGGATTTAACTCCATCCGCAACCTCTTTAAGCTCGCCCTCAGAAACCAATTCCGAGGGCCGAATATGAGGGGGAGAGCCAGTGCTTAAAGCAAATGGGTTTGTTGCCGGAGTGCTTCCATCATGAAGCTCGCCCTCCGCTTGCAACGATCCGAGTGCGCTGACTACGTCCAGCGAAACTCGTCCCTCGGCCGCTTCTCCCGAAACACTTTTTGGTGAAGTCCGAGAACCAGTGCTTAAAGCACCTGACTTTGTTGCCGGAGTACTTCTATCAAGAAGCTCGCCCTCCGCTTGCAACAATCCGAGTTCGCTGACTACGTCCAGCGAAACCCGTCCATCGGCCGCTTCTACCGAAAAACTCTTTGGTGAAGTCCGAGTTGCTCGCGCCACGGAATTGTGCACATTCCCGCGCGATGAATCCATCACGTTGATGGTTGAATTAGACTTTGCTGCCTCTGCACTCAGCGCGTTCAACCGGGTGATCAGTCCGATTGTGTCAACACGAAGAAAAAATGAACTCAAAAAAAATGTGAGCTACGGGGTTTCTCGGTGAGAAAGTCGTAGACACAATGAATCTTGATGGTGCGAGATAGACTTCAGAATCAGAAATGAGTCGGTGAAGTCTACGTGTTTGAAACCAAGACTGTCCTACTGCTAACTACCAGTGAGTATTTATACATAACTACAAGTACATACGGAACCGAACTATGAGTAATTGATTGGGGCGCAGGAGCTACGCAACTCCGGCACAGTAGCCGTGGAACAGGGAGCCGCAGCGAAGCCGCAGTGATGGACTGATTGATGTAGCGAGCGATGCGTGATCCTTACACATAGCCTGCTTTCAAGTTCGATGGCCTCTTCGATCCAGATCACGGCATACTCCGAGGCGGCTGTGTATATCAATGATCCGCCGCCAGCCGCCGTTCTCGCGCCCGATTCGACGCTCAGCTCAGGCGGACGCCTTCGTCACCTGGGTTCGAGATCTGAGTTTCCTGTCGTTTCGCCCAAGGGCCGAGGCGTATCAAAGGCGTATCTCAATGAGCGAGCCGACCCCGACACCGCAGGCCACCACGATAAAGACCGAGGCTAAATGCACCCGGTTGAGTTCTCACGATATTAGACATCGTCGATACTTTTAGCTTCGGACAAAATACGGATTTGCTCCTGCTAGTTTTTTGTGACGTCAGGCAACATTGCTACCATACCACAAATACAAAGAATTGAAAAAGTAAGAGGGAAATACAACATGCAAAACTTAAACTACTCCAAATTGGTCCGCATTTTCCATCTTGTCCCACTTTGGGGGATTACACTACAACAGCAGACTTCCCATCTTTCCCTTCAGTTCCTGGAGTGTTAGTCAGATCCTCCACAATGTCAAATGCTTCAACTGGTGCATCAAGTGCAGCAAGATGAGCAAGTGCCTTCTGATGAACTTGATCTGCAGCACCAAGTCGAGAATTAATCTGAACCACATCTTGCGCCTGTGATGATAATTTGAACAGTGGTCTGGCACTTCTCCAAAATTCCACCGCCTCCACCAACTGCTCCCTTTGTTGTGCCAGATCTCCAAGCCTCAGCATGCAGTCAGCCCTGCTACGATGGATATCCATGTATGTGAATCCATCCAGTGCCACAATAAGAAGACTCTGTGCTGTCTCTTCATCTCCATCATGAAGGAGCACATCACCTAGGAATCGAAGTGCTTTGTGAACATCCAACTTCCTCTTGGTTGTGTGTGAATGTGCAAGGTATATCATCGTATATTTAGATGACCAGTAGAAGTCTGTCTCTTTCCACTGGCAGACATTAGCGAGCCTCTCGAGGCAGGAGGATACACAGTGAGTCAGTCTTCCCCAAGATGAGTTTAGACATTCCTGAAATAGGATTTTTGCAGCCGCAGTATTCTTTTCCCTGAGGTGGAGGTCTGCTAGTATAATCTTGGCGTAAGTTATTTGGAGTGTCATATCACTAGTTAAGAGCCCTTTTACTTGGTTCAAGTTCTGGTGCACATCATGTTGGCATACACCCATCATCACGTCAGCCCCTACAATACAGAGCAGGGAACAAACATAATCATATGGATTTACTTTGGCTGAAATCATCTGGAGGGTTTCGGCGGCAATGCTTCGACACTGATTATATTCAGACTTGGCCAGGTAGAAATCTGCCTTGATATTACAGAAATCAATATCCATGGCACTTCCAGCCAACCCACAGAGCTTCAGCAGTTCTCTTCCTCTATCAATCAGTAGAATGCTCTGTTTATAATCTCCCAGGCTCATGCAACAAGAAGCTTTGGTGTACAGTGCTCCAGTTTCACGATAGCAATCTGCAGACACCTGAGCAAGTCTGTGTGCCTCACAGGCATCTGTCCAGGATGCGACATAGTCTCCAAGTGCCCACTTCAGATCAGCAATCCTGTCCAAGATCCGAGATTCCTGGCCTGTATTTCCAGAACACCTTGCCAATGTGAGTGCTTTACCAAGGAATTGCATAGCTTTAGATGGTTCATTTTTACAGAAATAATAATAATATGCAATTGCATCATAAAAATTTGCTATAGCAGCCATTTCATGAGCAAACAGAAAGAAAAGCTGCTAAGCACTTACACTCAAGGACTGGATCATTGAAGTTGTTGAAGTGATATATAGCCTTAGTTAGCAACAGTTCTGGAGTGGGTACTGGATGCACATTCCGTGAAATAAAGATCTCTGTGATGAATCTCGCTTCTAATCTGTGGTTGCATGTTTGATGGAGAACATTTGGAATGATGTCCATCAAATTAAGCCAGCCATAGCCAGCTCGTCGGCTAAATGAGCCCAATGATATTGCACAATCAATGGTATCTGATAGATCTGAACTAGTTGGATGCAATCCTCTTTGGAGTACTTGGCACAAATTTCCAAAGTTCAATGCTATTTGATCAATCTTGCCTGGCAAGATCTGGTGAACTCCAATATGTCTGTGGTAGAGATCCAAAAGCAAATGAAAGTGCTTCTGCAGCGGTTCAATGAGATGGGGTGAAGGTGGGTGGAATCGCAGAACATGTTCTCGGATAGGCACTAGGGACCTCAGCCTTTTATGATCATCAATGTATGCCAATGAAATTGCAAGCAAGGTGGCTTTACATCCCAAGAGGTCCTGGATAGGGAGCTTGCTTTGCAAGAGCTCCACATCTGAGAGCCCATCAGGCAGAATTGATAGAAGGCTGAGCAGGTCTTTAGCACCTGGGAAAGAGTGCATCCGAGAACTGGAAAGGGACAATGCAATAGATGCATCTAAACTGGACTGTTTGTCATGTCCATCAGATAGAAGTGCAGTCTTCTCAGTATCCCAACGATTCAAGATGCTTGGGCAGCCTTCATAGCTGACAAGATGGGCAATGAGGTCTACTGCCAAGGGCATGTTATCTGTAAGACGTAGGAGCTGATTGATGTCCGAGCTTTTATGATAATCTTCTGCAATATCAACAAAGATCTGCCATGCAGCATTATCTGTCAGTGGTTTCAAGGGCTGCAGAAATGGTCGAGTCCAGCGGACTTTGGCTGGTCTTTCTGCCCCTCGCATTGTGATCTTGAATGGCAAAAGTTGTTAAGTCAACAATAGGATTAACAAATTGGTGCTCACAATCAATGCCAGCTGTTTTATGTCTGCCAGTAGAGACAAAAATTCTTCAACACCACCTCGTGACTCCATTGGCTCCCATGAAGTTTCCAGATTATCCAAAATCAACAAGGAAGGAGGGTTGTGTGAGAAATACTGTAACACAGCTTTGATAAGATCTTTCCCTGGCTTCAGTTCCAGATGAGTTCCAAGGAGTGCAGCCACTCCAATGCTGTTGTCAGCGGAATCACATGCCACAAAGAAGCAATCTTCATATTTTGAGGCAATGTCGGGGTGGTGTAGAGCTGCTCGTGCAAGACTTGTTTTTCCCATGCCACCTGCACCAAGAATTGCGACCCGTGGGGATTCTTCATGTAGAATTTTGACAAGGTCCTTGAGTTCAGATTCTCGGCCATGAAATATCTTTGGCTTAGACGGTAACATAGAAAATGAATTTGAGCTTGATGGCTTTATTGTGAGTGTGATCCTGGTGAGAACTAGAGACATACCTGTCTTGTGAACCATTGGGATATTGATATATCTGATTCTTAATTGGTCAGTTGAACTGGAGAGAATACCAAATCACATACAGAGGATGACCTATCAGAGATTGTTCCGTCGGATAGAGCTGAAATCATTTCAAGAAGTTCCTTGTGCATTGTTTCTGTTGTTTTGTTCATTTCGGCAATGCTTGTGAATATAGTGTCAATCTAAACACTGGTAAATATGGGTGCCTTGCATCAGCATATATTTTGTTGACCTTGAACACGTTCAAAGCTTGCTGTAGGGCCTCACAGCAACCTCTAAACATATTGGTAATCTCATTCTGCCGGAAAAAGTGCTTGATCTTGCTGCTATCCTGTTGCATCTCAACAAACATATGAATTTTGTGGAGTGTTCTGGAAAATAATCAGCGAATAAAATATTCAAAGGAGAACATACTCAGTGAATTTTCCGATGTGGTCCAGTGATGATGGTGACAGGCAACCACCGGTTTCAGATCGTATGTGCAGGTTGACAATAGCATATAGCAGGCCATGGATATTTTCCATCAGCTGAACACATTCCTCTTTGTTCCTTTTCACTTTCTGAGAAATACTTCGTCAGTTCAATAATCCAATGCAGCCAGATATTTTACCTGCAGCCCTGTTATTAGCGAGAGAGTAGTATTAGAAATGGCTTGCACAAAAGGTGTGCCAAATCCATCATGTAGCTCGTTCAAGAGTGGTATGGCGGAAGTCAAACAGGTGATGATGTTGTTCAAGCGGATTTCGGTTATAGTGGGCTGCTGAGGCATGTCGGGACGGTGGGAGACAGGTCGCAGTGTCCTCGTCTTATATCTGTTTTGATTGGCTTCCGATAGATTCCTGCTGTCACAGACAATAGGAGTTAAGCGATTCTCCGATACATGAACTAAACATACACTATTGTTCCTGGTTTCTCAGACATACTTTAGCCTAAAAAGATGTGTAGGACCGCCAATGGCAGTAGACCCTCAGACCCTCGTTCACGTAAGCGTGCATCTGGTCAAATTAGATGAGGAGTTTAGGAGGCTCTCAAGTACCCGGTTCGTTCGTAGCCTTTAAACTTGGACTCCGAATTTAGCTCATCAGAAACTCTTCTAGAAAGAGAATCGCTGACAGCGGAAGATGTAGTCGAAATTTATAGATGTACCTTCCAGATCCGATGTACTCTGCACCACGGAGCTCCGCAATCCACCCGCCCACTCTCCGTCCCCGTTCCTAGGACAGAGCTGGAGAAGCCGCTGATGTCCGCGGCAAGCCGCGCCGAGAAGCAGACATGAGACTCTTCGCGGTGGGGACGGCTCTGCGGCAAATCATTATCGTGATTGAGATACGCAATGACAGGACCCCCGAGCGAACCGAAGTGACGACGGCTTCTACGTCCTGGCGCCCAGGAGCGACTCGAGCAGTGGGATGATGATGATCAGTTTAATGAATGATGCGCACAGCTACCTCGGAGTACTACGTCGCGATCTTGATGTAGAGAGTGTGTAGCTTGTGTGTAGCAGGGTGTGAAAAGTTAAAGAGTGGGAGGAAGGAGGAACCGCGGGGAATCGGAGCGAAATCAAGGTGATGTTTGTTACCACCGAATTCATCCCTAGTTCAACCGAGTTGAACTGAAATTTGGCGGTTCTCATCAAGTTCCTACTCGAGAGATCCACAGCATGATCAACCTAGGGATGAGAGAAAGCACACCGTAGAAAACGAGATCTTGACCTAGGTCAAGATGGTAGTTGAAAGTGCATGAATCGTCAGCCAAATCACAGCTTATAGATCAGTGGTCTTTCATTTGGTCCAGAAAATGAAACGGAAAGAGCTCCAATCAGCGGCTCTTTCGAAACCCCCAGATTTATTCATTGTCAGTAAGATATGAAAGGCTCTCCACAAGAAGTTCTTTCAGTTGTGCCTCCGGCCATAATGAAACAAGGACTTGCAAAAATTTCTTTGTTCAGACAAAGGAAATTTTCAAGTCCTTCTTTCATATATATCTGAAAGCACTGCCGAAAGAACTTCTTTTGACTTGGCTTTCATGATTCACTGACACCTCGACATCGGGTGGTCCGCACCTGCACATCGTATCCACATCTCGATCAGATGAATATTGATAAGAGGCAGGATCGGCTCGGTTGATTGGAGCTCACGCCCGCGCCAATGAGCGACGGAATCACGACGAATTTTCGTCCTCGTAGGCTCCATTATACCGCCAGGGAGATCATGGGAGGCGTGCGCATGGCACGACATCGGCTTATAAAAACATGGGGTCCTTGGCAGGGGCTCGGACCCGAATCAAACGGGCGACTCCTGTTGAAGCAGGCGCAGATCATCTGCCACCGAGTGGGTATTGGGGACGCAAAGAAATTGAATATACACGGTGCTTTGACTGGGGACAAATACTACTGTCCGCCACTGAAAATGATTCGCGCTGTACATGCCTTCGCATCGGAGCCAGAGAAAGATAATACCAGATTGATCGAGCGAGGTGTAATAACCATCGGACGCAGAGTCCATGTGCCACCGAATCGGTACCAGGAGAAAAACTCGCCGGAATATCCAAGGTGCTAGTGGCGAGGGCCAAAGGAAAATTGGTACGGCGGTTGGAATAAATGGGACTGGATGAGATCGAGCGTCGAACAGGAGCTAGGGTGCGATAAAAGAAATGGACGGTTTGCGCATGACCCAGGCCTGAGTCGAACGGGTGCTCCTGTGAGAACGCTTATCAGCAGAAATCTTCAACAGGGAGTAGGCGCGGATCGTCCGCCGGTCGGTATTACTAGGGATGCACACCGTCCCCGTATTTACGGATGGGACGGGGGCTGCTTACGGGGGGCCGTACCGGCCCGTCACAGTTCTTGACGAGAAAAATGAACGGGCGGGTTGCGGGCGGGAAGACCCCCGTCCAACCCCATCATAGGATGGCCGTTGACGGCCGTAGGCGGGGCCATCCAAAATTTGAGATCCATGGTGGGTTTTCGGGTTATATGAGGGTCATTTCAGTCGCCATATAATGGAGATGCATGATTAATTGTTCGAAAGGCACAAACCATTTATAACACCGTAGACTGCTATAGTTCGAGGGTGGTGCATGGTCAAGAAAAGATGCTCAACTGAATCACGTGCAATGTTCAAAGTTCAAAATTTCTTTCCTAGAGTGAATTCAACCACAGAAGAAGTATTGGTTGTCATGATTGTAACCCCGACACTCGACGGAACCACACATCTTGCCACAACATAGTCAAAATCCTGGGTTACAAAACATTCGAAACCGGCCCGTAATTATGCGGCCCGCACCGTCACTAATGCACGGATACACAGAGGACGGCCGTTTCTGTGACGGGCCGTAGCCGTCTTTCACACGCGGATTGACGGCCGCTCCCGTTGACGGGACGGTGTGCATCCCTAGGTATTACAAACAAGCGAGGTCCGAATTTCTTCTGTTTGTAGCGTCGGTTTAAGAGAGACTAGGTCGGTATGTGCTACGGTGAGGTCTTGATTATTTTTGGTCGGGGCAGACTGCATCCGAGCAATAACAATGTCCGCTGAAGACACTAGCGGGTTTGCTTCTTGACCTCGTACATTTTGGGCGGGAGGAAACAGGAGACAGGGCGCAACACAGTGGTAAGCCCACGAATCTTAGGGGCGACCATACGCAGACGCTCAATGCATCGCCCGCCCACTCCCGCCCCGTCCGCTTGCGCATCCGCGTTGCCGAGATCCCCGAAGGACGCAACGTCGAGATCCCCGAGGAAGCAGTGACAGCGGGATTTTTGGCAGGTTCGCGGCAGGGGCGTCCTGCATGCAGCGCGTGCCGTGTGCGGAGTTTATGTATGTCCCGCTGTACATGGAGCGGCGGTCGTGTCTGAGGCGCATACAAATGCTTTCAATCAGCGCTTAGTATTCACAAGCCTCACCGTTATACCGCCGTTGCGTCCTGGGTGTCCTCTGGCGTCGAATCGGGCGACATGATGATCATGGTTGTGCGTAAGAGCCAGTAGAACGATGACCTGCACAGCCAGATGCAGAGCAGCATGGCGTAATGATGCCAAGCTGCTTAACCATCGGGGAGCAGACAGAATTTTGCAGGAGGATGTTGCTTGTTGTGGACGCTTCAAAAAATTAGGCTGGGGAGGGACAAGATGGGGACCCCATGGCTTTTATTTCCCCATGGCTCCCTGCTATAGAAAATTGCCCGGTGGATGGTATAAACCTCTGCCCAATGCACACCTACCCACTGCGTCGTAGGCGATGTTCCTTCGATTCGAGCCCGGGCCATGGTGTAAATTCCAGATTTTATTCATCGCCCTCGAGTATACTCATAATTGTGGTGATATAACCCAGGGCCGAAGGCAGGAAAAGGCTCGGTAGCTGGAGGTCTGTACATGCGTATAGTGGTGTCGTAATGTAACGTCTGAGCAGGAGACGCTCGCTCGATTCGAGCCTGGGCTATCTGATCATCATCCGCCCCCTTTTATTCTCGCGCCCGCGATTAAAGAGGCTGGTACTGTAACCAAGTTCCGGAGGAGCAGAGGAACCTATGGATACTCCACAATTGCACTTTAGTTGCTCCGTACACACCGAACATGCGTAATCCCGGAGGTTAAGCGAAGGGATATAAAGTGGTTTAAACTGTAGTCAGTTCATCCGAGAAAGCGGAAACCCGATTTGCAGGTTGAACTCAACATTCATGGCGGGCAGAACATGCCGACTTAGGTCGTTCGGCAGATCAGCAAAGACACGTGGTGTCCTGCACAGCCGCCCTCGTCTCTTCAAGCGCTTCACTGAATCACAGGACCGCAAGGAAAACAAGTCATGCTTCTAAATCCCAGTGAAAATCCCCTATGCCGGGATCTGCCGACATCTGCCGAAATCTCCCCAAGCGAGGCTCATTTCTGCCCCTCTGTCGGCGGGCAAAAATGGAAAAGGACGTCTTTTGGTACTGTAAGCTTCCTTAAACTTCTCGGAGCTTGGTTTCTACTTTCATAAATGCCAAGTTGGTGCCGGGAACGCCTCGCGTGCACAGACCAACTCAAACGGGGGATCAGTCGGAGTTTGAATAACTCCTTTGCTTCCTACCACCACCCTCGCCCGCCTCCTTCCCCCTGCCCGCCTTTCTCCCCTTACCCTCCCTCTACCGTCGACCCGTGCATCCAGCGCCTACATCCCAAACCCCATATCGTGCTTCCAACGCATCGCCGGTGACATGAATCGAAAGGATGCGATGCTGCGTGTCACGGCGTTCCGAACGCCGCGTTCGACGCGTCGCTCTGTTCATCGCGACGCGCTGAACTCTTTTCACCATCCCCTACACATCGCATGAGATGACGCGAGAGCTCAGGTGAGTACGGGCTCCGATTGACAAGCTGCGCTGACTGACTTGCGATAAATCGCGCGCCGACTTGGACTGTAGGGCGCCGGCAACTTTCAATCTTCTGCGGTGCGTCCTGCCTTCTCTCCATTCAATGTTTTTTTTCTAAACAATGGTTTTAGCGTTGTTTGAAGCTCGGCACATGGCGTCGACGTCTCCCACCGCTTCACCATGGTACGTATTTCTATGTCTTTTTGGGTTGTGCTCATCTTCCCCCAGCGACAGGACACGTGTCATCTCGACGTTTTCGCCACGTAGAATCGGGACTGGCGGATTCCCTGTGAGTTCTTCCCTCTAGGTACTTCGCGCGCATGCTCATCATCTTCAGGAGTCGGATGCCGCCGACCCACGCCTTCGACTGGCGCTCCATTGTGCACGTCGTCCGTCTTTCCTTCCCCCGCATGCTACCCGTGCTCGCACAGCACACCGTCTTGTCGCGCGGTCGTCCATCAATCTCTCGACGCGTTCTCGCTCCGGTCGCATCTAGGCCGCGCGCCGCATCGCGTAGTCTAAGCCCATGTGCTCTTCTATTAGCTGGCTGGCAACGGGTGGGAGTTTGGTGGCAGTTGGGATGCCTTTTGTGTAGTTGATTTTGTAGTAGTAGCAAGGAATAATATCAATTCCTGAAGTAAATTTAAGCAAGGAGGCAAGGAAATAGTAGGGCGTATGTGGGCAGCGCACGGCAGATCCGGGCATAAATTAGGCAGAACTGAGCAGATGACGGCATATTGAGGTAAAATGCTCATACGCCATAGGCTCATTTCTCTGCCCCAAAGTCTGCCCATATCTGCCATACTTTGAGCGGGCGGATCTGGGCAGCTCAGGGCAGACCTCGGTATAGGGGACTCTCACTGGGTCAAAATTCTCGACCTATCCAATTTCAAGCAAGCCCTCATAACAGCCGACACCGGGCGCCCCAAATGCTTGCGCAGACTATCGTCCCGTACTCGGAGCGCGCAGAAATATGTATAAGCTGTCCGAGCTGTGTAACCGCGTGTCATGCGCGTTCAACGTGTGCTGATCTTGGGTTTCTCTGGGCTCACATGCTGGGGTGATTTCCCTGTCGGCAATGCCGCTTCTACGGACTTAACGCGTGTAGGTAGGTAGTTAGGCAGGTAGAATTACACGGTACGCTCCCCCTCAGGAACACCGGTTTGAGGAAATTGTCCGGTGAATTGCGCAAATGCGGCTTTCCTTGACATGCGCAGTTACCTCGGGTCGTCCTTGGCGCGAGCAAAAAAAGCCGCCACACGACCTGTAACTACTCGGTGTCGAGCAACCGAGCTCTGCGGTGAGTCTGAAAGTAATTGGCACCCACATGAAAATCCGCTAAGCGTGTTTCAGGGACAAGGCCTGTCTCGCTTGCAGACCGGAACCACTCAGAGCTCACAAGAACTAACGATTCCAGTTGTTTCGAGGTGAAGTTCTCCCGCGATACCTACGGAGAACATGCCAACCTGATTGGGACTCATAGGGCATGATCGCATATACGTATCCGCCAATATCACCAACGCCTTGTTCGTTCAGTTGGTTGGTTTTTCTTTGGACCAATTTCAGTGGATTTCATGCGAAATTGATTCTGTTCACTTAACCACAGTGTGGTCTAGGCTAATGTCTGGGCTTGCGCGCCAGGTCCTCACGTAGTCCATGTTCTAATTTTATTTCAATTGTGCTCCTCGCGGCTATCATATGACCAGCGCAAAGCTCCGACTTCCCATCCATCCGTAGTGCTCGCCCCCGTTTCATCCGTTGACCGGGGATGTTATCTTTGTTGACCGGAGGTCTTTCTCAACTACCGCTCGTGCTTGTCTTTTATGCTCAATCCCGATCAAAATACTGAGGGCCGCAACTCATTGCCCGACTCGCCCGACATACAAACTGAATTTAGGTTTGGCTGTCCGGGACGCATGGCCTGTGATCCAATGTTATTTTGATTGTACTCCTCCCGGGTATCATTTGGACCAAGAGTGCAAAGCTCCGACTTCGCATCCGTCCGAGCGGAGTTTGAATGACTTGTCTTACCGCTGCCACAGCCATCCTGAGGACTGAATGTGTGCACCGCACCTTTTCCTCCTTGCTATGCTGTTAGTAGAGTGTGGTTAAAGGTAAAAAAATTCGGTATGAACAAGATCACATTTATACACTGATCCGAAGCTCTTCCCCCGCCCTTTTTTTTTCACCTCAATTCGGACCTATTACTAGTCCTTCCCACCAATTTTTAGGCCGAAAACCATGTAGAAACATCTATTAAATGCGGGTGCTACTTGCATGAATTTTATACGCTCAGAGAATATCTACACACCATTGTGAGCAAGATGACGGCCAAAGACTAAGATACTATACCTAAGACAAAGATATTCGTAAGATACAATCCAAAGACAAAGATGCAATTCTCAAAGACAAAGATCTGAAAGACAAACATGTTGTTTTACTGATGCGTGGCACTGCCACAGATGAAACTTGAGAAATCACAAGTTCCGCGTACATTTCAATCTGAGGGGGACCGCACCGCTAGTGCGCCTCCTGCCCGACGGAAGTGGCGCCGAAGCTCATATATAAAATACTATTGCATACAAGTGTTCGGTAGATCCACACCAAATAAAGGAAAATTTTGACCTAGGTCGAAATGTTAGAGGGAATTGTCGATCTGATCTGGCTGCAGACACAGGTTGAACATTTCAAGTTTTTGACCAGTGAGATTGATACAGTTCCCGTCCCACTGCTCGGTTTTCCCAGCCACCATCCGTCTAGCCCTTCAACTGAAACCAATGTCATTCCTACCATTAACTCTGCGCACGAGATCTTTACCATGACCGGCGGAGTACCAATATAACCTATTGACCTATTAGAATGGCATCTGCTTTCTATCGTAATGGATTTTGGATCGTCGGGCGACACTGGGGACTTCTCTGTGCCTCAAACATCCCAACCTGTATTTTGACTTTTTGGTACGGAAGTTGAGGGAGGCATTGAGAGGTAACTCAGGATTTCAACTGGCGGAAGAAATACAGTAAGGCTGGATAAGATTACGGTTACATTCAATTATAATCTATTATAATCCTAGGATTACGATTAAATATCTCCTCCTCGTAATATTATGCCGTTAAAATTATGGTGGATACATTACATTACGGTACGATTACATTACGATATGGGCCCTGTATTTAATCATAATATTAAGCAAGAGGGAGCCAAATGAGTCAAATCCCAATCACACTGTCTGTGATTCGCCCTCTCAAAGAGAACGGTTGAGGTGGCCTTATGGGTAAAAAGAAAGCCGCCGCCTCTCGGAAGGACTTGAGATATTCCTAGGCTTGGGCCAGAGCTTGACTGTGAGTTTTCAAAGTGCTTTGAGATGTGTTTTCAGGTAGAATTAGTTGTAAATTATGCATTCCTCTCGTACAGGGGCCCTTGGTAATTTTCTGTGCCCGTTGATGAGTTTCAACCCTGAGCTGCCAAAATCCTGGTTGACACTGCCATGGGTCGCCAAATCTACTTGCAGGGTGTCACCATCCATTAAATATGATTAAATATGATTAAAATACGGTTACAATACATTATGTTACGCATACTATTAAATATGTGGTCGATCCTTAAAATTATATTACGATTACAGTACGTTACGGGCCCAGGGTGTATTTAATCATAATGTTCCAGCCCTAAAATACAGTATCCGTAGCATACATTAGACGCCATGTATGTAGTATGGGCCCCGGTGTTCCTTCGAGGGATTGCCGGTAATTCCTTCCTTCCTTCCTACCGAGGTCGAAAATTTCCTTTATTTGGTGTGATTGTCAGAGCCACGTGGCCCCTGCACAGCCGCACTCGTCCCTTGCCATCCATCTACTTTCATGCACTCCACAACACCGCGAAGAAGCCTAGTGTCACATCTGCATTCTCAACCTATCGAAATTCAAGCACGCCCTCATGGCGGTCGCCACCGGGCGCCCCGAATGTTTGCAGACACTGTTTCATCGGACGTGACTCGGAGCCGTAGATGTAAGTATAGGCTGTTCGAAACTCATGGGTTCTGTGCAACCCCGTCCAACGTGTCCGTGCGACGCGGCCTTGGCGTTTTCTGGGTCTCTCTTCGCTCACATGCTGGGGGTGATTTCCCTGTCGGCAGCGTCGTTTCTGCGGGCTTAACGCGGCCGTCATCCTCTCTTGCCCGGTGAATCGCTAATCCGGCTTTCCTTGACATGTACAGTTACCTCGGGTCGTCCTTGGTGCCGGCACAAAGGGAGACACGCGACCTACAACTACTCGATGTCGGAGCAGCCCGGGTCGCTCTTGAACGATTGTGCGGTGAGCCCTAACGTCACACTTGTCAGAATGCAATAGTCTCGGCATCCGATAGCCTCCAACTTTGCGGTAGACTGGCTGGCATGCATACAGCACTTGGGATCGGCGCTCCCTCATGGAACTGCGCCAGTCGTGTTTCGGGACCTAGGTTCATCTCCTGCGGACCGGAACCACGCTGATAGCACATAGAAGACTAACGGCATCAGGTGTTTCCGGTTGACATTCTCCCGGTCACCTCGTGGTGGAGGAGGATACTATACAGAACATTGTACGTTGATTGAGACACACGAGGTGCATAGCGATCACAGCCCTCTCCGCCTAGCTCGCCAACATCTTGTTCACTCAGTTGGTTTTTCATTGGCCCACTTTCATCTGCATTTAATTTTCTCCCGTTGTTAACCATAGTATTGGAATTTAGGTTTGGCTGTCCGGGACGCATGGCCTGTGATCCAATGTTATTTTGATGGTGCTCTTCCCGGGTATCATTTGGACCATGAGTACAAAGCTCCGACTTCGCATCCGTCCGGGCTCCCCGCCTGGGTTTCATCCGTTGGCTGGGGGCGATATTCTTGTCGGAGGTCTGTCTCAACTCGGGTTCGTGCTCAACTTTCTGAGCCAATCCCCATCGAGATACTCAGTATCGCAACCTCTCCGATGTGCCCGACGTACAGACTGAAACTAAGAAGGCTATCAGAGATACCCCGCTCCAGCTCGAGGAACCGCATTTAGCACTCCCCAGTGTTTCTGCAGCGAGGATAAAAGGCACTCATGCTGATACGACATCTCTTCACTCACAACTTGCAACTTGGGTCTCATTTTTTCGCAGCTTTCATCCCCGCAGGTACGCCTTCGTCGCTGCGTATGATGATATCCTCCTTTGACCTCCTGCACCTCAGGTTCGGGCCTATTTCATACTTTCTTTCACTTCGCAACCATCAATACACTTTTAATTCTAATACGCAATGAACCGATGCCTCCTCGCCCTTTTCGTGCTTCTCTTTGCTGCGCTCGCCGTCAGCGCGGCACCAGTTGACGTGAATGTATGTATATTGTATTTGACACCCAATGGACGTGGCTGATACTTTCGCAGGTTTTCGAGACCCGCGTCACAAAGCCCAAGGCCGTTACGAAGGCCAAGGCGGTTGCAAAGCCTCCAATTGCCGCTAAGTCCAAGGCCATCACCAAGGTTAGCCTCAGCCCCTGCTTCACGCTTTTTTGATCCCCTCACGCTTAGTCGAAGACCGTCGTGAAACCCAAGGCAGTAACCAAGCCCAAGGTAGCTGCACAGCCGCCGATGGTCGCAAAGCCTAAAGTCGCAGCCATACCCACAACGCCGAAAGCCGCCACCAAATCCAAGGGGTCCCCAAAACCCGCGACCGGTGCCAAGAAGCCCGCCACCTCCTGCCCGGTCCCCGCGCGGAAACCCGCTACCCGCCGCTTTCTCGAGTACGTCGGCCTACGTACGCGCTCCGACCCCGGCGACTGCCTCCCGTCATTCGACCCCTCGCCCCCCTCTAGTCCCATCGACGAGGAGAGAGCCAAGGAAAAGGAAGAGAAAGCCGCGCGGAAGAAAGCCGATCAGGCGGCGAAGGCGCAGCAGAAGGCCGACAAGGATGCTGCTGCGGAGGCTTCCGAAGCCGCCGCGGAAGCTGCCAAGCGCGTGAGTTGGTCGCCCCTCCCGCTTGCGAGCGCGCTCAAGGTCCTTTCTAGCCAGTCGGGGTGGTCACGAACCTGCCCACCAAAAATGTCCGATGTGTTAACCGACAGGGCGGCCTGACTGAGATCCCGGTCGAGAGCATTCTGGAAGCCGTGGGGCTCGCACAGGCGGGCCCGCTCGTGGTTGGGGACAAGTTCCCGCATGCGTTCACAAACGTAAAAAAAGGTACCACACAGGAGGTGCGTCAGGCTCTTCCCAAATTGTCTGTTGAAGACTGATGGTGATGGGTGCAGGAGGTGAACGTGCCGGCAGCGTGCAAGGCTCCTCGGACGCTCGAGGAGCACGCGGTCGGGGTGGATATGTCGACGTTCAAGAACGAACCGGCCGTGCTCAAGACCTCGGACTTCAACCAGTTCCGTGTTCTGATCATGACGCCAGACGCTACGGGTGCAACCATATTCTGCGGTGTGGTACGTCTGTTTTCGTCATATGCATGAATGCATTGCAATTGATGCCTTGTCCGCAGATGACACACGGGCTGTCGGAGGTCGGCGCTTTCGACAACGCTTTGTGCGCGGAGGTGTAGATGGCAAAGCAGGCTGCATCGACGCTTTTGATGTATTGGTATTGATGTTGTGTTTCCTGTTGTTCCAACTTGAGTCACTCCTTGGAGAGTCCCTAGCAAACCAATATAGAACGCAGTATAGGTTTAAGTGATATGACACCTAATGCGCTACATACTCAGACCATGCCTGGGTCGTGAATAAGTTGAGTAGATTGTTTTTGGTCAGCTTTGGCCCGCGCCGGTCTCAGCTCAACAATCTCATCCATATTACTTGCAGCCCATCCAACATTGAGATTCCCGCCGTTTGAGTGCATGTCCCGCAAAATACCCTGCACACTCCGGGAAATTTCGACGCTAATGCAGCCCTGGCGGCAGATGGTTTGCAACTCACTCAGTCTTTCATAATTATAAGCACAAATCTCCCGTTACATTCCATTCGTCCGGCAAAGTGCGCTCTGGAGCCGCTCGTCCGAGTTATCAAGGAAGGCTCAAAGTTCATAGTTCTACATGTTTTATTAGTTGGCCGCCTCTTTTTCCTCTTCGACGGTCGAGGCTTCACATTCTAATTGAAACAAATATCCCCGCCAAATGTTGATAGTATGTGTCAGTTCGCCGGATATAGGCGGAATATTCCAGGTGGCCTTGTTGCTGGTGCCGACTCGGTGGCAGATACTCGGCGTCCCCAAGGGTTGCGGATTGTGCGGCGATGATTTTCTTTGTACGCCGAAGTCACCCTTCGATTACGGCGCGAGTCTGGTCAAGGAGATACATGCTGTTGTCACCCTAGGTTTGGTTTTGGTATTTTGGCTGATGAACAAGGGACTTATTCTTTGTCCAGGTTGATAGATCGAATCTGTCCTGACCCCGCATCTGCGAGGGGATCCTGGGAGCTTCAATGGAAGGCTCGCTGGGAAGACGCATCACTTAAATCATAAATACTGCCAGTGAAGGCATGCTCCCAGCGGAGACGCGGCTCGGAAGAATTCAGATCGCTATGGTCCATGCTGCGAGCCTGCGGGAAATTGTGCGCGTCCTCCAGTTCAGCAGGACACTCATGGTGGTAGGAAGCCAACCGGGTGCGAATCGTGTGATCAATTGTGATTGATAGACTCGTAGCCAGTCTGCCTACGATTGGCAACAATTGTGGCGAGCACGTTGCCGTAGGCAGACTGGTACAACTCGGGCCAAACAAACGAGGCGCGCGAGGAGTTTGAATTTTCTGATGGCCCCTGCTCTTGCCTCAAATGAGGTTGGATAGTAAAATCTACAACAGAGTAATTGTTCTGAGTGCTTATTGCTTGAGTTCTGTCTCCTCAGGTTATTTTCAAACGACCTGAAATGAGTGGTATGAATGCTCGAAATTACATGAGAAATGATGGGGACTCGGTGATCCAGTGATTGGCCGTGATCGGCACCACTCAAAATTTCAAACTCCTCGCGCGCGTCAATTGTTTGTTCCGAGTTGTACCAGTCTGCCTACGGCAAAGTGCTTGCCACATTTTTGCCCTTCGTAGCAGACTGGTGACGAGTCTATGTGATTGATTGTGACGGCTTTGAGCCCACATGCCGGATCGGTGATGTGACCAAACAACAGCATCCACGTCGCACAAGGCTGCCCGGTATTCGCCTAATCCGGGTGGATCCAGATATTTTGAGCTAGATGCCCGCCTTCATCTACAGTCCATCCCAAGCGCACCCCTGACCAACCCCTGACGCCCTGCGATCTTCCGGAGATTTAGTCGTCCTTCGAGGTCTGTATATATCCCGCAAAGACACCGACTTGCAGCTTGCTGTGCCTCCACCACTGCCTCCTCGCACCACAAGCCCGTTTTCCCGCCGGAATTGGAGCAAGAGATATTCGAAACGACAGCCCTCATGCACCCTGGCACGATGCCTGCGCTTCTGCGAGTCGCCCGGCGCATTCACATCTAGGCTCGAATCCAGCCTGTCGTATCGAAAGTAAACTGTCGATAGACAGGCTGGTCGATCTGAGTTTAAAATCTCAATTCAAATGAATTGCCTAAAAAGGTTATTCCGGACCGCGTTTCCGAGGGGCCATCAGCCGAGCCAAACAACAACAACACTTACCAAAATCGACGCCCCAGACGCAAGGCTTCAGCAGTTGCCTTCGGATAAGTCCCAATGCAACGATGAGGTGTTTCTGAGCTGTGCTGAATTTTTCACCGAAGAAAATTCATGAGATACAGAGGATTCCGTGAATAACCTTTTTTGGTAACTTATTTGAATTGGAAATTCAAACTCAGATCGACTGGTGTCTATCGACAGGCTTGCCTCCATAGACAGACCAGTCACTGGTCTAATTCACATCTGGTCTGTCGAAGTCGCTTCCCAGCACCTCAAATATAACTTCCTTTTACGCAGGATCGAGCCTTTGCTCTACGCAGTAGTTCGTGTCAACAGATATCTACCACATTACGACATGGCGCAAGCCATGCTGCGCGCCTCAAAATCGTCACGAATGCGCACTCTTTTCCGCTCCGTACGGCACCTGTTCTTGGAAACGTCGGTCTTGGACCCGGAGGCGACGCGGGAGATCCTGAACCTGTGCACAGGCCTCGTGAACTTCGCCTCGAACGTCTGGTTGGACCCTACTCTCCTGCCCGTCCTAGGAGAACTGCACCTCCGCACACTCTCTCTGGCGTACTCCAATCCGTTCGGCGCACCCCACTTGGTCGATTTCACGCACCCGGCCTTCTCCGGTATTACACACCTCGACGTCTTCGACGACATCGGGGAGCACCTGCACATGCGCGCGCAAATCCCGCTGCTGCGTTGCCTAACACATTTGGGCCTGAACAACGAGGTGCCCTGGGACGTGGTCCAGATGATCTTAGCGCAATGCCCTCGGCTGGAGGTCCTTATCGCCGCCTTCCATCGAACACGGGAATACTCAGCGCGTGACTGGGTGAGGGATGCTCCCGTCAACGACGCGCGCTTCGTGGTCACCATCTTCTCGGACTACGCGGCCGAGTGGGTGGCCGGGGCGAAAGGCCTACCCAGCTCGTGGTCTTTCGCGGATGATTTTGTGGCTCGGAAGCCACAAGGAAAAATTGACGGTGCGTTTTGTCTTCGGTCCTTGCTTCTACCTGTACTGATACCTGAATTGTAGCTGAGTGTTATTTGATATACACGTACGGTGAACATGGCTATGTCTTAGGCTGAAACGATCGCGCAGTGAATTCTTGAGTGGTGCTATGGATGTGGCACATCATTAGCCCATGTCCAGAGAGTTCGAGACACGGACGGTCGATAGCTTGTACTATGAGGACAAGCATATTCTTCTCTCTCTTGTGCTTGCCAAATCATAGCCTTGCTGGGATTACTTCAACACATCATACACCTCGATAAAACAATTTTATTATTATTAATGTCAAAATTTGGTTCGCTTCGGTCCACGCAAACTAGAGTCGGGCTTTGGTCGGGCTCTCGCTGAACTGTCGCTCCCAAAGACAGACGCGGCTGGGTGGAATTCAAAAGGGTTCAACACATATTCCTTGCTTCGAACCCACGAGACATTAATATTAATGTTGTACGCGTCCTCCAGACATTTGTGAAACCCTCGCCTCCGTATCGGTGATCTGAAATCACGCCGCTGACCAAGCAACATCCTTCTCTCGCACTTTGCTCTCGACATCCACGACTGCTTGCTGTAGTACGTCTGTTCCCGCCAGCAAGACTTGTATTCCGTTAATCGGACAGGATTCAGGTATTCTGAGTCGGATTCACCTTCGCCTACGCTCAACCCATCACCTTCGTCACCACCGCTGGCCTCTGAAGCATCTTCCATACTTGTATCGTCTATAGATACTCTCATCATGTCGAACTCAAAAGTTTCACGCCCACTTGAAACGGACGTCAAGCGCTCACGTCGTCTCGAGGAAATCACCCTTCGTCTGCAGGCTATCCGGCATGAACGCCAAATTTTAGCTCGTGAGCGCGACGCACTCGAAAAAGAGCGAGATGCTGCCCTTAGCGCTGCTTCCCTCGAAACCTTATTCGAGTCTGAGAACTTGGCCCCGATTCCCCCCATCCATCGCGTCCCGGTGGAGACTTTGATCTCCCCCCCCAAAAAAAAACATCATATTCTGGTATGCCGTACTGCTGCCCTCGAAACCTTATTCGAGCCCGAGCACTTGGCCCCGATTCCCCCCATCCATCGCGTCCCGGTGGAGACTTCGACGCTTTGATCTCTATATTCCGGTATGCCGTACGCTCACATGTCCCGAAGATCGACACTGGGACGGTGGTACGTCTATCCCAGGTCGACAAGCACTGGCGCTCCGTAGCCTGCGATCTTCCAGAGATCCTTTGAGTCTGCAAGGCCACCGACATGCAGCTTGTTCAGCTGTACCTCCACCGCTCTCGGGGCGCACTGCTGACGGTCCATGTGGCAACGGCCTGGGCGCACTGGTGAACGCGAATGGGCTCTTATTGCGCAACACGCGTGGCGACTGTACTCTATGAACGATTTGTCTTCATACGAGAGATCGGTTACCGGTCTACATTGCACGGCGTCTTCCCTGCGCCGTCTCCACTTTGCCAGCTCCGTCCCTTCCCACTGTATCGGACTTTATTCGGCGATCGCGCTGCGTTGACCGAGCTGGTCATATACAACTGCTGCTTGCGGGCGATAGATACCTTGGAGCTATTATCCCTCGTTCCGAACCTGAACATCCTGGTCATCGAATATGCCCTCCCGAATGCGCTCACTGACAAGGTTATGCACGCGCTGACCTTGAATCCTGACCAACCTTCCCACCTCCCCAGCTTGACGACGCTCCGCATCGACGGATCGTACCTCTTCCAAGAGCACTCCCTGAGCGCGATGCTGGAAAGCCGGACTTCTGCCATCCTCCCCGTGCTTACAGCGCGCCTCGACGCAGCGGTAATCGTGCTGCGGGATCGAGCGATTGCGGCTCCCACGATCGAACGTTTCGCAGCACTTCGACAAGTTCGACCCCTGCACCTCTCAATATTCTGTTTGGATGATAGGAAGGACATACGCACGGTGGTGGGAAGTAAACGACCGCCCGTTTACTACGATATCGGCCCTGCATTCTCTTTGTCGCAAAATTGGGAATGTATATTGTAAGTAGTTCAGGTCATGCTCCATCGTTTACGCGTGCAAATCATGCGGATTTGGACGACCGCCCTAGCCCCATGGGTGCGCGGAACGCCATTGGCGTGAGAAGTATGTCAGAAGGCAGTGCTGACACTCTTCCTTCCTTACCACCACAACCTCCGACGATACGATGGATCCCCTGCCTATCTTCCCTCCGGAGCTGGAGCGAGAGATCTTAGAGACGACAGCACTGGTGCACCCTAGCACAATTCCAGTGCTCCTGAGAGTCGCGCGCCGGTTTCATATTTGGTGCGCTGCCCTCCATTCCGAGAACGCTACATATAACTTGATTCTGGCTCAGGATCGAGCCGCTTATGTACACAGCCGTTTATGTGGGCATAGAGCCCCCGTATTCAGCTATGGGACGTGCTATTCTACGTGCAGTGAAGTTCAAGCCGGCCAGTTTCTTCCACAACGCTGTCCGTCACCTGTTTCTGGATACATCCGCCACCTGGACGTTCGACGAAGCGAGGGATGTCCTCAAGCTGTGTACTGGGCTTGTGGGTTTCACCTCTTGGGGAGGTTATGCGGATCCCACGTTGCTCCCGATCCTCAGAGACAGAGAACTGCCGCTGCGCCGCCTCTCCACGGACCTGTATTGCTTGTTTGGTGCATACGAGTCCATTGATCTCACACAGTCGCTCTTCGCGTCTATCACCCACCTTCAAATCTACGATGCCATCTATGAGGACGACACTCGGATAATCGCCCACCTCCCCGCGCTGCCTGCCCTCACCCATCTGCGCCTCAGCGAGAACGTGCCCTGGAGGCACATCGAAACGCTGCTGACGGAATGCCCCCATCTCGAGCTCTTGATCAGTCTGTTTCCGCGAATGAAGGCCCCGTGGGCCGTCCAGCACGCGCACATGTCTCCGATCCACGACCCGCGCTTCGTGATAACAGTCTACAGAAACCTTCCGGAGACCTGGGAGGCTTATCGGAGCCTGCAAAACGCCTGGTCGCTAGCGGAGGACTTCGTGTCGGCAAGGCGAAGTGGCAGCATCCATCGTGCGTGGCGCCTTCTTGACGCCAACATGTTCGTACTTACGCTACATCTAGCGCGACGTTGCTGGTTAAACCCCGAAAACCCCTCTGCATCCGAATGGTTCTGATTTTATTATCTTCTTGAAAGCAGCTCACCCACAGCCCAGCGCGATGAGACCACGGGACCGATTTCAACATCCATTTGCCACGCGGGTACTCATGTACATAGACTGCAGTGGGATTTTTTTCTTGGCTCGAAACGACTTCAGGCAGTTCTGTCTCACCGAGCGTCAAAAATAGTGATCCTGTTTATTCCTTGTAGTCGCTGCGTGACAATTAAAATCTGCCACGGATATCCCGACGTGGACGGCTGGCCCCACATTCAGGAACAAGATCGTTTCCATTTGGAGACTCAGCAAAAGACATGGCATCAATGTTGACATCAGTGGGATCAATTTAAGGAAATTGGCCTCGACGTTAAGATTCCAAGATGTTCCGAGGTTCGAATGTATTTCAGAGCTACCTGTTCTGGCTGGGTGACATTGTAGCCAAGTCCCAAGTTTTCAGCAACTTCAAGACTTCAACCAAAGTTGTGAGCAAAAACTATGTTGATGGTTGAGAGATGTCAGCTAGTAATTTTTGGACAGTATATGTGCCATAATATCGCCCACTACATACAGAAGATCCCGCTAACATTGCTCAGAGACCGTTCCGGGCAATTCTTCGTCTGTGCATACAGTGAACTGCCGGTCTGCCTTGTGTTCGTTCCAACACGACCTGTGGCGTTGAGATTTGTATATTTGTGATGTATATACGCAAAGGTAGTAATTAAAGTGTCCTTCTGTATCCAGGGGCGAATAAGGAGCGGATTTCGACTGTTGACCCATAATTCAAATAATGCCCAAAGAAAGGAAATGCGCGCCGGTGGAAGGATACTGAAGGGCCAGAGCTCCATCATGATCCCAACGCTTTCTCCGGTGCGTGGTTGGAATCCCTAAGCAAAAAATAGGGTAGCACCCGCCACCAGACTCAATCCAAGGACATTTAATCCAGCAAACGGCACGCGGACGGAGCTCAGTGCTCCGTTTGGCGGTGATGTCGTTCCGCCAGACGCTGAGGGTGATCCTCCCGAGGTCGTCGAGTTGCCGGACTGAAGCCCGACGCACGGGGAGCTGGAGGCAATGTAGAATTCATCCGACAGCGCCGAGAAGTCGCCGGCGTGGTTGGTGCTCGTCCAGTTCGCACGGATCTGGGCAGCGCCTTATAAGCGGACCATAAACGCAGTAAAATAAATAACTCATGCCTTCCATGCACCGGCGGTGAGGGTGAAGTGGTCCATCGGGAGCTCCTGGAATGCCTGATCGGTCCTGTTCTGGACGATTGTGCGTTAGTCTAGATAGTAATAAAATAGAAAGCGGCGAACCAGGGTCACGGAGCCTGCACTTTTCCCTGTCCCGGATTCCACGATCTCCATGGTCATCTGCGGGATCTTGCCGAACTGAAGGAACGGCGTCAGAAAGAAAGACTGTACAAAAGCCGGGGTATGCTTACGGTGAACGATTCGTCAACCCAGTATGGAGCTACTGTGATGCTTCCAATCGTGCTGAGGTTCGTTAGGAAAAAGGTATCGCCCCCGTTCGGCTGCGCCAGCCGGAGGGGACTGTATCCTGGATCCGCAAGGCTGACGACCGGAGTCCATGTCGGGGTAGTGCAGGCGAATGGAGCTGAAGAACTCATGATGAATGTCTTCGATCGGGTAGTGGTGTTTGACACGGGGGTCCCAGGGTCTCCTGGCCCAGCTGACAGCGTGTCGAACACAGTGCCATTCATGCCTAAGGAAGGGTAAATGCGAAGACGTGAGGCGTGAGTGGGATAGCCTACGGATATGATAATTGCCTTCAGGTGTCTGGCGCGTGAATGAATATGGGGAGCGAAGGAGTTAAACAGGAAAAAAGACGCACGGCAGCGTGGGCTTGGTAGAAGAAGTCGAACGAGAGGACGGGGTCCTGGTCAGCTCCGTGATCCCCTGCGCGCCTCTCGAAAATCAGGGAATGGACGACGTCAAGTCCTATAAGACACCCACATATGATATCCGCCACTTCTTGTCCGTTATCTAGTCACAGAAGTCAGGCAATTGCGTTAATCCGGACATGGCGACTGACCTTCCGCCTTTCCAACCATTAGCTCTGCCGTGATATTGCGGAGCTAAAATATTTCGTGGGCTCGTTATAATTTGGTTGACGACGAGAAAAATACACCTACTACATGGCCAGCTTTCCCGGCTTCGAACAGATAGTCAAATGTGAGGAAATTTCCCGCCACAATTGTCTCTGGTAACCCGATCTGCGCAATGCTGTCGTTCGATTGGGCGTACGCGAGGGTGGAGAGGAAAAACAAGCCAAGAACTCGGAGAGCCATGTTGGTGGGGATTAAGGATGAACTCGCTGGTAACAAGCGACCAACGTGCTATTAAATAAAAGTGAAATGGCTCTACTCCGAGAGGAAACCTATTATTACGCAAACCGGCAATCAATTATCAGCGGCGAACCAGCAAACTATATACAAGAGATGCTTATCACTTTTGTTTGTCTCTCGGGCCCTTGCGTTCCTAGTGCGTTGACAGATGCAAACATTCATATTCTCGATAAATCCTGGGAAATATGATCGGGATCCGCAGCATGGGTGCATGAGTCATGAAGGGGAAGACAAACTGAAGCTCCGGTCAAACAACTTGACCTCTACGAATAAGTCATTCGACCCACCTAAGATATAAAACAGGTCGCAGAAATTGGGGAAACAGCCAAGAATCCGTCAACGTTATGGGTCCAAGAGTTACGCGGCATTGGCCGAAATCAGGCGGTTGTCGTCTGTCAAAGTCAAATAAGCCGCGCCAATATTCATTTATCAACCCGTGTTGCTGGGCTGGCCCCCACGCGTGAGTGCTAGTTACGCCGGTGAGTAGTCTACGAGTGGTAATCCTCCTGTTTGTGATACCCGGAACTTACGAAAGACTTATGATAATGGCCTCCTCAACGGCGCCCGAAGCCACTGAACGCGCGATGCCCCTGACCACTGGCAAATAAAAGCGAGAGACAGGGTATGGCTTTGGAGTCGGTGGCATAGATGTGACAATTCTGACAGAGGTGATGCGGACCACCTATTCGACAGGACGAAAAATCAATCAGGACTTCGCTGATGGCCTTTACTTCCCGGAGAAAAACGGATTGACGCAAACTTTGCACCTATACGCGAGTATTCGATAAAGTCTGGGCTTCTCGATATCCCGCGCCCCGCTTCGAAATAAGCCATGCCCACGTCATCCCCGCGCCGTTTCGGAATGTCGGACAGGCCCAGATGGCAGCCGCCTGTCTCCTGGTGATTCAGAATATCCATCCGAGTGAACTCATCCAGTGCAACCTGACGTAATATGCTGGCGGTTTCGTCGCTCGGGAGATGTCATCCAGTAATCTGAGTGCCCAAGCGATGAAGAGGACGTCACCGGTGCATTTCGAGAACGCAAAGTCTGTGGCTGCCCAACGAGCAGTCGGGCGCGCATCCCATAGTCCCAGCCTGATATCCTCCAGTTTCCTTAGTGATGCAGGTGTCACTTTACCCAGCGAAGCACGGACGCATCGTTCGTACACCTCCTTTGCCGAACGTCTTTGACCAGAAGCAGTCAGGAAGTCTGCGAAGATCCTGTTGTACACCGGTAATCCGAGCTTATATCCCCGGGCCGTGAAGATCTCTCATGGTTGAGTGAGACCCGTTGTCATAGTTTCAACAAGCGAGGTACGAGGTTGAAGTGTCTGGCTACGAGAGACTATCGTGATAGAATCCTCGGAGATCAAAGCGCCTAGTAAAATGTCCAGAGAGACAATGGTCGCACGAGCGTTGGTATGAAAGAGCATCGAGTTATCAACGCTCGTCAAGTGCACGATGGTCTCGCCGCAGAATACTCCGTCCTCATCTCGTGTACGTTCGCCCTGTATATTTTGGATTTGGGCCACGAGCCAGGTGGAGTGATTTCGCCTAGCATCATATCCCGCCTTGGATCCCAATTCCAAAACGATCTCGCAAAATTGAAGCGCTTTCTTGGGGTCTCCGGTGCGGAGATAATATGCCCGTCTCGTTGAACCTGCCTACGCATTGTCATGGGGATTGTGAATTCAAAAAATGGACTTTCAGTCACCTCCGCCGGAGACGTGGCCCGCGGGTGCAAAGGCACCAGAGATGGCCGCCAGGAGCGAATTTAGGGAGAAGATCCCATATACGAGGGGGATCAGGTCTGAGGTGTCCGCCGTCTCCAACCTATACCGCAGCAAGCTGGTGATATTGCCGACATTCAGCTGTAAGAGTGGAACAAAATCGAGCGGCCAAAAAAAGTAGAGGTCCTTGGAACAATGACTCGGACCCGAATCGAACGTGCGACTCCTGCTTATACTCCGACAAGATGTTCGTATGGGAAGCAGGCGCAGACCATCTGCCACCGAGTCTGTATTTGCACCGGAGCGAACGCGAATATCCAGTGTGCTGTTGGCGAGGGCTACGGTCCGTTTCAAAGAATGGAGAAGCTATGCGGTGGGAGATTGGTCTCCATAGACATGTACTGAGGGGTTGGAATAAGAGGGCAGAGATCGAGCGCCGAGGAGAAAAATAAGTAGAGCGCTCCAAGAGTATGACCTAGGCCCGAGGGGAACGGGAGCCTTCTGTAGGAAGCATCAATAAGATGAAAAGATGCTGGAGCAGACCGTCTGCCACTGTGTCAGTGTTATTGGTTCTGTACATGCCCTGATTGCTCCCGTATCCGAGCAAGCGAAAATGATGCCAGCTACCAGGTAGATCATGGGAGGCGTTACACGTGGGCAGGGAATGAAATAGCGCTCGCCGCAAAGAGGTCAAAAAACAAACTCCGCAAGATGAATGACTCGGGCCCGAACCGAACGGATGCATGGGAAACAGATGCAGACCATCTGACAACGAGTCTGTGTTAGCGACGAGGCTCACCGGACTGTCTAGGCTATTGTGGCGAGGTCAAAGTCAGTTTAGTCAATCTTCCATAAACTGGCACAGTGGGAATATTTGGTTTGAAGTTGAAGAGATTCATTTGTGCTTAAGATGAGAAGGCTGAGATCAACTCGCGCACAGAGACCGCTGGCCAACAAAAATCCAGAATAGGGCGACTATGACCCAGGCCCGAGTCGAACGGGCGGTGCCTGCAGGAAAAGGCCGTGTAATTATCAATTATGCGGCGCAGGTGCGGACCGTCCGCCATCGGGTCGGTGTGAGGTGCGCTGAAATGTTGATTATCCTGGGTTGAGGACGAACACATTTGAGGAGCGAACAGAATGGATTCGAGCGCTGCAGAAGATGATACGCAGGTTGGCCAGCGAGGGGGACAACAGGCGAGCTGATTGAGTTCCGGCAGTGTAGCTAGAATGGCGAGCGGAGTCTACGCTGTTGTATTTCGAGCTGGAGGCGGGCGGGCTCGAGCGCTCTCCGCCCTCCATGTAGACTTTGGGACGAGATTCGCGCAGGTGAGCAGGCGAGCGGGGTCTGGGCGCTGTATCTATCAGCTCCTATGCGGAGATTCTTGCCACTCACGATGGCGAGAGTAGTCGTCGAGGAGCGCCCAGCGCCAGCTCTCCTGCAAACCCCACATTAAAACATCAGCCCAGGTGCCGCGCATTAAGCAGCTGTGTCAGCGGATCGCGCAGCTTTCCCCTGAAATTCGCGCCGCCAGCGCCGCCTCGACGTGCAGGGCGTCGCAAGCACACTGCCCGCCCCCATTGCTTGGAAAGGGCGCCGACGGACGCAGCGATCGACGAGAGCGGCGCTGTCAGCGCTTAAGTCGCCGACGAAGCAGCAGCGGGTGCACAGCCTCTGCTGGCGGCGGACACGTCAGCGGCGAGGCGCACAGCGGGCTCTTTGTGGTGAAGGTGAGTCGGCGACGGGCCCGAGTTACGACAGGGAACTCAGAGCGAACCGAGGTGACGACGGCGTCCGCCTTCTGGGCTGAGCGCTGAGGGTCGAATCGGGCGGGATGATGATCGTCGGAAGAAAGAGGGAACGGCAAGTGGCGGCGGATCAATGATATGCGCAGCCACCTCGGAGTTTGCCGTGATCTTGATGCAGAGCTTGAAAACAGGCTGTGTAGTAGTGTGTAGTAGCAGACCTACAGTTTGTGAAAATTTTATTGAACGAAGGAAGGGGAATGTGAGCGAGATCAAGAGGAGCGCCTCATATGTTCTGTTGCCGGTGAGTTCAACCCTGCTAGTTCAACCTAAGTTGAAGTTCAATCGACATCCCGCAGGTCTTATCCAGCATGATCGACCTAGGCCTAAGAGAAAGGCCCGGTGGACGGTCCACACCCATGCGTAGTGTGGTATACGTGAATTATCGGAGGATAATGCTTGTTCAATTCGAGCCCGGACCATAAGAATAGAGTGAACTGGGACACCTTTTTACTCTCGCGCTCGAGTTCAATCCTGCTACTTTTAACCCAGTTCCGGGGTATGGTGGAAGGCCCGGTAGCGGGAGGTCCGCGCCCGCACACCGTATACCTGTTCCAATGTAATGCCGGAGCCGCTCGTTCGATTCGGGCCCGGGCCAATGAGTGGGATTACGAATTTTTTTCTGCCTTGCTCGAGCTCGATTATAATTTGCCTGTTTTACCCAAGTTCACATGAAGAGAGGAGAAGTCCCGGAGGCTGACGGTGCGCGCCTGCACACCGTATATGCTCGAAATGGATGGACCACAGGAGCTGCTCGTTCGAATCGAGCCCGGGCCGTCGACGGGAAGGATTGATTTTTCTTCCTCGCCGAGTTAGACCTTGAAAGTTCTGGGGTATGGGAGCAAGACCTGGCAGCGGATGATCTGCACCTTCACACAGCAATTTCCTGGGAAAGTTTCCGGACGATATGCTCTTTCGATTTATTCTCGGATCCTCGATTGAAGATGTTGGTGCTGTAACAAAACTCCAAAGGACGAGAGGAAGGCCCGGTAGCGGATGGTTCGCGACTGCATACCATAATGAAATTCAGTTGATTGACGGGCAGGACTCGCTCGTTCGATTCGGGCCCGGGCCATTTCGAATTCGGGAGATTTTTATTCTCGGGTCCTCGATTAAAGATGTTGGTCCTGTAACCAAGTTCCAAAGGACGAGAGGAAGGCCCGGTATCGGATGGTCCGCAACTGCATACCATGAGTCCCCCCAAGAGAATGACGGGCAGGATACGCTCGTTCGATTCGAGCCCGGGCCATGGCCTCGCTGTCCTCGCCTTTTTATTATGTCTCGCGCTCGAGCAGAATTCCGCCGCTCTAACCAGAGTCTCGGGTATCAAATGACGGTTTCGCGTGGTCGGCACCTACACATTGTATCCAGAGCTCGGCCAAATGAATAGGCAGGATCTGCTTCGCCCGCGCCAATGAGCTGCGAGCTCACGGCGAATTTCCGGCCTCGCATGCTCGGTTATACTACCAGGTAGATCGTGGGAAGCGTTGAACGTGGGCGCTAGCACGAAATCGGGCGACAAAAAGATGTGGTTATGTACCATGTAGCGGCTCGGGCCCGAATCGAACGGGCGACTCCTGCTTGTAATTTTTGGGAGCTGATTATGTTAAGCGGGCGCAGACCATCTGCCACCGAGTCTGTATTAGCATCAGACCGAATGCGAATATCCAGTGTGCTTTGGCTGGGGAAATTATTCGCGCTGTACATGCCTTCGCATAGGACCTGGCGAAAGAAAAAACCAGACTGATCGGGCGAAGTGTAACAAGCATCAGACGCTGCGTCAATGAGCAGCAGGCGCAGACCATCTGTCGCCGAATCCGTACGAGGAGAGACACACACCGGAATATATACGGCGGTGGATTATTTATAAATGGAGCTGTTCGAGTAGGGATGAGACTGAGCGTCGAACAGGAGTTAGCCCACGACAAAAGGAACAGGGAGCGACTTGCGTATGACCCACGCCCGAGTCGAACGACTGGGCTGGGTAATAAACATTGGAAGTAACCCTGAGACGTAATCGCTCGGCTGAAATATCGATCCCTATTGCCTTTGGCTCTCCCAAATAATTGGACTGTTTTGAAGAGTCGACATGATAGGGGGATCAATGATAATTCCATTTTCGCTCTAGGTTGCATTGTCGAGCGGAATTTGCCGAGATCCGGTTCAGCGCACGCAGCGAGACGTGCACCTTGCATTATTATCGGGAGTGCCCGAGAACATGCTTTGTGCTGAACGCAACGTGATAGATTGATTCTGATCGGGGCCCACAATAACAGGGTTGCCTAATCGTTGCATTGTTCAAGCTATTTGCACTAGTGTGAAAAAGAAAGATGATCCTGATCTGTCCCCCAATGTTGTATTGTTCAACCTCTTCAGGAATGACAGCGATGGCTTGCTGCATCAGCTATTGGAGACTAGAAGAAATCATGTGCAAATCGGTTTAGAGGAACAATGAACCGCGGCAAAAATCTACCCTTTGGAGGACAGATGCCTGCAGGCCTTCCTTGATGCGCCGACAAGAGTTATTAATTCACCGGCAACAGTTGTATTTTCTGCGGACCGAATATTCCGAACAAAGCAACTACGGATCTGGGCTTGATCTCCGTAATGTAGCGTCGCGGGAGAACTTGAGGGTCCCGGGAGTAAGGCGGTGATTGACTCGACCGCTTCGGAAGTCAGGCGGAGGAGCTGCTGAAATGTGTCCACCAGTGAGTCCGATGCAACAGGCGCCGTCGACACAATCTCCGTTGGTCGGCAATCTCCGCGACTCACGATACTCACATTGCGTATAACCCAGGCCTGTATTGATCGCGCGCTGATCGCTCACACGTCTGCGAGGGTCATCTGCTCACTATGTAGGTGAGATTTGGCCCTCGGGACGTTCATTTCAACGGCTCACGTGCGGGGTTATTACGGTCCACCATCCGGACAAAGGATCGGACCCTTTGCGAGTATCCCTGGACTTAGTAATGCCGTTTGTGGTGCCTTATTTGCGCACTGCCTTGCTTATCAGCCTTGAGGCGACTCGAGTTAAGCGCTGGACCTACACTTCTGTCCCCCATCTGCGAGGACGTTAGAAGCGGCAGCGTGTGCGGCAGATTCGAGGCCCACCTCTTCAACGCCTAGGATAACGGGCTATGGCTGATCCCGAGCAATGGGCCGTCTTTGTGACGGCCACTGCTGACGCGAAGGTGAATTTCATTCGCTCGTTGGCATGAAGGGCGAGAAATAACGCTTGACAGGCGTTGAATCGCGCATTGCTGCGGATACAGGGTTGGGAGACGAGCGAGTATCTCTGCGACGGGCTCTGGACGGTCCTCACCTCTCGGGAATTACCTCCATTGACGCCACCGCCCACCGCCACACCCTTCGGCGAAAACCACCGCAACGAGTTCACCGGGGCGTCCCTGGCAGAGGTCAATACCTTCATGCGCGCAAGCTCGGAGGAACTCGAAGACCTAGGGATATTCCTCGAACTCTGGATGATCCTTGATGACATAGGCCTCGCGACATCCACCTGCGTCATCTGCAAGCAGTGTTTCGACGGCGGGGACGACGATGACGCGACCACATGGTCGTATACGGACAATTTCGAGGCACTGCGGGTGCCAATCTACCAGGCGTGGCCTGTCTTCTCTGCCTTGGTGGTGGGAGGGGAGTTCATAGACTACCAGACGGATATGTCGGTACAGCCGGACGGGACGACACAATTTGATACAGTTCACTGCCAGGAAATCACGGATCCGGACGTTCTCGAGCGCCGGGAGAAGGGGTGGCAGATGTGGAGGGAGCAGGGTCACGTCGATTGAGGACTCTTTGAACTGCAGGCCTCCTTCGGATGAGCGTCGAGAACTTGTGGACCAGTTTGACTCAGATGTTGCTATGTTTGTTTGTTCGCTTTGTACCCAGTAGTTTAACTGCTGATTATGATTGTGGTATATATGAACGCTGTATGCTTTGCCGCCAAGAATGTGCTTTGAAGCCCGCGGTGGGAAAGGAAAGTACGCGTGAGTCACTCCGTGACATGCGCGGTCACTCCATCAGAGTCCATCTTTTGCTCTTGTTTTGCTCCCATCTTTGTCCCATCTCCCATGGCCCTGGTGCGGTGTCCGGGCACGTTGACATGCCTTTTTAGGCATAACTTATGTGTGACGGTCACTGTCACTTGCTGTACCCTTCTCGACATCGTCTCGCCTCAACCTCGCCTCTCTCGCCGCATATTTGCATTGCAGATGCACCACACGGTAGGCCTCACGTGAATCCATGCCTTTTACACGGCCTCATGCAGCCCATTTCCCCTGCAGGGCTTTAAATTTCATTTTTCCCACTCGCGCGGATTTGTAGAGGTTTCGGATGGGATTGTGTCATTACCGTGGCGTACCACACACACTGACCATTTCATTCATGCTGGATGCGATCGATGCGGATAAATCGAGGTGGAACAACGAATTGGTGAGTGATTTCATTTCATTTCGATTTTCATATTTTTTTCAGGTCTTGAGCGAGGGTATGCGCGCTCCTGCGTATACAGGAAAGCGCCCCGGATCGCATTTCACTCGATTCCAGGCACTTAAACACCGCACTGACCCATCGGACGCCGCCCAATGCGCACGGAGGGCCTGAAGCGGCAAACGTTTCGCGTGCGCGAATTCGTGATTCGCGTTGCGTAGGCCGCTACCCCTCGCGTTGTTGCATTTTGTTTCGTCCGTGGGGATGGTGAGAGACGGGGCGGCGGGTGCGCACCAGCACATTTATCAATTTCCTCCTCGCACTAATTTTTGTCTCTTTTTCTTTTCACAGTGCATTCTTATCGCAGAAAGGATGTCTTTGGCGGCCGACCAATCCGAGTTTAAGATGTTTGGCCTTGCGGCTTGCGCGCTCGGGATGGTCGACATGATTCACGAGCACCCCGCAAGGCTTTCTTCCCTAGTGTCCGCTCCTTGCGGAGCATTGTGCACTGCAGAAGCCTGTGGACACGCCGACCTTCGCCACGCAACGCACCCGAATCGGGACACCATGGCGGCATGGGTGGTGAAGGGGTGGGAGGCGAGACACCCTGAACAAGAACGCGGGCGGAGGCACGGGCAGAAAGACGTACTGTACTGAGCTCGGGCCTGCAGATGGTCTTTGCATACAGGTTCGGTGAAGACCTTGTCGAAGGTCCAAACACCTCGTCGAGGAGCATGAATGCACCCTCGGTCCAAATGATGAAACTGCCGAGATGGCCACCGGAGGCGAGCTGCAGGAGGTTGAGCCTGCGGACGTTGACGAGCTCGACGCCGGGAAAGTTGCAGAACACCTTGACGATGTTGTTGTTCTCCTTGTGAGGGCGCCGCGGCGCTGGCGGTGTCTACGGTTACGCATATTTCCTTTGCCGGTGCGCAGCTTGCGGGAGTTGGACACCTCGGCGGCGTAGGCGTTCATCGACTTAAGGAGAGCAACGGCCTCCTTGGTTTTGGTGAAGGACTCGGCGGCGGAGGCAACGACGAGAGGGACCTCCTCGATCTGCTCGATGCGATGGCCACGGGCGAGGACCAGCGAAGGCAATGCCGATGCAGCAAGCGCAGAAACGACCGCAAAGCGGTGCTGGTTCCGGTTACCACTTGCGCCAGGTTATGTCAAAAATATCCGACATTGAAAAAAAAAATGGGTGCACCTGGCCAGCAGGGTGGGTGAGTGCGACGGATGTGTCGCATGCGGGATTCGGAGGCAGTAGAGGGAAGGGTCCCGCAAGCATTAACAGAAAATACGAATCTGAGGAAAAAAGGAAGTGTTGCATGGGAGGATCGAACGACGGGACTTAAGGTGATGGGCAAAAATTAAAGAATAACATAACAACGAAGTCCACAAAGATACCTTAGGAGAGTAAGGTCCCAAGCGGTTCTTCATCATCAGCTACCTGAATATTTGAAAAAACTTTGTTTCAAATAAAAGCCCGGACATAGCACCAGGGCCTCTCCCATCTCCTTGATCTTTGCGGCTTTTCCCGTCAGAGAGCTCACACATCGACGATGACTTACACGTTCTGACGGTCAATCTAACAGAGCCGAGTGGATTGCAGCCCATTCCCCGATTCCAAACACTTACTAACGCAATATTAACGCCAGCTTGCCACGTTTTCCCAGCATTTTTAAATCTCAGGCTCATTCCTAGCAGCTTGTATTTACCAGTGATCCCTGTGCTTACGATACGCCTCCAGCTCCCGAATCCAAACCAAATCCACGCAAAGAACTTCGAGGGCCACCTGGGGTTCGTTCCTTGTCGAGCAGTGCTGGAGTATTCTTGGGAACAGAGATCACGCCGGCGCTGAACTAAAGCTAATGTTTTCCACTTGTGGTAAATCACAAATATCCTTCCCGCTTCGCGTTGTACAGAAGTGAGTGCTAAGACCCAGATTTACACTTTGTGCTGATTAACTCTCATCCTCGCCGATGACCCATCCTGCGTCCAGAGAAAAATAAGCCACGAGTACTTGTTCCTTGGGCACTACTCTTCTGCATGTCCATTTAGTGCTCGCCCCCTTGATCTCGGACGCACACGCCCGATGCTTAAAGAGTACATCACCGACTGCATACTAGGGACGTCCCACGCTTCGCCTCTTCTTACACAAAGCCGAATCTACTCTCACTCACCGAGTCACTGATGAAACTCAACTTCATCGACTAATCGCCTGGACCCTTTCTCGCGGACAATAAATGGCCTGTGCCATTTTTGTGTTGTAGGAGGCGAGATCTTGGACGAGATGCCGATTCAGGACCCCGAGTCACTGATGAAACTCAACTTCATCGACTAATCGCCTGGACCCTTTCTCGCGGACAATAAATGGCCTGTGCCATTTTTGTGTTGTAGGAGGCGAGATCTTGGGCGAAATGCCGATTCAGGACCCTGATCTCATTGCGCCACGCGGTTTGAGTGTTGATCTTCGGGGCTCCACGGAACACGCGAAGATCCTCGCACGGACGACATTCCACACCCGTCCGCCAAATATCCGGCCAATCGAAGCACTGACGGACGTAGCCGCAACAATTAAATGAAGAACCTCACAGGTACCGGGGAGCCCGGTAGCGTGTCCTGCCATGGCAGCTTCCGCAGTACACACTGCGACTCATCCCCGTCTGAACCGCGGGATTATGTAATTCCGGTCTGTTTCGGCATCGCCCCCCTGAATTGTTCTGATTCACTGGCATATTCCAAGCAGATGCACTTCCGCGTCGCCCCCAAATTCGCGAGATCGTTTCAGGCATTGACCTCGGTTCAAAGCTGCCGATGGCACAAGCGGTTCGACTTTCGGCGTTGATCGGCCGACGGGCCTTTGGCGCGTCCCGTATGTGGCAGCCGCGTGTATAAAAAGTACTGCTTCGCAGCCTTAACTTGGCTCACAGCTACCATCATCCCAGGTCAATTCCAGGCGAATCGGACACTTACGGCCTTCCTGGACCATCGGGTGCGTCGAGCGCATCGGTCCCGACAACATGACTAACGGGAGCTATAGATACATTTCCCATTCTTACGCCGCCGCGGTCCCGTCAAGAAACAGCCGAGAGCATACGTATAAAACAGGGGGCTCACCAACATCGTGATCCATCTCCTACCACGACTCTCAAACGTCTTTTGAGAATGCTGCTGCAAAATCTTCTCAGAAGTACAGCCATCTGCGCAGTACTCCTTGGTGCAGGGTCCGCCGTTGAGGCTACGGCCACGCCCATCATCGATCTAGGCTACTCGCGGTACCAAGGTACCGTCGACACGTCGACCAACATAACCACATTCTTGGGCATCCGGTACGCTGCTGCGCCAACAGGTGTGTCGAGGCAAATCTTCCTCGGGCCGGCGGAGTTCTGACGGAAGCGCAGGGGATTTGCGGTTCAGAGCGCCCCAGCCTCCCCCCAGCGCTGCCGGGGTGCAACAGGTCACATCCCAGCCGAACCAATGCTATCAAGCGCCGCTCGGAACGTCGCCGACGAATCCGCTGAGGACGCGTGAGGTTGAGGTCGCCACCTCGGAGGACTGCCTGTTCCTTAGGTTTGTGTGGTCCTCGACCGCTCAGCCGTGTTGCGTTGACTTCGATGATCAGTGTATACTATCCGAGTGACGCAGCAGGCGTCCCAGCAGGCCTCCTTCCAACTCTTGTTTATATTCACGGTGGAGGGTGTGTCCTACACATTGGATAATGCCGATAAAAATTACTGATCCGCTCAACAGATACATCATCGGCGCATCCAGTCAGTTCCGAGGAAGCGATCTCATCAACCAAAGCAACAGAGGACTTGTGGTCGTCATTATACAATACCGTCTGGGTCTCTTCGGTGAGCAGAACGCCAGGTTTATCACCATCGCTGAGCGGAATTTTGCAGGTTTCCTTTCGGGTGCGGCAGTGAAGAAAAACGGAACGCTCAATGCGGGACTGCGTACGGCTGATCCCTTGGTATACCAGCTTGATTCTGACTTTGAGTGAACGCCAGGCGACCAGGAGTTTGCTCTTCGATGGGTCAACAAACATGTTCGTTATCATCCTAGTAACTGTTTCGATCAGGAGCTTTAACGATTCCGTCAAGATCTCCAAGTTCGGAGGAGACCCTTCAAAAGTGGCGATATGGGGCGAGTCTGCCGGTGCGCTCGGACATTCGCTCGTTATTTGCATGTCATTGAATCTGTGATTGCAGGAGCCGGATCTGTATTGCAACATGTCATCGCGAATAACGGCCAAACGAAACCTCAGCTATTCAGAGCGGCAATTACATCTTCAACCTATCTCCCGTTTCAGTATCACTATAACGCCCGTATTCCCGAAGTACGGGGTCCAACCTGCTCATATGTCCGAGAGACTGACCCGATTTGCTCTCAGTTATTTTTCAGCGAAGTCGTGGCACAGGCAAAGTAAGAATATAGCCTAACTTGCTGGGGCAACGTACTCATAAATTCTAAAGCTGCACCGGGGTAAAGGAGGTAATGACTTGTTTACGAGCGGCAGATGTGGCAGCGCTGGAGACCGCCAACTTGAACATCAATGGCGATGGGTTCTTCGGAACCCCATCGCTGGTACCGGTCGTGGATGGCGAGTTCATCGCACAGCGCCCTACACTGGCTCTTGCCCAAGGGAAGGTCAACGGAGTATGTGTCTTGACCCATCGCCATGATGAAGCGCTAATTCCTTTTCCCGAGTGCAGAAGGCTCTTCTCTCGGTAACGAATGCGTTCGAAGGCACCATTTTTGTCAACCAGAGTACGGCAAATGCGACGCATTACGCGTTGGATCTGTACCCCAATTTCGGGCCAGCGCAGGCTGATCGCGTTGGCGCGTTGTACGCGGGGCTGGGCACTCAGCTCTTTCAGAGCAACGCCGTGAACGGAGAGTGTTCGTCGAAGGTCCTCTTCATCTCACACGCGGTTCGCTAATAACGGTGATCCAGCGATTTTAATCTGCCCTACGTACTACCTCCTGCGCGCCTTTTCCGGCCGCGCGTTCAAGGTTCGATAATCGCATACGACTTGCTTTGTACTGTTTCTCACCTGCTTCACTCCGTAGGGCGAATTCGCTGTCCCCGAGGGGCTGCACGGCCGGGACTTACCGTACTACTTCCCCTCGATCGGAATCGACGTCCCAGAGCTCGACTTCCCTATCTTCAACAACACCGCGTTCATTGACGCCTTCGCGCAGTCGTTCACGTCGTTCGCCATCTCCCTCGATCCGAACATTAAAGTTGACTCGACGACGATTACGCCGCCGTGGCGCAAGTGGAGTTTCGGGCAGACCGAGATGCTGTTCAACAAGACCGACGCGGATGCCCCTGATGTGCGGCCTGTGCGGACATCGGACGCGCTGCTGGAGCGCTGCGCGTGCGTAGCTCCTTTTTTGATTTTTTTTTTTCCAACCGCTTTAACTAACGCACTTGTCTAGCTTCTGGAACAGCGTCGGCGACTTGACGGGTCAGTAGACGTACAGATATTGCGTCGTTAATATGAGCCATTGGCTTTGAATCTGAACATGTTTCTCTTGGCATTTGGGAAATTTCAGTGGAAGCATAGCCCCGGCTTCAGAGCCAGGACATCTCGCTTGATCGTAAGTATTCAACATTCCTCGCTAAATGAGCGAAAAAAATTGGACGGACTTCTTCCGTATATTGAGACCAGTTATGAACGTTAGGAATTCCAAGGGCCGTGCGGCTTAGTCTTCACTCCCAGACTTCACCTTCTGGGGCCTCGCTATCTTTCATTCAGGTCGGCATCCGCAGCAACAGCACGAGTTTGCGGCTTCGAGCTCTAGCCCGCGTCCATCACCAAATCTGGAAAAAGCTTGCGAGCGAATGTATGCGGTTATGATCCTCACAATCTACATAATCCTCACAATTATTGTGAGTAGGATCGCGAGCGCTGATAAGCGCAGGTCTGCATGTGTGACGATCGCCGATTGAACAATCATGGTGACGATTGTCGCGCAGGCAAGGCCTTGTCTGCCCTTCTCTGCCCTTATAGGCATCCTGATGATTCCGATATTTAATTGAATGCTTTACTAGGCATGCAAATCGGACATTGTAATGAAAAATCATCATATTGAACGTTAATGTACGACACAAGATAGCATGGCGAAGTGGATGCAAGGAGCCAGACAGGGTCACAGTGCGCATAGGAAGAGGTGCGTCCCGCATGACGACGGACGGCCACTGTCGGCGGCGTGCTGCGCAAACAAGTCAGAACGCGCATAAGGCAACGGGCACGGAAAAGCGTACCTGGAAGCAATCCGACCGGATATGATACATGTAGATGAAAGGAGCGTCCCCGTGCATTCCAAGTCATCCTCGCTGACTGATGTGGTGTCAAGGCAGAGGATGCAGTACAGCTGCACGGAAGCCCGATCATAGGAGGCCGCTCGCATATGGAAGGGAGAGAGAGGATTGCAGGAAGGTGTGAGGCTTCGGCGAATTGAGGGCTTGAAGGCTTGATAGGTCGGACTTGATCATCGGAGACTTGAGGGACTACGTTGAATAGGGCGCATCGGGACAGCACTTTGAGGATGAAGGACGCCTGAAACCGAGACAGGACTTGAAGCTCAGAATACGAGAACCAGGTTTGAGGGCTTGATACGGCTTGGTGGTGCCCCGATTCAATCAAGGTGCAGAGAGGGGTCGAAGAGGGCTTGAAGCCCGGAAGAGGCGAGGACGAGACGTTGGTGGATGAGCCAAATTGACTCGGGTAAGAAACGGGTGCCAGTGTGCCCTAGCGCTGCGACGAATAATCGGGAGGAAGGCTGCGGACCGATACGCCTATTATCATTCTCTCTCTCTGGCATTGGTATACGAGGCGATGGTCTTGGGCTTGAGCTTGAGGCTTTGAGGACTGAATCGGTGTGGTGGTGCGGCGAAGGAAGTGAGTGGGAGAAAAGAAAGCAGCCCTGTTTGGCGATCAACATGCGCGTGATGGCAGATGCCGTGCCAAACAAACGCACGGACCCTTCATCACCCACCACTAGCGAGCAAGCGGGCTCACATCCTAGTCGTCCGATATACTGCAAATCTGCTTTAAAATAGCACGGACTGTGAGTTTGACTGAGCAAAGAGTTGCCTTCAAGTTCTGCTTAATACTTGCAAGTTACTGTAGTCTGTATACACATGCTACCAACATGCTACTAGTAGTGCGACAATTTGCCGTAAATAAATTTCACTGGAATTTTGCCAAACTACGGGCTGGTCAGGAATCCGGACAGCTCTCTACACGACCGAAGTTCCTGGCTCGGAACTTCAAGGGATCTTGCATCTCAAAAAAAATCTTTGTGCTATGCCTGTTTGGCTCCCCGCTCATGAACATATGGACAGGGCTTGTCTACGGTCCACAACAATTGTGGCTGCAGACGATTTACTTACAATAATTGTGCGATGGCTGCGAGCGATTGCAAGCGGTTGTGATCCTCCCCATTATTGTGACGGAATCGTGATCCGTACCCGGGCTATATCAGATTTTTCCGGTTTTGGTGATGTCTGTGTGGTGGATTGCGCGCACGCTCCGCTTCGCCCTCGTCTAGGAACTCTTGACTGACTCTTTGTGTGAGTTGAAAGCAAGAGGTGGGTAATTCTCGTTTGGCAAGAACTCCGCAGGTAAGGTCATGTTGACTGTCGTGCATTCTAGCTGATGCGTTGGAAAACTCGGGATTGCCTATTTCTCGGCCATGTCGTATGATCCTACGGAAATCCTCGAAAGTTTCCTTGAACACTCGGGTTTGATTCAGGAGGTGATTAGCTTCCAGTGAGGGAGTTGCACAATCCACTGCGTCGGAAATTCAGAGGGAGCGCGCACTGTGAGCTCCTCCAAAGGACCGCGGACAAGGTTCGGTCCGTTCCGACCACTGGCATCGCAAAGCTGCGAAGCAAGCACAAACCGGGGCGACCCCATCGATTTCCACGGTGGATGATTGCGGACGCGGCGTACTGCACGCAGTCGATGTGTTAATGCCATCCATGTCAGGCGCAGGGTACGGACTTGGAAACTGAAATAACTCGCGAATCATTAATGAATGAAGCCGAAGCACGCACGCGGAGAGTTGGAGGAAGCGCAGCAGACTCGAAGCGCCGGTGAATACGAGTGTGGGAGCGTTTCGAACCGTCCCCGCAGTCAGTGCCGCAACGAAGGAGCGCGGTGATCCAGGCCTATCGGAGCCCTCCCGTCCTGCTTCTTCAAATTCAATTGTTTCTTTCATAGCAACTCTTCTCTCTTGCCTCGATGCACGCGGACGTGAACAGCAGAGTAGTCCAAGATCAATAGGCTTCGGAATCTTCCCAAAAACGCCTTGGTTTTACTCAACACTCGAAGCCAAAAAACGCGCTAGGGAACATGACGTCACTAGCATCAAGGACAGCCATTGACACTGGTGGCATGGGAAAATCCGAAGATGGTGCGGGCTGGCACTCTCTTCCTCTCTCCATCAACCCCCTGCTCGATGGATGCCCCACCGACATTCCCTCTGGACCTGGAGCGAGAGATCTTCGAAACGACAGCCCTGGTTCACCCTAGCACAATCCCAGGTCTCTTGCGAGTGGCACGCCACATTCATATCTGGTACGCTCCGTTCCTCTCTGGTAAGGTCAATATAACTTGATTGTGCCTCAGGATCGAGCCCTTTCTGTACAGAAATGTTAATGTGGGCAAAGATCCCCCGTATTCAGCCATGGGCTCTACCATTCTCCGCGCAACAAAGTCCAAACCGGCTAGTTTCTTTCACAACGCTGTCCGGCACTTGGTTCTGGACATATCCGCCACCTGGACGTTGGACGACGCGCGCGGGGTCCTCAAGCTCTGTACTCGGCTCGAAGCGTTCAGCGCCTGGGGACATTTTACGGATCCCACGCTCCTTCACATCCTTGAAGAACTGCGGTTGCGCCGCCTCTCCACTGACCTAGATCGCTTGTTCGGTGGATACCAGTCCATTGATCTCACACATTCGCTATTCGTGTCTCTCACCCACCTTGAGATCTTCGATGCCATTTATGAGGATGACACGCAGATAATCGCCCACCTACCGACGCTGCCCGCCCTGACCCATCTGCGCCTGAACGAGAACGTGCCCTGGAAGCATGTGCAAAGGCTGCTGGCGGAATGCCCTCGCCTCGAAGTCCTCATCAGTATATTCCCTCGATTGAGGGCTCCGTGGGCCGCCCAATGGGCCCGGACATCTCCAATTCGCGATCCGCGCTTCGTGATAACGGTATACAGGGCCCCCATGGCAAGCTGGTCACTTTGCCAGTGTCGGCCGAGCGCCTGGTCGTTAGCGGACGAGTTTGTGGCGCGCAGGCGAAGTGGAATCATTCATCGTGCGCCCTCCTTGACACCGAGGAGTATGTTCTAAAACCACATCTAGCGCAAGGATGTTTACTGAACCCCGACGACCCATACTCTTCGTTTGAATGAGTCGGATGTTCATTTTCAAAAATTGCGCATGCTGTCAGGACTTCGTGGTACTGATTTCCTATCGTTCATTTTCTCCGTTGCATTCCGACAGGGACATATCGAGACGGATGGGATGGGGAGCGGTTGGCGCTTGGTATGAGCTCGTTTCTCCGAAACAAGGAAGCTAGTGACAAGGGTATCGCATCCAGTCGTACGGCGCTAGTGGCTAGCTCCGTGCGACAAACACTCCGAGACATTTGCTTGGACGGCCTGCTTCTGTGCTTCCAGTGATAATCTAATTATCCATGTTCTGTGAGGCGACCTGCTTTAAAACGATTCATTCTTTTTACTTTCTATATGAAGGGCCGATCATGCTGCTGAGGGGGATCTACGAGCGCCCGCCGAGGAGTGAGTGAGCCAGCGCGAGGTCCTAGAGCTGGATGGTGGCGCTGGCGTGGAGAGTGATAAACAGAAACTAAATCAGCGATACGAGATCCAGGTTGTGAGGCTTAGCAGCTCGACAAGTGAATGTCGACCCCCTGTGTCCGCTGCCTTGCGAGTTCCCCAGAATCTTCGATCCGCCCCAACAGCTCGCACCTACGCCGATGCGCCTCTACGGCTTCGGGGTCCCAAAGCGCCCGTGCGGCCCGTGTTGCGTACGCCTCAGACGAGCGCATGAGAAAGAGTATCGAGCTGGTCTTGCCTCCCTGCAAAAACACCGCCTCGTGCAACTCCATCTTCCCACCACTTCTCGAGAGGCGCGGCAGGTAGTCGTCGCGCCACTTCTGGCGGAGCTTGTTGAGGGGTCGAACGGTTACCTCCGCGCGGCCTGTGGTGTAGTCGAATGACGTATAGAATGAAGCCCATAAGTCTTCCGTCAGATGAACTCCACGAGTCTCAACGAAGGCGAGTTGGCGACGGAAGATTTCTTGCCGTTGGGTTTCGTAGTCATGATGGAGTAGCCCGCGGAGAAATTGGTGATCGCGTGAGGTGAGTGCGCCGTCACTTTCATCTATGTCTATGCAGTGTCAATCCGGTGGCTAGAAATCATTCAGGACGCGAAGCGCACCGAGTCTACGCGCATTCCTGCGCATGCACTCCGCTCGATGGCCACTCTCTTTCCAATCCCGTCGCTGGCACTCTGCCGAGCAATACGATGTAGATCGACATCCGGAACAGCGCATGACGCTTGTTTTGGCGGAAATCTTGCCGCACTGGATACACTCTACATCAATGTTGGACGCTCGGGTACGATTATTTGACGCACCTCCATCATCAGTAAAAGAGCACGTTTGTCTTTGAGATCTTTGTCTTTGAAACCCGTCTTTGGGGATCTTTGTCTTTAAAAATTGCATCTTTGTCTTTGGATAGTGTCTTACAGACATCTTAGTCTTGGGGAGCGGTGTCTTAGTCTTTAGGCATCATCTTACTATCTGTGGCCTGGGAGTATTTATTGGGCACTGAAAAATCCAAGTACTGTAACACACATTGTGGGCATGTTATTGCACAGTTTTCGCAAGTAATTGGAAGTAAAAACTGCTAGTAATATCTCGGTCGGAATTGAGCCTCCAGCCAGAGAGAAAATGGTCGGGCCAGAAATGCAGCCCGAGTGCTTCATACTGGACAACTCTACCCATCCTGGAAGGGAGCGGAACGGCGTGTAACACTGGCGCTCGAGCCTTCAGTGGCAGAGTGATGCCAGTCAATCGACAAGTCATTCAAACTCCGCTTGATCAGTCCAATCAATGATCCGTTGCTACGGGTGACGGATGGAGGCCATCAAATGGTTGGTCGCTCTCTTTCCTCTTCCCCCCATCACCCCGCTGCCCGCGTCCTCCTCAAGCTCTCGTCCTCAAGCCTCGCAAGGCCAGTCTCAAGCCTTAAGCCTCGCAAGGCCTCAAATCTCAAGTCTCAAGCCGCGGAGCCTCCAACTTCATGCTCCCGCCCTCAAGAACTCTCGTTTCCTCCTGTCCTGCTACTTCTGCTCTCGCCGTCTAGACCCTCTCTATAGCTGTGTCCCATATCTCACTGCTTTTAGCTCTCCCATGCTGCGCTTACAGTGTTGTTCCTGTCTTACGCGTCTAACAACCGCTTGGGGCCATACTAATTTCCTTCCCCAAGTCTTCTCCCGAACCTGAATCGGTGTGGCAGAATAGCACGCTTCCTCCCGGCGCAGGTATGTACTGGCCTCCGTACCCTTCGCTCGCTGATCTTTCATATTCAGCTCGTACCATTTATTCTCCTTCGGATGCACTAGTTCTTCTGCGGTACAGGTATGTATGTCCAATCACCCTTATTCTTTCTACTCATCATCTGCGACAGTATTCACGATTCCCTCGGCCCTCCACATACTTCCCGCTACACAACCTATCTACCCAACTCAGCCGTATGCGAAACGGCCTCACCCCACATGCACTTGCCGCCAACTTCGTCATCCGCGATGCGAATTAATAGCTCGTTTGTACGTAGTAGACCCAAATATAGATGTCTTTTATCTGTCTTTCAATGGTCTTGAGTCATCTTTCATGGTTTCAAATCATCTTTGATAGAGTCCTGGGTAAGACATATCACATCTTAGCGGTCTTGTCCAAGACGTGCATCTTGGCTAAGATTTTGAATCTGCTTAGCCAAAGATGCCCGTCTTTGGGAAAAATGTGTCTTGGACGTCTTTGACGTCTTGGCCAAGACGCCAAAGACGCCAAAGACAAACGTGCTGTTTTACTGATGTCATATTCTCGCATGCGAGCTGGCTCGATCACCAACTTGCAGAACGCCATCCACGCTGCAAAGTGCGCGGTCTGACGTGCTGCTGTCTCGAAGGTCTTCACGGTTTCATCGAGGGCAGGCGCTAGTCGCCACGACATGATGATGGTCGGAAGATTCCGTCAGAAGGCGCAGCACAGTGCTCATGGACATGGAAACGATGAGCTCGGGAATCTGCTCCCAGTCGAAGGCGCACATGGTGCGTACGACGGCGGGACGATGCTGTGGGAGAGAAGAGCAGGAATCATTGCGGGGGTGGAATCAGCCAAGTCGATGACCACTCGGAGCGCGGTACCGGAGCACAAGGTGGTGTCCGGGCCCATGGTCTCTGGCGGGTTCGGAAGAACATATAATATATGTTTCACGATCACGAAGGCGAGACCGTCGGGACCGCACCCTGTATTGACTTCCTGCATGATATTTGGGTCCGATGCGTCGAAGAGATTTCGTATAAGCTCGCATAAGATGCTGAATAAACGGCTCGAAGAGGAGTGCGCTGCTGAGGCCAGAAAATCGGCCCAGGCGTGTGCGACCATCGACCGCACTCCCCGGGTGGACTTGGGCATATCGGCAGTCGTTGGATCGCGAAGTAGTATCCAAATTAGCTCAAAATGCTGAGGATACCTGATGTTGTCCTTTAGAAGTTGGGGATAATAGTCGGAGTACGTCGTAAAGAAATCCAGCCATGGGAACACGCGCGGCCACAGGAATTGGTAGGTGTCCGGAGGCAGCAGCGAATTTTCGTAAAGCTCCGCAAGACTTTTGAGTGACATGACGACCCGCCGGACTGGATCTACGGTGAGTTCTTCGTCAGATCCGTTTTCCAGCATCTCCACGGTCGGTATCGCGACTGCATGAAGATTGGCGTAGAAGACGGGGAGTAGGCATCGTGAGTCGGTGGCGGGTTCCTCTTTAGCGGCTTGAATCAAATGTAGGAGGTCTATTGGAGAACCCTTCTCAGCTGCGTACGCCAATTTCTGAAGTCTTCGTTAGTGGAATCACCGAACGCCAAGTTATCAGTTGCCTTCAATGACTTGGGAAGGTGGGAAAGGTTTCTTGATCGAAGGGATTCATGCATATGGTCTATGCGAACGAGCTAGAATCCAGCAAGCATGGGTGCGATGGTGGAGCAGAGAGCAATTTTAAGCGCCTGTGCTGATTTGATCGCCGGTGAATGATCCGAATAGTTCCGAACGCCATCCGATTCCGAAGGCCGAAGCACATGAAGTTCAATCATGGATCCAGATGCACCCAGTGCGTCGTCAGATCGTGTTGTACACAGGTGTTCATTCGAGCGCAGGCCATTTGTTTGAAGATTGCCTTTCAAAGATTCTTGTGTGGTCATTGCGCTGCCAAGTTTACTGATCAGGCTACTCTTCGAGCCTCGTCTAGGATCACTCCGGTGCATTTCTCAAGCTATCCCACTGGTCTGTATTAATTCTCTGCACACCAAGGAGAACGCGCCTGGATGTATGTATTGACTCACTGAAGTGAATATTGTTCGAGAACAAGGAGCTTGACGGGTGCAAGGTCCCTCCTCGTTCATGTAAAGGCCTCAGTAGAGATAGATTCATGGAAGGGTATGAGATATATTGAATAAGGGAACGAACAGACTATGGCTCGGTCCCGAGTGGAACGGGCCGTTACGAGCGGTTCCTAGATAAGTTATAACTTTCACATGTATCAAGTTCCGTCACCGAATCGATACACGGGAGTAAAGCAAACTCTCGGACATGTTTAACTGCCTTACCGCGTTGCCTTTCGTGAATTTTGCCTATGCGGTGACTACTTACCGGCCGAAACAATTCAGAAAACAGGCCTGAGAGCTAAAATATACTGTCGCAGGTCAGTGTCTGTGCGTCTACACAGGTCGCGCTGATAACGCAGGATTTATTCATCATGCTGGTCCCTTGTGCCTTGTGCAGCATGCAGAAGAAGCTTGCATTGCTTAGGCAAGCACGCGCGAAAGTTTCAAGGTCCGAGCCCAAATATGGTCTATGTTGTGGCGGACCACAGGGGTGCATCTGGGACATTGACGTACACACTGGGCCTGTTCCATTGTCTCGAATCCTACACACCCAGCCGTCGAGATCCAAGGGAAAAATGTCCCGTTGTCGAGTTGGATGAAGAGCACGAGCCGGGTGGCAAGTGGCGAGACTATCGGTCGCAGTGATAATAAACTGGGTGGATTTTATTGTGTGTCTACTGACGTTAAGCCGAGCAAGGTATGTCTGCCAGTCATCTCAGACCGCTTCATCTCACCAACAGGCCACCAGCCACGGCCATCTTCTGTGAAACGAGCCGGATTGCGGAAAGAGTCTATGACGCGCTACGTCCGACCTGAGAGTTGCATTGCCGAAATTTCGCGGCCCTCGATGACACGGAGAAGACATTTCTATGGGCAGGCTTAATCCGTGATGCGGGTGCGGACGAGCCACGGCGTCTTTTTGTGGTTGCCACTTCTCGCAATGTCATGCATGCAAGCGTCCACGCTTGTTCTGGGGTAGCTCTTGGTTGAGAAATCACTACAGACGCTTCTGCAGTCAGGTGAGATTTGGTTGAAATTATCCCGTGTGACGACATTACGAGAAGTGGCAACCACAAAAAGACGTCGTGGCTCTAGGCCCTTGATTGAATAGTCGCACGCCGCGGCAACGGCCAACATGGAAATTGCCGAGATCAAACAGTAACAATGCTCATATTTCTGTCTCCCTCCCAACGACTTGACGAATCAAGGTAAAGAACCTCCTTCACTCCTTCCATGTCAATCCGCAGAAAGCGCAACCTCGGAGACCTCCAGCTCCCCACCGGGGTGCTAACGGGCGACGGCGAGCCAGTCCCAACGCGCCTTGCGCCTGCAGGCCCGCGGCCGCGGCCCCCACCGCTCGCGGGTGCAAATGGCTTGCTGGCAGCCCACGCGCCGGATTTGTTGTCACCGCCGCAGTCCACGTCAATGCAGGCGTCTCTCTCAAGCACGATCGCGTCCTTGGACCAGAAGCCGAAATACAAGGTGTTCGACCTCAAGAACGACGACTTTACGATCATGCAGGAACTGGGGCAGGGGAACGGGGGCAGCGTGATGAAGGTGCAGCACGTCCCTACGGGGACCGTCATGGCCAAGAAGGTGCGCCGCGTTTCAGAGTACGCCAGCGCAACCCCCCTGATCCCGGACTTGGTTTTCTCCCCGCGGCACAGATTGTGTTGATTGACGCGAAGCCCGCGGAGCGGAAGAAGATCCTCCTCGAACTGCAAATCATGCACGACTGCGAGTCGCCGTATATTATCTCTTCGTACGGCGCCTACCTCGCCGAGCCCAATATCTGCATCTGCATGGAGGTAAGTGCACTCAGTCGTTCCACGCTGCTCAGGATCTTATTGGTGGGATAGTTGATGGACAAAGGGTCATTCGACGGGATATACAAGAAAATCGGCGCGATCGACATCAAGGTCGTTGGCAAGGTCGCCGTGGCTGTCCTTGAGGGGCTACGTTACTTGTACGACGCTCACCGGATCATTCATCGCGGTCAGTTACACCATTCCGTTTCTTCCATTCAATACATTGACGATATGCGGAAAGACATCAAACCATCAAATATCCTGTGCAACTCCCATGGCGACATTAAATTATGCGACTTCGGGGTCTCCGGCGAGCTCATCAACTCGATCGCTAACACATTCGTGGGGACGTCCATATACATGAGCGTGAGTCTCACACTGCTCCAACGATTTCTTGTTTGGTGCTGACTTGCGGGTGAAAACAGCCGGAACGAATCCAAGGCGCAACGTACTCGGTCAAGTCCGATGTCTGGTCGCTCGGGATAACGCTCATCGAGCTCTCCGTCGGCCAATTCCCCTTCTCCGACTCGTTCTCCGACTCGGATGACTCGGACTTGGAAAACGCGAGCCCGCGCGACTCGCTGCGCGTGCCGACGAGCCCGACGACGATGCGGCGCAACCGGCGGCGGAGCAAGGGCGTGAGTCTGCACGGCGGGGGCACGACAATGAGCATCATCGAGCTGATGCACCAGGCGGGTTTTTTTGTTGCCCATAATGCCTCCCCGCCTCAATAAAATGCACAGATCGTGAACGAACCGAGCCCGCGCCTCCCGCCGGGAAAGTTCGGTGCGGAGGTCGAAGATTTCATCAATGGGTGTCTGGAGAAAGACCCCGATGCGCGGAGGACCCCGGCGCAGCTCTTCGTACGTTGCGCGCTCCTATGATCACTGTTTTTCGTTTGTCGATACTAACAGCGCGCAGGCCTTCCCATGGATCCTCTACTCACGCAAGAACGGTGTGGACATGCGTGCATGGGCGGCGACGTTTTAGCTCCAGTGCAGTATGACTGCGACTGGAGCGCACTACGATTTTGGATGCGGACTATGAATTTATGCAATGTACAATCTACGTGTAGTGTACCCTCCTGCTCCCCGACCCGATTCAAACTGCTCCCATAGACGAGCTGCCGAATGACTTTTCCGAATTGTAGCTTTTTTCCGCTGGTGTTGGTGTAATTTTCCGTGTAGCGCACGTTCTGCAAAATTCGAGCTACCTTCAACGATTTCCTTACTTGCTGCTGCTGCGAACTCGAGCTGAGGAGTCTCGGCGTAGTCGATTTTTGTCTTATTTCATTTCCCGCCCAGCTGCCAAAGCCAAACCAAAACGATGACATGTACGACTTCAGCCAACGGTCGATCCGGGACATCTGCCCTCATCCCCGCCTCTCTCTGAGCGTGATCTCTATGCCATACATCGGTACCCCTCTCATCATCATCTGGCTCTCCTACAACCGACTAGAGTCCATCAAGCTCTGGGTGAGTGCCACCTACCTCCAACCTCAATTTCCATGGGCCCAGTTGGCAAATTTGGACATGTCCTTCCCCATTGGTCTTTTTCGCGCATGGTCCATGCTGAGGGAATGCCTCGCACTAGAAACATATTCGGCCACGATTATCCATTCGACAGATCTTGCAGCGCGGTTCCACCCTGCATATTCCCCAACCTGCACATGATTGTCCGCGGCCCTGATGCAGACCACCTGGCGGCCGAGTTCTGGAAACCCTGTTCGTTTCCGCAATTGCGACGACCTATGAGCGAAGTACCCATGAAGATGAGAAGATATTCGGATGGCGGGAATTGAAAGGGGAAAAAATCAAGAATTGGCACGACTCGGGCCCCAATCGAACGGGCGCCTTCCGCACAACGGTACTAAAGACGAAACGGGAGCGGACGCGAGACCCTTCGCCACCGAGTCTTTACTGCCACGAGCCGCAGCACGTATACCGTCCCGCCTTGAAGAAAACCCAGACAAGCGAGAGCGAACACTTCAGGAAAACCCCAAACTACTATGTGTCTATGTATGTCTATAGAACACCCATATATGCCATAGCAATTTGGGTTTTTCCTGATGCACAGGTTAGTAGTGCCCATGCTGCATCCAGGGCCGTTGGATTGCAATGTAAGACGAGTCCGGAGGTCCTGTGTTCCGCTGCAGGTTGAAGTCGGAGGCAGGTCGCCTGATACCTCTGAAGAACTGTGAGCCTACTGCGCCATGAAAAAGGGAACGCGATACAAAAACAGGACAAACTATGATGACCCAGACCCGAGTCGAACGGGTGATCTCTGCGTAGATGTGGGCGACGTGCATCAAGGGGTGCGGATACGAGCTTTCTGCCACTGATTCTGTCCTAGAGCAGAAATGCCCTTGAAGATCTGCGCGAGTTGCACGATGAGATTTTGTAAAGATTTAACGGGGGTTGCGACAATTGATAACCCATTACAGCGGAGCTTGATTGCGCCTTGTACGCTGGCCAACCTGTGAAATTTCAAAGGCGGCCAGGACCCCACGAAGATGAAAAGATTGCCATGTGGCGGTGAAGACGAAAAGAATGTGTCAAGTACACGACCCGGGCCCGAGTCGAACGGGCGCCGACTGCGGACGAATGGGACGTACAACTTCACAGCGCGCAGGAGCGAACCGTTCGCCACCGGGTCGATGCACGGAGGGAAACGCACCTCATTATATGCACCTCACTAAATGCATGAGTATTCAGAGTGAACAGTCCGGCTGCGCGAAGAATCGACCAATATAGCAGAAGCATTGCAGAGGAGCACAACAGATGAGAGCAAGATTAGCACAGGGGAACTTGAGAGCCCCGTACAAGGGATATCTTGAACGGACGCTTGAATCCAAAGGCACAAGCCATCGAGAGCAAAAGGCAGCTGCCAATCCTCCCATGACTCGGGCCCTAATCGAACGAGAGGCTTCCACGGAACTTGCAACCCACCACCTCTAGCTGGAGCGTCCGCGAAACCCTCCGGCACCGAGCCATTACCACTCCCAACTGGAGCTCGAATAACGTCCAGCATGAAAATGCGGATGGGTACGAGAGCAATCAGCCCTGAGTACGCCCGCGGCTTATCCGAATTACGTGGAAAGGGCGGTCAAAGAACCTGTTCATAGACTGATTGTCAGAAGGCACCTAATAACCATGACCCGGGCCTGATTCGTATATGACTAGCTATGATCTTGGTCGCCGAGCAGCCTTTCACTGAGAGTAAGTCTTCAATGAGGCAAAGTTGGGAAAATCACCAATTTGGAGCTGCAATTCTAGCTTGCTGAGTAAGTGCGAGATGTTACTGAGTAACTAGCCACGATGCGAATGCTTAATGAGCTGGAGCTTCACTTAGGATCACACAGGGAGGAGGGGACAATGGTCTACCTGGATTGCACGGAGATAATAAGCTTGCCTTCACAAGAGGGAAGACTCCCCTTTATATACGTCGAGATATTCTAATTGTATCGACGACTCAAGCAGAGTCTGGGAGCAATGACTCCATGCCCGGACCATGACCGAGGCAATGACTCCATGCCCGAGCCATGACCGAGGCAAGTGACTGGAGAGGCGGCACTGTTCAAGCATCTCGGGGATCTCGGAGATGTTCAAATTAGCTGTGCCTCGCAATCGAGAGTCCATGGAGGGTAAATGATTCGAGGAGAGCCAATATCCATCACAGGCGGGGTGGTGGTGGTAAGAGGAAAAGCTCGGGAGGCGCGATGGCTGCCACAGGTCATGTGCTTGGCACGTTGGCCAAGGGCGGCACATTTCTAAAAAGAAAATATGCCGCCCTTGACGCCAAGGTGGCACATTCCCATCGATGTGCCGCCTCTGATTTAAATATGCCATCTCTGTAATGCATGTGTTGGCCACCTCTTGTATATCCTCCACACTGTCACACTGGCACCGAGTCACGCAGTAAAAGTGGCGCTGAAACTGGCGCCATCGTGGCACCCGCCCCACTGACTCTGGCACCAAACTGGCACCGACTGGCGTCGGCCAAAGAGGTACATTGACGCCATTTGACGCCAAGGTGGGTGGCAATTTTTCGCAGCTGAACAGACAATGGGCCTTTGTGGGTCACAAACTCAGTATACAATATGTGGTGTTCAAAGGGTATTGTCCATTAACATTGGGAGACAGGAATTTGATTGCCGCCACACGGGCGCTAACTGGCGGCCTTGGCGCTACCGGCGCCGGTTTCACTTTGCCCCGCCTGCGGTTGCACGGACACATTGATCAAACCTTGAATGGAGTCAATTATCGTCCTGATGACGGGTGCCATCGGCTAGAAGGCGAATGTGCTGTGTTGTAGGCGTCAGCAGCAATCGGACCTTAGTTGAGTCCTCATTGTTCTCCAAATTTATTCCTGTCAATTCAATATTCCATTAGAGTGCGCGCGGGCCCCAGGGGGCCCATGTGGCACTACGCGTATGTACATGGTTGGTAACTAGCAGGCCCGGAAGGAGGAGCGGGATGGGGCACAGTAGGTAGGGGGAGGGCGGCGGAGAGTGCTATGAGGGTAGTGTATGAGTTATATGTCTAGGCAGGATGTCAAGGCAATGATATGATATGTACGTAGCAGGGAAATATGATATAAAGTAAGTAGAGAGGAAGAGGAAAGAGGGAAAGTGAGGCTAGAGCATGTAGCGCGGGAAGCGTCCGGTGTCCTGCACAAACTCCAGCACTGGCTTGGGGTCGGACTTCGTCGCGAGGAGGAGCCGGAGAGAGAGGCGCGCCGTGCCTAGGCGCTGGATGAGGTCGAGGCGCTGACGGCGGTACATGGGGCACGAGAGGAGATAGTGGGTTAGGGTTACGGGGACGAGGCAGAGTGCGCAGTCGGGGGAGGGGGCTAGGTGGAAGCGATAGAGGTACACGTTGAGGGCGAGGTGGGTAGTGCGGAGCTGCGTGAGCACGCTGGACTGCGGGCGGCTCAGGTCGTTGTACATCCGCGCGACTGCGTTGGATGGCCTCGCGTTGTCGACGAGGGAAAAGCGGCGGAAGCGCGGGGATGCGGACCACTCCGCAAGCCAGCGCGCGTTGAATGCCTTTGACCCTGTTGCGATCGCGGCAGCCTTTCTCGTCGGTAGGGGGGAGTCGAAGAGGGGGATGCGGAATGAGAGGGCGGAGGAGGCTCCCTGGGCCGCTTCCTTTGCGCGCACATCGACCGCCTCGTTTCCAGCTATCCCGATATGTGCCGGCACCCAGTGGATGCGGACTTTGAGGGTAGGGCGAGCGCAGAGGAGGCGGCGATGGAGGGTGTGGAAGGTCGCGAGGAGGTACTGGCCGGGCTGGGGCTTGGGAGCGGCGAGGGCAATGATGGCGGGTTGGCAGTCGGTGAAGATGTCGACATTGGTGAGTCGCGGCGTGGCCTTGATGATATCCAGCGCCAGTATGGCGCCCACAATCTCGGACTCGAAGACTGTGTGCTCGCTTTCCAGTCCGAGGTGCTTCGTCCTACATGCCCCCTCTCTGTTCCTGCTCCACGCAACCGCCGCTGCTCCTACCCCGCCCTCGAACCCCGACCTGTCTGGGATGGGGGAGCAGTGGTAGAGGGGGACGCGGCGGCAGCGCTTGACGGCGCGGTGGAGAGGGTGGGAGGTGGGGAGCGCGGCCAAGCGAACCGCCAGTGATATCAGTCGATAGCATTAATATTCTCTGTTTATTAGCACACTTTAGAATTAATATTTCTGTCTACTTCTAAGTACTAACTACGGCTCAATCCCACCCAACATGAAATAGAATGAATAGTCAGCAAACGTGCCAATGAAGTTGAAAATGAATCTTACCAGGCTGAAAATGAATATGAAAATGAAAATGAATGCGTGCTTGAAAATGAACTGTTCAACAGCGCGGCCTACAATGAGCGTCAGTGCAGCCAGTCCAGGTCAAAATGAAAGTTACCAGGAAAAATGAAAATGAAGGCGGCCTGCGAGAATGAAAATCCCCAGCGCGCAATTAAAATTAAAATGAAACTCAACCTACAGAATGAAAATGAATCGCACCCGCGCCTGTGAATCCGGCAATCAGCCCAGGTTTGAAACCCGAATGAAACTCTCACCGCGCAGAATGAAGAGAGTCGGCGACAATGGTCAGCGCGCAATTCAAAATTAAAAATGAAACTCAACCTACAGAATGAAAATGAATCGCACCCGCGCCTGTGAATACGGCAATTAGCCCAGGTTTGAAACCCGAATGAAACTCTCACCGCGCAGAATGAAGAGAGTCGGCGACAATGGTCAGCGCGCAATTAAAAATTAAAAATGAAACTCAACCTACAGAATGAAAATGAATCGCACCCGCGCCTGTGAATCCGGCAATCAGCCCAGGTTTGAAACCCGAATGAAACTCTCACCGCGCAGAATGAAATGAGGCCAGTGAAGCTAGTCCAGTCCGGCGCGCCATGGTCAGTACGCGATTCAAAATTAAAATGAAGAGAATAAATCCGACTGGCAATACATATTCTACACGGGCCTGACGCGGACGCAAAGTCGACGCAAGCGAGGGCAGGGACGGACGCGAAGTCAACGTCCAAATCCTCCACGGACTGACGCAGACGCAAAGTCGACGCAAGTGGAGCCAGGGACGGACTGAGTCAGCCAGTCTTGGCACACCGTGGTCAGTACGGAATTCAAAAATAAAATGAAGAGAATAAATCCGACCGGCGGGAATCCATATTCTACACGGGGCTAACGCGGACGCAAAGTCGACGCAAGCGAGGGCAGGGACGGACGCGAAGTCAACGTCCAAATCCTCCACGGACTGACGCGGACGCAAAGTCGACGCAAGTGGAGCCAGGGACGGACTGAGTCAGCCAATCTTGGCACACCATGGTCAGTACGGAATTCAAAAATAAAATGAAGAGAATAAATCCGACCGGCCAGAATCCATATTCTACACGGGGCTGACGCGGACGCAAAGTCGACGCAAGTGAGGCCAGGGACGGACGCGAAGTCAACATCCAAATCCTCCACGGACTGACGCGGACGCAAAGTCGACGCAAGTGGAGCCTGGGACGGACGCGAAGTCGACGTCCAAACTCTTCCATGGACTGACGCGCAGTTGAAAGTCCGAACAGTCGCCACAACGGTGCTCAGGTGACAGGTCCAAGCGTCTCAAGCCAACGGCCCTGACAGCCAACAACACGCAGAATAGAACATCAAGATATGCATTGGGCCTGTTTAGTAGTACTCAGCGACAGAATTGGCAACGAAGAAAAACGGCGCACCCAAATGCAAGAAACAGTATAAGATCAATAGCATCTGTAACAATGTTGCCTTTAATAATAGTCCACCGAACGGTAAACACGCCCTACCAGTCTGCAAAGGGGTAGTTAGCCGGCTTCGCTAAGACCAGGTACAAGCCACAAACCTAGCGTCTCCCACAGGTCCTCCTCATCCTCCTCGGGGGACGTACTCGCCATCTTTGCTCGCTTCGCCTCCCTCGCCTCCTTCGCCTCCTGCTTCCTCAAATCCGCCTCCAGCACCTTCGGCAAAGTGCCCCGCGCAATAAAACACCGGCTGGCTAATTCTGTGTACATGTCAGCTTGTTTTTCAGCGTACGCGATCCATCCCCGTTTATCCGTCTCCCGCGCCAGACACCGCCAGATGTTCGCCGTCTTGTGAAACCATTCGACCGCGCGAGCAAGCTCCTCTTCGAGAGTTTCCCGCTCTTCGATAGAGCGCTGCAGTAGGGCGCGCAGCCGAAACCATTTTACCCGATCCACTGCCGCATACGGTTGGTCAGCTTGAGTCAAGGCCAAGCAGCGCGCGCACACTCACATTCTGCGTTCCAGTCCGCCTCTTCATCCTCGGAGAGATTTTTCGGACGCCCAGTTCGCCAGAACCACGGATCTGTGTCCTTGACCTGTCCCATCGCCTGAGCGGTGCCATCCTTCCCACGCAAATGCTGCCTCAGCAACGGCTTCAACGCGGTATCATCCGGTGACAGCCCAAGCGCGAGCAGAGCCTCGCGACTACGGCGATAAGCGGTTCCTGCAATCTGCACGTCGTTCGCCAGGGTCTTGAGATAGTTTTGCCCACGCGTATTGGAGCTCGTCCCGTGCAAAGAAGCTTTTTTGACTCCCACATTGACGTTCAGCGTGCGGATGGCCGTGCGCAATTCTTCGAGCTGGTCGTACGCGTCCCCCTCGCGTTGGCTGTACTCCACCTGCGCTAAGGCCTGCAGTTTCAGCTCAACACGCATACTCTCTGAATATTCCGACGGCAGGAACAGCTTTTCTTGCTCGGGTTTTTGGACGTCGATGTCTTCCATCAGCCGGGCGAGGCCGGGCATGCGCTGCACTTGTCGAGTTCGAAGCTCGGAGATATCCTCCGTCAGACGAGCGCGCTCGACGCGAAGAACATCGTCGTCCGCTTTCCGGGCCACCATGCGGCGCACGTGCATTCTGGATAAATAACGACGTCAACAAGGCAAGGCAAACCGGAAGCCAGGAAGCCACTCACTGTTGTCTCTCAATCAACAGCGCGGTACCGATTAGAGCGCAGTCGCCTGTTTGGCTGGCCAACCCTTCCTTCTCCGCCGCTATTTCCGCGGCAACCAGCTTCTGATAGGCGGCGGCATGCGTTGGCGGGCCTAATTGATAATTAGTATCAATCTATATCGCGTAGAATAGAGGCGCACCATGCTTGAGATCGGCCTGGAACACACTGATAACCTTCCCATCAACCTTCTTGGGCGTTACATCCATCTTCTCCCAACCCGCAACCAGCGCGGGGTCCATTAACTCGTTGCACCCGTTGAAGTCCATTTCCCGACGTCTGATCTCTAAGACACAAATTCTGTAAAGTCGCACGAGAGCAGCCGCTGTGGGATATTAGCTTCAAAATTAGGTATGGCGCGAATGAGGCGACTTGCAAAGCTTTATCAATTTTTCCCAATTCCAATGACCACTCGTGTCGTCGATGGAATCGTGCCTGTGCCCATCGTTCTGCTCCTTCGTGCTTCCGGCGGTGAGGTTTTGTTCAGCCCATCCCGTTTCAATCATCTCCCCCACCGTGCACGCGCTATGCATGAGCCAATTAAGGTTCCAAAGAATCTCACATTCGTCCTGGTGATTATGGATGTGCATCTTCGGGATGGCGCCCCGAATTTTTTTAATAATCGGCAACATCCTGTTGAACATTTTCGAAACGCGGTCGCCCAAGTAGATGCCGTACTGGCACCAGATATCGTATGTAACCATGATGAAACGTTGCTTCGAACTCTCCCTGAGTGATTGACAAAGGGCGTAGTCGGTGTTGGCAAAACTGCAACAAACGAGTTAATGCAAAATACTCGCTGCGTAAGGGATCTACTGACGCTTCGCCTTTCTTTAAATCGACCATCCCAGATGGCATGTAGAAGCCGTGACGTGCACACTGAATGGCGACCACGCCAGTGATCACCGCATTCTTGAACTTCGCAAGATTTTGCATGCGCGAAGCCCGGAAATGGGAGCATGTCCCCAACTGGTTGGGAAGGGCGTTAGTCACGAATCTTTGAGAGTAGAGGCGAACGCACATCCTCCTCCGGTTTAGCTACGGCGAGGTACGCCTGGTACGGTGGCTTGTATACGAAATAGCCGTTCCCATCGTTCAGAGCGACATCGTCAGGGTCGTCGCATTTGTTCTTGCGTTGTAGCTTGAAGTTGCCATCGACGGACAGAAACAGTGTGAACTTGTGCCTGTAGGAAAGAGTCAATGCGTCGAGCACATCAGAGACAAAGTAGACGCACATGTCGCTCTCCAAAGCGTTGTTAATAGTCTCCTCGCTGATATTATACCCGACCTCTGGGCACGCCGGGCATCGTACTGTGAGTGAATTCGGCTGGCGATGGGGGACATGTCGGTTGATGCCGTGCGCCACACCGGTACGGCGAGCCAGCGCGAGATATCGCCAGATGCGATATGAGTGTTGAAACTC